>JAMPIV010000299.1:2002500-2055629 GCA_024509875.1 Oreohelix idahoensis | reverse complement strand
ACTCCAGCTTTTTTGTTGATACTGCCTATGACCAAGCTACCCATTGACATTTGCGGGCATGCTGATTTTTTTGCAATGGGAAATATCCTTTGAGAGCATTTGGCATATGCTGACCCCAGATTGAATAAATTGCAACTATTTGTTGGATGCTTGCCTTTGCCCCATGTTAAAAAATAGTCATTTGACATGCTGATTTAGCAAATGAACTTCCCTTCTATAGCATTTATGTATGCTGACCCCCAGATTTGAAAACACCCCCCATTACCGGATGATAGCCACTGATGGCACATGAGAGGATGAAGCAACTGTTTAGTGATGATGAAGATTGCCATTTTCTTTTATGGTGAAGACTTTATGTTTAACACAACTAATGTTTTGTTGTGCGGTTTATGCACTTAATGCCCCCCCACATTGGAATGGGGATAATGAATAATTTTAAGTTGTTCTGAAATGCTGAATGCACAGATCGGTGGAATATGATTGCCAGAACATAATGGAACTATTTACGAGATTTGGATCACCCATGGACAAAGGATATACAAAGGGAGTATGGTATGTATCCCATAGAACCACAGAGTTATGGACAAAATAATAATTAATAAAGGAATGAAATGAACTGATTATATATTATATATAAGAGACAAGAGATTGTGTAATACCTCCACAAAAATGTAGGAGAAGATAAATTTTTGATATTTTTGCCACTTGCCTTATATATTGTGAACCTGATTATAATAAGATTGCAATGCACATAACTATTGTTTTTGCCCAATGATTATAATGAAATGGTTATCGTATTTTTAATTAAATAATAAAAACAAATCAGAGGATTGAAATATGATTGAGACATTGTGAAAATACTGAGCTTGGATCGCCCTTTACGATATATGTACCAAGAACAATGTAACCCCATAGACTGACGTGTCATGGATCCATATACAATGGATGGATATAAAATTATAAAAGACTACCTAGATTGGACAATTATATTGCGGAATCACGGATTACCATTGGAATACATGTACCCTCATGCCCCATAGGAATTAACTTAAATTATTATAAATTTAAGAAAAATAAATTGATCATCTGGCTGTAGCAGCAGATATTAAAAACACCATATAGTTCTGAAAAACCTTCGACCTGCGAAGGCAGAGCTGGTGTTGACAATGGTAATATTATTTTGATTGTAGACTGTTACAGAATGCAATCGAAATACTGTATATATATAAATATATTAATTTATATGTAGACTGTTATATATAGAATATTAATAGATATATTCGAGTTATATAAATTATATATATATATATAGTATATATATATATATATATATATAATATATATATATAATATATATATATATATATATATATATATATATAATATATATATATAATTTTATATATTTAAATTTATATTGTATGATTATAGTTTTTATTATATGATTGTATGATGAGTTTTTTAGAAATATTGACAGATACAGCCCATAAAGTTCACTAAGGATGTATTATTAGTGATAACAGGAGAACAAAACAGGATCCCCATAGCATGGAATTTTGTAACGCCATAAAGAAAAAGAAGAAAAATGTTACATGGAACCAAAGATAATAGGGATGCATAGTAGCCAGATTGCCAGGAACCTTGTCTTGAAAAGAAAAATGGGGATATTGAAAACTAATTCAATGACATGTTGTAAACATATTGTGTTGATGATTGATTGAATAAGTTGATGTATGATCATTGCAACAAAGCTAGTACACAGATGATTTTCTTGAAAAAGACTAGTAATAATAAATAATTTTAAACTATGGCTCACATAAGAGAGTAACGTGTTGACAGAAAACACGAAAAAAAAGAAAGATTTCAAACAATTAGAAATGGCTAAATCATTAATGGACAGGATCACCACCAGACGTATTACCTGTATGGATAGTGGAGGCAAACATCACATATTTTGAGAAAATGCAATATAGAACATTCTCTACAGTGATGGACTTGGACCGAATTCATATACTTACCATTTGGAAAATGTCAAATACCAGAAACATTCAGACACAAATAAATAAGGATAAGCTATGAGGTTTTAATGCTTTTATTGTGAAAAATATGATTGCATGTTAACATGTTAATGGTTACATTATAATTTAGAAATCTTCACCCATATTCCTAGAGATGTTTTTTTTTTACATAACAATGAGCAACTACATCATTTACTAGAAAAGAAAACATGATGGATAACCAAGGAAGGATAAACTGTTTTATGGAAAGAAGATCAACATGACAATAAGGAGGTGGACACCTTCAAAATCTCAATGAATAAAGTGTAAAATACTTGGTAACTAAATAAATAAATTACACCCATGATTATGGAACATCAGGAAGAAAATAACTTCAACATTGTTTAGAGCACTTGAAACCTTGGGATATGGAACCAATGACAGGAACAGAAATGACAAATAATATGTTGTCAACATGCATTTAGATTATGATAATGCAATTAAGTTCTGCAAATAAGATATTTTTTTGTTCATTTCCCAATGTTGCCACTTGTCACATTTTTTGAGTGATGACCTTATGAATGTTTTGTAGATTTTGTTGGCCAGTGTTGCCAATTGGTAAATTTGATGAAATAAGGTTGTGATATGAAAGACGAATAAAATTTTTGGACATGATGTCCATCAATAAGGCCCCTTTATAGACGACAGTTCCATATAGACATAGGAGCTCAGATAAAGGAATTTCGTTAAATTTCCTCGTAAAACGTTTGGACTTAGAAATTTTTTTTGAACCTGAAAATTTCTTTTGAAAATATTTTTGGACTTAGAAATTTTTTGGGATGATATTTTTTTGTTATTGATAGTACTCAAATGTCTCCCTATGGGATACATTTGCGGAGCCCCGGGATCTATATGTGACAGGGAATGCGTCATTTTAGAAACTTTCATTTCTACCACACAGACTATAGCTTGGGTGATAGAAATTAGTTAAAATTTAACCGTAAAATTATAGTAGGAACGGAGCATAATAGTGACAGCGTAGAGGATTCTTCGATTAAATTAAATGACGTGATCATTTAGCAGTGGCATAATCCTAGTCTATGATATGTGAGATATTCCAATTAAGGAGAACAGTAAGTAGAGTGACCAGAATTCCTGTTAGATTTTTCATATCAGGGCAAGATAGATTTTGCTCATGGCTGCAGGTTGCATCTTGAGTAAATTGCAGAGATGTGAATTTGACATGTAGAAGCACCAATGGTTGGGTAGAATATGAAGCTCTGAAATAAAACTGAGGAAAATGAACTAATATATCTGAAGGAACACTGCTTTTATGTATTAGTAATCAAAACAAACTGGTATTTGAAGGAATAAGTAGCCAGGAGCTGAATAAGCTTGACTCATACGATGTCGATTCCTCATTCTACGTTAATGAGCAATGTACCATGGTATTTGAAATGAAATATACTGAAAAACCTTCACGCCATTATGTATATATGTTGAGTTAAATAAAGTTCACGTTGAGACCAAAGAGAGGTCGTCCATTTATATACCTTGCTGCACATATATGTTGGAAAGGAAGGAAGGAATGCCAGTTAAGAAAAGTATAATGCTTTATGAACTGCTCCTAACTAATACACCTTAGAGGATAGTCCCAGAACCTAATAAACTCCTGTAAGACTGTAGGAGAGCAATTCCAACCTCTAGCGGACAAGCTAGTTTACAAATCTAACACTCTCTGTACAAACAGCAACCCCCAACTCCCTGCCTCGGTAACAATTATTAAATGTGTTATTTAAATCTATCCAAATTTAAAGTTGATTTAATCATTTTGAATGTGTTGTATCCATATTTCTTAAATACACTCAACCAGAGCTACTAAATAATAATACAGGCAATTCTCTGAATTAACTTAGCTGGGGGCTTGAACGAACTATTATAAGATTACATAATCCTTCACAAACGTTGTCGGCAGATGCTAGAATTAACGTGCTCATCTAATGCAGCTTTGTTCTCGCTTTTCTCAACATCTTGTGAACACTCCCAGAAGTTTGAAGCATCATTATCGTTCTATCTACAACTCTGCCATGATTAATCTTGTGCAAATGTAGACACCTTTGAAGACCCACATCAGTTACTCTTGGAGCACTCCTGCAGAGCTATGGGGAGGCAACCCGTTACAAAGAAGCATGATGACTTAGTTCACGCAGTACTCATCGAGGTGACGTCCATGTCGTGTCAGTTACTTTATGATGGACATTTTACGTTCATGTGACTTTTTCAAAGCAAACAAAAAAAAACCTGCAACTCTATTGAAGAAATGTATCAAATGAATTAAAGTGAACCACGCCCCATGTGATAGGAATAGTTGAGTTGTTCATACAGTTGTTTTCATACTTCGTATAGAATTTTGATTCTTAAATTTTACATTGAATGTCTTTAGTGTCTGAATTCAATTGCGACTGTTGTTTACCCAAGTAAAACCAACAACACATTCAATTAAAAATTAATTAAACAAGATAAGCTACTTAAATAACACAAAACAATTAATTTCATGAGCAAATATTGTCGTGTATGGCCCTAGGTTGGGACAATCACCGCACCTAGTACAAGATATGTGCCTTTTGCGTAGTTATACCCTCGAGAGAAGGGCATAAACTGTTGCACTTATATATGTATGTATATTTGTATGTATGTGTGTATCTATGTGCGTATATATGTACGTAAGTATGTATGTTTGTATGTATATATGTACGTAAGTATGTATGTTTGTATGTATGTATATATATATATATATATATATATATATATATATATATATATATATATATATATATATATATATATATATATATATATATATATATATATATATACTGTTCAAAAAAGAAACGCATAGCTACTAAAGGAACACACATAATTTTGACATTCAATAACTTTTTTAATTTAATGAGTTAATTGTTCAAATTGCACACAAGAATACCTTGGGTTTCAAGCAATCAATTGACAGTTATTTTGCATCTGGGTCACGAGAGTTATTTGGCGTACAGGCTTTCCCGTTAGTATGGTGTGTGGCCTCCTCTTACATCGATCAGCGACTGGCATCTCCTGGGCATGGATGCGATCAGACGTCTGATGTGGGCCTGTGGGATGGCTGCCCACTCTTCCTGGAGTGCCTGGAAAAGACCACGAAGATTGGCTGCAGCAACGTTTCGTCGACAAACACGTCTATGCAGCTCATCCCACAGGTGCTCAATCGGACTCATGTCTGGAGACAGTGATGGCCAGGGAAGGGTGAGAATGTTGTTGGCAGTCAGGAACTGCGTTGTCAACCGTGCACAATGGGGTCTGGGGTTGTCCTGTTGAAACACAGACTTTTGGGCAGCCAAAAGTGGAAGGACATGGGGTCGAAGAATTTCATTGACGTATCGTTGAGCATTCAAGCCTCTTTCAATATGCACCAATTGACTCCTTCCATTGTAACTGATCATTCCCCACACCATTGCACCTCCACCACCGTGCGACGGAGCTTCATCAACGCAATTTTGGGCAAAACGTTCATTTCGCCTACGGTAGACCCTACGCCGTCTATCATGACGCTGCATCAAAAAGAAAGATTCGTCACTAAACCAGAAACGTCTCCATTGATTGTCAGCTGCCCAAGGACGATGCTGGTTGGTCCAAAGAAGTCGATTTTGGCGATGGCGGCGCGTAAGGACAGGTCCTCGGTGAGGTCGTTGTGCCCAAAGTCCAGCGTGATGCAGTCTATTCCGGACAGTTTGATCAGACACATGACGTCCTGCAGGCAATGACTGAGCAGTTTAGGAAGCTGTTGTAAACCTGTCTCTGAGGTGACGAAGCCGAATAAAGCGATCCTCCGCTGCTGTTGTCACTCTGGGTCGTCCACTGCGATACCGGTCTTCAACTGAGCCAGTGGCTTGGAACTGGTGCTAAAGTCGACTGATGGTACTCTAATGCACGTTTAGATGCCTGGCAACCTGACTTTGACTTTCGCCTGCATGCAGTCGGCCAATAGCAATGTTCCTTAAATGTATCGATAGAGATGCCATAAATGTCTGCTTGAAAATGAACTGAATTTTTGTGTGTGTAGCTTTATCCTTTATAGGGTTTCAGTTGCGTAGTCAGTGAATAGTGCTCACCCAAAATTTTGTTGCTTTCACGTGCGCGCAACATAAGCTGTGGTCAAAAATTGCATCATAAACACTATTGACCACTGCGTTGTAACGATTATAAAAACGAACGCCATTCAGGTCAACACGTGCATTTGACACTGTAAAGAACATTTGAGGCTGGTTTTATATACCCTAGTACCAAATTTTACTTATAAAAACTCATAAAACGCGCCCTCGGATAGCTATGCGTTTCTTTTTTTGAACTATATATATATATATATATATATATATATATATATATATATATATATATATATATATATATATATATATATATATATATATATATATATATATATATATATATATATATATATACTGAAGCACATTAAAAACGCACCACTATTATATATACCGATGCCGAGAAGCTGGCAAAAAAAAAGTGTGGGAATGGATTTTCCCCGTGTTTGCCATGCGGTAGAGAGCGAATGGCTGCTGGAATGGAAAGTGCAAGATTCAACCCATGGGTGTGTGTACAGACTACATGAAAACGATGAAAGTTACACGTGCAACACGATTCTCAACAGCTATGACCCTGAAAATGTGTACGCGTTGTGGCAGTATACTCGGTATAAAAAGGCCGTTGAGACAAAACACCCAGTACATGTGCTTGAAATGTCACGACTATCTGAAAACGACCGCCAACGAGCCATTGGTATGTTGGAGACCGGAATGAGCTCGCGGGCCATTGCCAGAAGGATGAATTGCCACCACAGCACTATTGTACGTCTCAATGAACGTTACGGAACCACTGGCAGTGCCCGGGATAGACTTCGGAGTGGCCAACCACGAGTTACTACCCCTGCGCAAGATCGTCATATTGTGCTGAGTCACCTAAGGAATTGACTCTCCCGGCAAGTCAAACAGCAAGAGCAATAGTGGGTAGACATGGGCAAGTCTCTCGAATGACAGTCATACGACGACTCAGAGATACAGGCCTTACTGCAAGACGACCTTATATTGGGCCAAACTTGACTCAAAGACATCGTCAGCAGCGCCTGCAATGGGCAGAGCAACATATCAGATGGACTAGACTGCAGTGGAATGCTGTCCTATTCACAGAAGAGAACAGATTCAACATATCCTTTGCAGATGGACGTATGCGGATTTAGCGACGGTGTGAAGAGCGCTTTGCAGATTGCTGTGTCAACCGATTTCGAGGTGGCAGTATTCACATTTGGGGAGGATTCAGTTTTCACCATCGCTTGCCTCTTCACGTCTTCCGTGGAAATGTTAATGCTGTGACATATCGAGATGAGGTTCTGGATGCACTGGTTGCTCCTGCGTTCACAATTTATCCAGACTTGCAGCTTCTCCAGCAGGATAACGCACGTGCATTTTTTTGTATTTTTGGTTTTCTCCCTTGCCTGCACAGAATGCAATGAATTTCATAACAATCAAATGTACAAATTAATGACCAGCATGGATTCATAGGAAAATGACCCTAGCTGTAAGGACCCGTTGCCCGATTTTTCCTAGCAACTGTATAGGAAACTTAAGAAATGTAAAAATCAAACAATCAAACTATAATATTTTAATATTCGATGGAAAATGATTGTTCGTTTAAGTTAACGACTACTGCTTTAAGTGACCATACTTGTGCCTTGTTTACAGTAATTGAAAATTGCTTTTTTAGTAACTGTTTAGTAAACTTATGAAATGTCAAAATCAAACTATAATATTTTGATATTCGAGTGAAAATAAATTTTCATTTAAGTTAATGACTACTGGTTTAAGTGACTATCCTCGTACAGTAATTGCAAATGCAAGCCACGTAAAGTACTGTTATTCCTTCTTGTTCCACCGGGAGAGTGATTTCACTTTGCTTCCGAGGTTTACCAAAATACTCTTATTTCTTATGATAGAATCGCAAAGTAATTTTATTCTGCTCTTGAGTTTTAGCAAGATGCAAGTTAATAAGACACATTTTCCCTTTCCAACCTGGCGCACCAAGAAAGAATAGTCTAACTCATCCTTTTTTAACGTTCTTACTACTGTTTTTTCGCAGCACGTTCTTTTCAAACATATATACATTATTGCTCGTAAAAAGATAAAAGAAACATGATTATTATTTTCTGTCATACATACTTCAAATATAAAAGGCACAGTAATTGTATTGAGCTGTATATTTTAAATAGAAGTTTCTCATTTCGGTGAGACAGACCCATTCAACCGAGACATACGGATAACGCCTGTTATGTTAGGACACATGTCTAAATAAAGAAGACCTTTCGTTTTGGTGTATTGTTTAGCTCTGAGCTAGTTTATATTTTTATGGACAAAACCTAAAAAAATAAAACAAAACTCAAATGTTGCCTTATTTTGGCGAGGTACACCCCGTTTGAGATTGGCACATGTACAATTATAGAAGTACCTTCGGTCCAGCAATGTGATAAAGACTCTTTCCTCTTACAAAAAGATGTGGAGGTCTTTTTTCAGTTATGAAGTGCTTAGTCTTCGAAAAACTATGTAATATTTGGTAAAGAAACAGAAACTGCTTGGTAAAATGTAATTAAATGTAATATAAACAGTAGTAATAACTTAAATACTACATCAAAGTAATTGTGTTTTTTTGTGTGCATAAAGCATTAGTGGCTGTTTAAATAATTTAAATTTCTATGTAAAATAAAGAAATGTAGAGTTGTAAATTACGACCTTTTAAAAATAATTTTGATTGTTTCCCTTAATTCTTAATTTTACCATTTGGATTGCTTCCAGTGATTCAAATAGACACTCTTTACGGCCCTGTTTTACGCATAGAAAAATAACATTAGAAACGGAATTTTTTTTTTTAACGTACGCCCGCTATTACACGAGGCGAGAATCTCCAGTTAGTATGTCTAACCTGAGACTAATTTTTACTTGTGTATCCCTTTTTCCCTGTACTCGGACAGGTGTCTACTCGACATTCCGGCTGATACTTGCCGTCTTCGGAGGGTACCCATTAGAGCTGGGTCGGCTCAGGAGCCACCTGTCCCTGATCCACGACACATCTTCAAATGTCTTCGCCAGGGGCCCGAATTAATCCAGTCCAAGTCCGAGTCGACGACACTCATTCAAATGATCTCGCACGGGCTTGAACCTGGATCACCGGATCGCCAGCGCAATGTAGTAACCATTACACCAGAGCGGCTCCCTAAAACCAAATTATGTTACTGTTGCATGCATATTTTTGACGCACATATTACAAAAAAATCGATATGGTTATTTAATATGGGAAAAATATAGTCATGCATCCATCTGTGTATGAAAATGCTGTTTATTGTAAAAGCGAGATAATCCATGTTTGATTCACACTTTTGATTATAGGAGTAATCGGTCTGGATATCGATCCAGCGCAAGAATAGTACGCTTGCGTTTGTACTTAATTTTAGGGCCAGAAAATATATTAATTTGCTTATTGTGTTTATGGCCTGAATTCATATGTATTACATATTATTAGTACAAGTAGAATCAGTCCTATATTGTATATTTTGGATGGGTATGAGGGACTAGATTCTTGTTAGCGGAAGTATGAGTTGTCTTAACAAGTCGTGATGAGTTCCGATGTACTGCTAAGAATGGCGGGGTACGTTTTTTCAAGAGCTGGTCCCTTCGTCAAGAAAAAATGTCTTACGAAGTGGTTTTTTTCTTCTGGAGGAGATAGTGTCTCTACGATAGTTTGTGTTAGAGACTCTCCTTATGTCAGTATATAGATGATTCGGACTCCAGGTAAACCCAGCTCGTATTTTTGATGATCTCTCGTCGGTTAGGCCTAGCTTGACTTTTGGGTGCTTCGATATGCTAGTGTCGTGTTTTGTATCGACGAAGATGACAGATTTTCCTGCAGCGGTTATGGCTACGTGAACTAACCTGATCACCGTAGTGCTGCATGGAACCATTTATGAAATCCTTTATATATCCATTGTAAATTAACTTTGGCTGATATTCTTCCTATGAATGAGTGAACGACAACTCAGGAAGGTAGCCATGTTGGATTTCGGTCATCGTCTGTTTTGATCACTGCCAAGAGAACAGATTATTTATCTTATTATCGGACAGTGACAGAGAGATCTCAATCCTGCTAGAAACCCCCTTTTCGTGGTTTCATAAGATGATGTATCATGACATTGAACTTTGATGTACTACCCATTATTTCTGCATGTGTCATGACTTCAGATCTGCTATGTATACCTACAAATTGTTATGTCAACAAAGCCTGATGTACTCGTATGTCCCAGTGTGTACGTCTGAATAAATTGAGTAAACTAAGATTCCAGCAGTCTGCATTGGTGCCTTGTAGACACATGTGTATGAGTGATTATATTGGTCAGCACACGAACAGTACACCATTCGCGGTAATCACACTCTACACTACTACTTCATACATACACCATCCTGCGTCGGCTGAAGTGACCAAGTTTAGGGCCTGCTTCCCCTGGAGCCTTTGCCTTCCCTAACTCAGGACTAGGGTGAGTTACCCATTTACAGCTGGGTAGACTGGAGCATGCCTGATCTCAACAACACACCACTCTTCCTTACAGAGCAGACAGACTGATACTTTACAGTGGTGTACTACAGGTGTAGTAAGAAATAACGTCTTTACAGTGGCGAGCCATATTCCTGGGTCCAGCTTACGCAGTTTTGTGTTGAGAATCACAGTTTACAGCTGAAAGAACATTTGTTTGAACACATCAACACCAGTAGGACAGCTTGACCTGTATTACCGATAGGATGCTGTATCTAGGTCAGCACTTGTTGACAGTTTTTCGCTGTACGGACAGTATTACACAGGACAGTAGTATCAAGTGTAGAAAATATCTGGAGCAATATTGTTGACATTTCTCAATGTACAGAAGAATCGCAGTGTTGCTGAATAAAGTGCATAGTTCATCGTGGGATCTTCATATGCTCAACAGAGAAAAAATTGACAGTGTAATAGTTTAAACTTAAGTCTATTACTGAATAAAGTGGCAAGTTAGTATTATTTAAATAAACTGTGCCTACTTTACAACACTATACTGGCAACACATTCCATTCATGACATAAAATGACATTGTATGCTATATGCTATTTATGCTTACATGTTATTTGTTGTGTATTAAATTAGTTTATATTCTGTGTGACTAGAACAGGAAATACCGAGTAATATTGGTCTTGTTCTGGCGTTCGATAGGGAGCAATTTCTTAATTGAAATTTGCTTGCAACATAGTTTGCAAATATTTGGTTAGTTGTGACGACTGTTTCATATTTGTATTTGTAACATTTTTTGTGTTCCTTAGTTTTGTTTGATTTGTTTGTATAATTGTAGGTCTCATCTTTCCTTTCATTTCAGTTTTTTACACCCTTATGTTTATACACTGTAGCGTTATTTGTCTTGTTATCTTATGGCAGTTATCATCACAGGTTCTGTGATCATTTTTTTTCATTTCCCCTATTTAATTTAATTTGATCTCTGCAAATGTTTTCAGATTGTCTTTTCTTGTTTGTCATTTGTAATGTCTGTAGTTGACATATGACGTATAGTGGTATACACTGATAGTATAGTACAGATCAGTACTTTCTGATTGTTATTGGAAAAGGGAAATATTTTTTTTCCACAGGTACTCAAGTGATCTTTGATTACATTGAGGTATACAAGACCTTTGTAAGGCTTGTCTCCCAAAGTTATTGGTAAAGGGAAATATTTTTTTTCCACAGGTACTCAAGTGATCTTTGATTACATTGAGGTATACAAGACCTTTGTAAGGCTTGTCCCCACAGTATTTGAGATACAATTATTGTTGTCCACAGGTACTCAAGTTATCATTGGTTATTGTAAACCATACAAGTTTGGACTAAGACTAAGTCTAAGGTATAGACTTTCTCCCATTAACAAAGAGAGTAATTTATTTACTTTTTCAGGTTTCTGATTTAAGAAGACAATATGTCTACCTTAGATTATTTCATTACACTAGGAAAATCTTTTGATAAGACTGGAAAAGACTTAGAACAATGGGCTGTTGCTCAATATGACAAAGCATTAGCTGCAGAAGAGAAAAAAATTGCTGCTGCTGTTGAAGAAAAAAAAAAATTGCTGCTGAGGAAAAAAAAGCTGCGGCTGAGGAGAGAAAACTTCAAATAGAAGAAAAAAAAAGCTGCTGCAGAAGAAAGGAAAGCCTTAGCTGAAGAAAAAAGATTAGAAAAAGAAGCTGATACTGCTGCTGAACTTAAGAAATTGCAGATGCAAGTGGAGGAAAGGAGATTTGAGGCAGAACAGAAGAAATTAGAAGCTGCTGCAGAACAGAAAAAACTAGAAGTTGCTGCTGCTGCAGAACAGAAAAAACTAGAAGTTGCTGCTGCTGCAGAACAGAAAAAACTAGAAGCTGCTGCAGAACAGAAAAGATTAGATAGAGAAGCTGAAGAGAGAAAAGCAATAAGAGAACATGAGTTTGAATTAGAGAAATTAAAATTGACATGTATGAGTAATGTTAATCAGGCATCTGGTGGTAATGGTAAACCCTTTGTGTACAAGGTCAAAGTACCAGCGTTTAACTCTACCAGTGATGACATAACATTTTGGCTTTCTAGATTTGAACGGGCTTGTCGATCTCATAATGTTGACAAATCACAGTATGTGAATCAGTTGTCTGAAAATCTAAAAGGGGAGTCTCTGAGTAAGTTATATTTTGTTGAAGAGGCCGACAAAGACAATTATGATGCTGTTAGGGCAGCTTTGATAAAGAGATATCAGCTGTCTGAGGAAGGTTACCGTCTTTTGTTTAAAACAATGAGACCTGAGGTAGGTGTAGAATTCTCAGATTTCATCTCAAAAGCACGAATTACACTTTCACGATGGATTGAATTATCCAAAACAGAGAAAACATTTGATGGTCTTACAGATTTATTGCTAAGAGACAAGGTCATGTCTTCTGTAAATAAATCATTCCTAGAGTTCTTACATGAGCGTAAACCTAGTACAATAAAGCAAATGGAAGAATATTGTGACCAGTATGCCACGGCACACCCTGACATGATTCTTAGTAACTCTAACATTAAAGAGAGTATGCCAGTTGCTTCGGCAACAGAATATAATCAGAATTACTCACACAAATTCCAAGGAGCTAAAAATAAATTTGATAAAAAGGTTAATTGGAATAAATATCAAAACCAAGATAACCACTCAAATCAGGGTTCTTCTTCGAAGAACTGGAATCGGGCTGATAGTCCTCGACACGCGAGGGGTACCCATAATGTTAGAAATTCTCGGAAAGGGAGTAGCTATAGGAACTACCCAAGTGCTTCATGGAGACAAAAGAAACAATATTACAGGGATACTCAATATAACGAGCATGATGATTATGATCATGAATATTATGATTCAAACCCAAATAGGGGTTATAACAGAGGCAATAATAATTATAGAGACAATTATAACCGAGGTAGAGCACAACACAAAAGACATGGTAAATCTTATTACCAGGCTAACTCTGCACAACAGGAGTTCCACGACACCGATAATCAGAATAATGATAAAAAAGACTCCAATAGTGTAGCAAATTCCGCTTTCGATTTTGCTAGAGCATCTGAGTGTTCGCAATGCAAAACATTATTCGATCCAACCACAGTTTCTACTTTAAGCTGCGGTCACCCACTTCCCGCTCTCCATGCGTCAATTGCGCATAATGGAAGGGGTGCTCTTGTCTTTAATAGGGGCCTAATAGATGGTACTCCGGTATCAATTCTTTTCGACTCGGGGTGCACTACCATTGGAGTGAGGCAATCACTCGTAAATCCTTCTCGAGCTACGGGCAATATAGTCAAATGTGTAACATTTGGTGGCACATTGGAGAAGTACTCCACTGCCATTATCAATATTGCTACACCTTTCTTTACAGGAGAGGTGCAAGCATGTCTCTTGCCGAATCCGATCGCTGATCTTATCATCGGTCGCATTCATGGAGTGAAAGAATGCACTCCACAGCAAATCTCTAATTGGGAAAATGTTAATATGCAATCTGCTAATGCAGTAATCACTAGGGCTCAAGCTCTCAATATGCCACAATCTTCACATTCTGAAGATAATGATGCGCAGATCCAAGATGATCCCTTGGAGATTTCACACGATTCCTTTATTAAACAGCAGGAAGATGATCCTACTCTAAAGAAATTCTTTACTCTGGCAACAAAAGGTGATCCGAATAAGGATACAAATCGTAAATCTTGGATTACGATGAAGAATGGCGTACTTGTACGTATGGTACAAGACTCCGCTAAGTCCATTCATTCTCAAATCCTTGTGCCTAAAAATATGAGAGTTAAAATTTTACAGCACGCTCATGATTCGCAGTGTGCTGGACATATGGGTTTTTCCCGTACTAAAGCTAGAGTTCTTCAATCTTTCTTTTGGCCTGCTGTGAATAAGGACATACGAATCTATTGTCGATCTTGTAAAGTATGTCAAGAGATTAAATCCAGAGGTCCACGCCATGATGCACCTATTCAGGCTGCAGACATTCCCATTCGGCCATTTCAAAAAATGGCGATAGACATCATTGGTCCATTTAAGATAAAGTCTGCTAGAGGACACCAATTTATTCTGACGTGTGTTGATATGTGCACACGTTGGCCGGAGGCTGTTCCTCTAAAGAGCATAACTACTGCTGATGTCGCAGATGCTCTTTGGTTAATATTTTCTCGTCTGGGGTTTCCAGCAGAAATATTATCCGACCATGGTACCCAACTTATATCGGATACCATGTCTCAAGTAATGTCGACTCTGAAGATAGAGAGATCGCTGAGTAGTATTTATCATCCTATGTCCAATGGGATGGTGGAACGTTTGAATAGAACTCTGAAAAACCTACTAGGTAAGATAACAGAAGATCATCCTCAGGATTGGGATAGGGTTTTACCCGCGGCTCTCTTTGCATATAGAGAGGTCGCCAACGAACATACAGGATTTTCTCCCTTTGAACTTGTCTTTGGCGCGAAACCGCGAGGTCCTATGTCCTTACTTCATGATCTTATAACTGCTGATAATATTGTCGATGACACAAAATCCTCTTATGAATATGTCATCGCACTTAGACACAAGATTATTGAAGCATGCAAATTGGCAACTGCTTCTTCTGAATTTGCGAAACAGAAGGCAAGGGAATTTGCCAATAAAAAGAGATGTTTGCGTCAACTTTGTCCAGGTGACAAAGCATTTGTCTTGCTACCTTGTAGGGAAAATAGACTTCTCATTTCTTGGAAAGGTCCGTACGATATAATATCAAAGGTTTCCGATGTTGACTATATCGTCGATATTGACGGGAAGCGTAAAACCTTCCACATCAACATGCTCACGGAATTCCATGAACGTCCTGATTATTTACAACCTGTTTTCCAGGCAACGGACGATTTTCCAGTCCAACATGGACAGTACTCATCTCTGTCAGTAATACAGGATGAGGAAACGAGTTTCTCGGATGTAAATTTACCTTTTCCAATGATTCCTCTTCACTCTAATGAATCATGGAAAGATGTTGCAATTTCTCCAGAATTATCTCCAGGAGAGCAGAAACAAGTTTCTACTATGTTAGAACAATTTCAGGATGTCCTTACTGACATTCCTGGTCAAACGGATGTCATTCAACATGACATTATTCTTACTGACCATAGTCCTATAAGAGTCAGACCGTATCCTATCCCGATACATTTCCAAGCACAGGTAGAGAAAGAGTTAGATGAGATGATAGAGTTAAAAATTATTGAACCATCCACATCAGCATATTCTTCGCCGATGGTTATAGTACGGAAAAAAGACAATAACATACGTCTTTGCGTGGATTATCGCAAATTGAATCAAGTGACTAAATTCGATGCTGAACCTATGCCTTTACTAGAAGAGCTACTTACGAGACTATCGAATTCTCACTTCTTTACTAAACTCGATTTGTCTAAGGGATATTGGCAAGTTCCACTATCCGAACACGCCAAACCGTTTACTGCTTTTTCGACGCCTAGGGGTCTATTCCAATGGAATTTCATGCCTTTCGGTCTTATGAACGCCCCTGCTACATTTGTACGCATGATGCGTCGAATCCTATCTCATCGCTCAGATGTCATTGCGTATCTTGATGACATCTGTCTTTTCAGTGATACTTGGAACGATCACTATAATGGTATAAATGAACTATTGTCTATCTTACGCGAGCATAACCTGACAGCGAAACCATCGAAAGCATGTATTGGTTTTAGCGAAATATCTTTCTTAGGACACCGTGTTGGTCATGGGTTCCTAAAAACAGAAGACCATAATACAAGTAAGATACTTAACATTTCTATTCCTAAGACTAAAAAGCAAGTACGAAGTCTCTTAGGTCTAATACAATTTTATGGACGATTCATACCGAATCTGTCCTCCATTATGTCACCTCTTTCTTCCTTGCTAAAGAAAGGGTCTCCTAATGTAGTCCATTGGACTCAAGAATGTCAATCCTCATGGGTTCCTAAAAACAGAAGACCATAATACAAGTAAGATACTTAACATTTCTATTCCTAAGACTAAAAAGCAAGTACGAAGTCTCTTAGGTCTAATACAATTTTATGGACGATTCATACCGAATCTGTCCTCCATTATGTCACCTCTTTCTTCCTTGCTAAAGAAAGGGTCTCCTAATGTAGTCCATTGGACTCAAGAATGTCAATCCTCTTTGGATAAGGTTAAAACTATGTTTTCTACTTCACCTATCCTAGTATTACCTTCTAAGGATAAGACATTTATTCTTCGTAGTGACGCTTCATCCACCGGGATTGGAGCTGCACTAATGCAAGAGTACTCTGGAACTCTGCATCCTGTGATGTATATTTCTCGGAAATTAAATGCCGCAGAGAAGAATTACTCGGTCCTAGACCGTGAATTATTGGCTATGGTTTGGTCAATCCTTAAACTACAAAGATTTCTTCTGGGCGCGCATTTCATTGTGGAAACTGACCAGAAAGCTCTTACGGCTATTCAGAGTAAAAATCTGAAGAGCGCGAGATCAACGCGATACGCGATTGCTCTACAGCCATTTCATTTTTCGGTGCGAGCTATCCGTGGGTCAGAAAATGTGATGGCAGATATTTTGTCTAGATGCCCACATGATTCATAACTGTTATACAGCTTTGATACAATTGTTTCTATGTTGAAATGTGTACACATATGTAATATATCATATATTGATTGTAACACTACTTAGCGTTTCATGGATATTTATTCACCGCTGATTTTTTTTTCAATGTTTTTCGTCTTTGATGATCATGATGTTAAGATATCTTAGATGGAATTTATGTATAAACTAATGTGGAAATTGTGTCATTGCTAATATTGTAGTATGCGTTGGTGACACCTCTCTGGAAATATTAATACTTAGAGAAGTGCTTTTCTCTAAGGTCATAAAACTTATGCTTATCATCTGCGCATTGTTATTGGTGCGTTGTGAGCCTATTGTATGTTGCTCCTAGATGTATTTCAAAAAAAAAAAATGTACCTTTTTTTTTTTTCCCGAGGGGTGTGGTAATCTGTTGCGTGCATATTTTTGACGCACATATTACAAAAAAATCGATATGGTTATTTAATATGGGAAAAATATAGTCATGCATCCATCTGTGTATGAAAATGCTGTTTATTGTAAAAGCGAGATAATCCATGTTTGATTCACACTTTTGATTATAGGAGTAATCGGTCTGGATATCGATCCAGCGCAAGAATAGTACGCTTGCGTTTGTACTTAATTTTAGGGCCAGAAAATATATTAATTTGCTTATTGTGTTTATGGCCTGAATTCATATGTATTACATATTATTAGTACAAGTAGAATCAGTCCTATATTGTATATTTTGGATGGGTATGAGGGACTAGATTCTTGTTAGCGGAAGTATGAGTTGTCTTAACAAGTCGTGATGAGTTCCGATGTACTGCTAAGAATGGCGGGGTACGTTTTTTCAAGAGCTGGTCCCTTCGTCAAGAAAAAATGTCTTACGAAGTGGTTTTTTTCTTCTGGAGGAGATAGTGTCTCTACGATAGTTTGTGTTAGAGACTCTCCTTATGTCAGTATATAGATGATTCGGACTCCAGGTAAACCCAGCTCGTATTTTTGATGATCTCTCGTCGGTTAGGCCTAGCTTGACTTTTGGGTGCTTCGATATGCTAGTGTCGTGTTTTGTATCGACGAAGATGACAGATTTTCCTGCAGCGGTTATGGCTACGTGAACTAACCTGATCACCGTAGTGCTGCATGGAACCATTTATGAAATCCTTTATATATCCATTGTAAATTAACTTTGGCTGATATTCTTCCTATGAATGAGTGAACGACAACTCAGGAAGGTAGCCATGTTGGATTTCGGTCATCGTCTGTTTTGATCACTGCCAAGAGAACAGATTATTTATCTTATTATCGGACAGTGACAGAGAGATCTCAATCCTGCTAGAAACCCCCTTTTCGTGGTTTCATAAGATGATGTATCATGACATTGAACTTTGATGTACTACCCATTATTTCTGCATGTGTCATGACTTCAGATCTGCTATGTATACCTACAAATTGTTATGTCAACAAAGCCTGATGTACTCGTATGTCCCAGTGTGTACGTCTGAATAAATTGAGTAAACTAAGATTCCAGCAGTCTGCATTGGTGCCTTGTAGACACATGTGTATGAGTGATTATATTGGTCAGCACACGAACAGTACACCATTCGCGGTAATCACACTCTACACTACTACTTCATACATACACCATCCTGCGTCGGCTGAAGTGACCAAGTTTAGGGCCTGCTTCCCCTGGAGCCTTTGCCTTCCCTAACTCAGGACTAGGGTGAGTTACCCATTTACAGCTGGGTAGACTGGAGCATGCCTGATCTCAACAACACACCACTCTTCCTTACAGAGCAGACAGACTGATACTTTACAGTGGTGTACTACAGGTGTAGTAAGAAATAACGTCGTTACAGTTACCTAGCAACATGTGACAAAATTACTTATATTTAAACGGTCCTTCAACGATCATAACTGTTTAATCATTTGTTTTCTGCAACAGCTGACGTTTTTACTGTAAAATAACTTAAAAATAAATGCAACTGAAAAAAGCGTCTGTCGAGTGAGTTGATACAACTGTTTTACAATTTAAATTTGTTTGACCACGCATTTTAAAAATGCTGTAAAAAATACTTTAAACCATGTTTGATTTTCATTCAGATTAAACACGCACAGCGGACAATTTAAATTCATTTGACCACGCATTTTAAAAATGCGTTAAACAAAATAATACTTCAAACCATGTTAGATTTTAATTAAGATTAAACACACACAGTGGATGTTCATCGTCACAGAATATCCGTTGGCTTTAATATATGTATCGATATAGCTCTGATCCAATTTGAAACCACTTGACCTAATGAGTGCCATTAAAATTACGAAGTTAAAAAAAAGGTCGTGCTAAAGAAAACTGTTCTTTTTTATATTTCCTATTAAGTAAAAATGTTTGGTTACACAAACTTTATTATCTTGTAAAATATGCAATCGTATGGTTGTAATAAAATAACTCCGTGTCACACCCCGCTCAAATTTCTCTGATTCAAAGATCTTGTAACGTAAATTCTCAACCTATAACACTACTACTATATTTGAAAAATTGCCAAGGACAAGGTCAAACGTACCGCTAAAAAATTGGACAAAATCATTTGAATTTTCCACTATTACTGTTAAAAATCTATAAATAAATTCAATGTTTGGCATTGGACTCAAGGCCATCTTCAAATCCACCGCTAACTTTTAAAATAAAGCATTTGAATTTTCTAACGCCAAGCATAAAAAATAATCCCCCCTCCCCTTTCCCCAAACACTCACGCACACGCTAGACTCTTCCCAATATTTATGACGAAAGCCGTAAATCTTGGCAGCGAACCAACTCGTTGCCGCGTTCTAATAGGCGAGAGAGAGAGGGTGGATTACAATGGAAATCAAACCTAACTTGTGCGTTTGAAAAGAAACTTAGATAATTTATTTCGTTCCAAATAACGGGGATGTCTTGAAGGGTAGTAATAATATTGTTTAATATATATTATAAAATTTTCCCTTATAATAAATTATCTGGCCTTAGAAAATTATTTTATTAATATTTTGGTTCAGTGAACGGAGAACTATAAATTAGAAAAATATTACCAAGATGAAAACGGGAATAAATGGGTAAAGGAAACCTATATAGGAAGGTAGAGGACAGTGGTCCCTTTAATAATCACTTTTAATAATAAATATCGACCCATTAATAACAAAGATATGGTAGAAATAAAAATTGAGACAGAATAACCAACACATTTGTAAACTGCTCAATTTGGATGGGTGAGAAAAAGCTATAAATTTCTAGACACGCGTTTTGATTGGTTAAGGCATGGGGTAGCTTGGGACAATAAAGTTAACATTTCGCTGGCAAGAACCGCCATTTGAGAAAAATACTATCTTAAGCTGACATCAGCGGGAGAGCCTGTATGACCAAAGCTTTCACCGTCTGGACATTGAAGGCAGTGGAAGAACCCATTAACTGCCAAAGTCACGCTTATAAAATGTGATATTCTTGTTTGAGGGTAAAGCACAATAAGTATTTGCATTGATTTAATTAACAAGCAGGCCACTATGTGTGTTACGATATCCAAAATAGGAAAGCAGTCTTTTGGAGTGTAAGAAAGGCATAAAATATTTGCTAGTGGCTTACAAATTTTGCGCATGCCAATGCAATAACTCAGAAGGGATATTGGCTTTTGCAGTGCCATAAATGTTTAAATATTATGTAAAATTATGTCGAGAATGTTAGACAGAAATTATCCACAGGTTTCAGTGCTAGAGTAAGCACACCCTATCTATTATATAAACGACAAGAGATATTATAGGATCACAAGCTATGTATTGTACACCCCTTATCTATTGTATCTAAGAGACTTCTTGGAGGAGGAAACAAAAGCTATGTACTGTCACTGTAGAAGAATGTTTACACAGCAGTGGTGTGAAACAATAGAAGTTACAGATTGGTGCCATGATCAGCACACATAGCTGATCAAGGTGAGTTGTCACCGTGTTTGTGTGTGGGCTTAAATATTAGATGAGATCTATATGGAGAGGGCATTTTCCTCTCATTACAGGTCATATACCAGCATACCTAGTGGTGGCAGAAAATTGGGTGAGAGAAGAAAATTTGGGAGAAACGCTCAGCCTTGTTGCCGCTGCTACCCCAGTTCTTCAGCTCTAAGCCAGTTGAAAGTATAAGAGAACTCAAGGGCCAACAGTTGTCACTATATTTTAAAGATAAGTCCGTTAAAACCGGCACTGAGAGAATAACCTCATTTATTCCACCACAAACATAAGCCTACTAATAAATAAGAAATTCACCTTGATATGATGAAGAAGACAATC
This sequence comes from Oreohelix idahoensis, assembly GCA_024509875.1. NCBI lineage: Eukaryota > Metazoa > Mollusca > Gastropoda > Stylommatophora > Oreohelicidae > Oreohelix > Oreohelix idahoensis. The sequence continues at coordinate 2,034,046 of JAMPIV010000299.1, read as the reverse complement.
TGTCCAATATATTAACAGTGATAAGCACATGCGGATAGACAGATCAGTGGGTGTAATTTTTATAGTGATCTTTATTCATAGAAATAAGATGACAGAGTCTTATTTATGGATAAATAGCCTTTTATCCTATATATATTATAGGTCATATATAAGCCATATATACCTAGTGAAGGCAGGAAAACGGATGAGAGAAGACAATTTGGGAGGAACGCTCAGCCTTGTTGCCGCAGCTACCCCAGTTCTTCAGCTCTAAGCCAGTTGAAAGTATAAGAGAACTCAAGGGCCAACAGTTGTCACTATATTTTAAAGATAAGTCCGTTAAAACCGGCACTGACAGAATAACCTCATTTATTCCACCACAAACATAAGCCTACTAATAAATAAGAAATTCACCTTGATATGATGAAGAAGACAATCTGTCCAATATATTAACAGTGATAAGCACATGCGGATAGACAGATCAGTGGGTGTAATTTTTATAGTGATCTTTATTCATAGAAATAAGATGTTTGGACAGAGTTCCAGTTATTTATTTTAAATAGCCTATATATATATATATATATATATATATATATATTGAGTTTGACAATCCCTGTCCCAGAAAAATTGTAGTACAGGGAAATTAAATTGTAAGATAATTACCTATACTTTAACAAACGTCTTATTTACTTTAATATTATTGAGTTACAGTTGTGTTTACATGTCATTTCATCTTTAAATTAAACACATTACCCTAGACACATTCAGCCACACAACATCACAGAGCCTATTTTACACAGATTGAGATCTGAGAGGTGGCGGATAGGGACTGTGAGAATCAGAATCAACAATTAGACTCAGGGAACTTACACAGCTTGACCTCACTGTGTTACTCTTTATTATAACACCATAACCCATTCGGCGTGCAACATTGGAAAGCCAAAATACAGTGAACTGTCGCCACTTCATGCATTCAGTGGCTATATCAGCTTATTACGCAGTTTTTCCTGCAATATGTCTGCTGTACCTAGGAGCTGAAATTACCCGGCGCTACTCGATAAATTGCCAATTTTGCAGTCTCTTCAACGTTTAGAAGGTCAAGTGCGATTGAATCGAGTTACTGAATTTAGAAGGTCAAGTGCCGATTGAATCGAGTTGCTGTATTTAGTAGGTCAAGTGCCGATTGAAGAGTGTTGCTGCTACATGTGAGAAGGACAAGTTCCGTACTTTTTTCAGTACTTCATCAGAGGTTCAAGTTTGTAGCCATCGTCTTTACAGTTTTCTTCTTGCAAGTCCAGATGTGTGATCAGCGTTGGATCATCAAATCGTTAGAATGCTGATTACCACCTGTTCTGTACCGTGTTGACGATAGGATTGATATAAGATAAGTGGCCTGTTTTGTTTGTGAACTGTACCCTTATATTGTCTTAACTGAGCCTTCTGTACTTTCTCATTCTTTGTTACATGTTATATGTTATACGTTATTTACATGTGTTTATATTTCAGCGGGTTTTTTCGGTTGGGCGGTGTCTGTTTATAGGTGATACCACGTGATCGATGTCCTAAATCAGCGTTCTGTAGGGACTCTGCAAATTTCCTGTGTGAAATTTGCTAGCGACTTTTGTTGCTATTTCTGTTTAGGTGTGACGAAGTGTACCTTTTCGTTGTTTTCGTTATATTTTTTCTGTTCTTTAGTTTTGTTTTGCTTTGTTTGTATTTGTAGGTCTCCCCTTCCTTTTATTTTGTTCTATACACCCTGTTGTTTATTCACTGTGACGTCATTTGTATTGTTTACTTTTTCGCAGTTATCATCACATTCTATGTGATATTTTCTTTAGTTTTGCTATATATTTAGTTGACTTCTGCGAATGTTTTCGTATTGTTTTTGATCTTTGTTCTTTGTTTACATTGTTCTTGGTTATCATTCAATATTGATGGATATATGGTCATGCACTATTAGCTGTGTAGTGCACTTATGATAACTAACTGGTGGATATTTGGTCATGCACTATTAGCTGTGTAGTGCACTTATGATAAAGAATTGACTGGTGGTATTATTATACAGTTGATAAAACAAGTTCTTTGCCAAAGACTTGTTTCCCACAGAGATTGGGGTAATGTAATGTGATTATACAAGTACTTTATTTAAGTTTTGTTACCACTAAGGTTGAAATAAGTTAATTTATTTTTTCAGGTTTTCAGACTCATATTATTAGACATTTGTCTACACTTGAGTACTTTATTGAGCAAGGGAAATCCCTTGGTAAGACTGGTGATAAATTGGAAGATTTTTCGACTGTTCAATATGCCAAGGCATTGAAGTCGGAAGAAAAGAGAATGAAAATAGAAGCTGAACAAAAGAAAGCAGAAGCTGAGAATTTAAAATTGCAAATGCAGGCGGATGAAAGGAGATTTCAGATGGAAATGGAGAAACAAAAAAAGAGAAGCTGAGGCTGAGAATAAAAGACTGGAAAAAGAGGCTGAAAATAAAAGACTAGAAAAAGAGGCTGAAGAGAAAAAATTACAAAGATAAGCAGAGGCTGAAAATGAAAGACTACAGGTTGAGGCTGAAAATAAAAGACTACAGTTTGAGACTGAAAATAAAAGACTAGACAGAGAAGCCGAGGAGAGAAAAGCAAAAATGGTCCACGAAGAAAAACTCTTAGCTTTGAAGTTAGAGAAGTTGAAGTTGATGAACATGGGTAATGCTAATGATCCAAATAAGGTGTCATCTTCTGATAAGTCTAATGCTAGTACTTTCAAGATTAAGCTACCAGCATTCAATGCTTCCAGTGACGATATAACGTTCTATCTGGATAGATTCGAACGGTCATGTAAAACACATAATATAGATAAATCACTATATGTTGATCAGTTGCCCAATATACTTAAAGGTGAAGCTCTGAGTATGCTAAGCATGGTAGATGAGCCTGATAAGAACAATTATGAGGTTGTCAGGGCGGCTTTGTTAAAGAAATACCAACTTCACGAAGACGGCTATCGTCTTCAATTTAAAAATATGTTGCCAGAAACTGGAGTAGAATTCTCTGAATTTATTGCAAAAATACGTCTCACAATTACACGTTGGGTTGAGCTATCTAAGACAGAACATACATTTGAAGCACTTATGAACTTACTACTTAGAGACAAAGTTATGTCTTCTGTCAATGAGTCTTTTCTCGCTTTTCTTCATGAGCGTAAACCTAAAACCATAAAAGAAATGGAAGAATACTGTTGCCAGTATGTCACTGCGCAGCCTCACGTAACCATTAGCAACTCTAAAGTGTAGGAAGGTTTGCCAGTTCTTCGGCAGCACCATATGGCCCAAACTTCATTCGTAAATTTCAGGGTACTCAACAAAATTTTAATTGGAAGAGTAACCGTAATTATGCTCAGAATCATGGCAATCAATCACATAGTGATTCTTCTTCAAAGAACTGAAGACGAGCTGACTGTCCTCGTTATTCTACACCCAATAATTATAGACATTTTCGCAGAGGGAATAATAGAGGCTATCAAAACTATTTTTCGTGGAGACCTCAAAACCAAACTAATAGATGTTCTCATCAATTTTGAAATGATAATGATAACTATGGAAACTGGGATTCAAACCAGTATAACAGTTACAATAGAGAATACAATGATAATTTCAGAGGCAATAATAGTCGCGGTAGATCTCAACATAAAAAAGAGATATCAACAGACAAACTCTATACAGCAAGAGTCTCAGGGAGACTGTAAACAGGTTGATGATAATAATAACTCTAGCGCTATCACATGTTCTGCCCTTGACTTTGGGAGAGCAACTAAATGCCCCAATGCACTACTTTGTTCGAACCGACTACCGTAACTACTTTGAGCTGTGGTCACCCTCTCCTGCTCTTCCTGCTGCAGTTGCGCATGACGGGAGAGGTTCTCTTATCCTACATAAAGGTCTAGTAAATAATAATCCAGTCTCAGTCCTTTTTGATTCTGGATGCACTACTATTAGTGTTAGTGATAAGGTAGAGATGCCAGGTATAATATCATTGAAGATGTAGGGTGTCTTATCTGGTTTTTGTTGTTGTTGCTGTGTAGATATTAGTGAGGTAGTTCAGAGTAACAGAATATGAAGTATGACATGTGAAGTCATAAAAAGGGTGAACTGCTTTGACGTTTCATCATTTATTTGGACGCCACAAATGACAGGTACGTTACAGAAGTCATGGACATCAATAGTTCAATATATTAAGCATACTAACGTTGAATTCATGGATCTGCATACATTCTCCAAGTTGATACAGATAATCCTAGCTGACGATAGCCTCAGCTTCATCTTATAAATATTAATAAATATCAATACTCCTCTCTGATACTGAAAGATCAGATGTACAATATAAGTCCATTACTGTTCGCACGAGAATGGCATACATGGAGTACAGGTCAAGCTGACCTTGATAACATTCCTAAGTCTAACCCTCGACAAAAGGTGCAATCGCTGACATAGCGATGTTCATAGGACGTAGAACTGTTCTTCGGGCTTAGTATATCCCGGTTACATATAAATCGCAGGTATGAAGATACCTGGGGTGTGACTTCTAATAGAAGAACCTCTATCACTGTAATACGTGAGCGAGCAGAGATCGACCATTGTCAACATAATGTCAAATTATAGATTTGACACATAAATTAGGTATTACCTTGTTTCGAAATCAACACCACAAAACACACGCCTCCAGGCGTTTGAATAATCAAAGGAAGGACCTTGTTAGCTACACTAACTCACAAAAGGATTCCTAATTCCCTATTAACAAATCACAGAGACGCTGCATAGCGTCCTGCTCGGCTCAAAACATCTCATCAAATCCCTGGGCGGAAAACGATTCTAACTTTCTTAAAGTTGGGACATGCGCAGAACGCATACACCTGAGTAATAATCAAAACGAGACGATGGTTGAAGACCTTCCAGAATGATTTTGTAAGAAATCGCGCCTTATATGGACAGCAAAAGAATCCTCAACACTGGTTTCAATCATTCTAAGAAACAGTTGACCGATAGTACCATATAAGGAGAGTGACCAACACATCGTTCAAAAAATGGACCGATGAGTCCCGTCACAAGAGAAGGTAACCATCCTTGTAAAATGTAATCACAGTTAAAGAAGAGTTATCTAGCTTAGACTGTGCGAAAAATCAAAGTGTACAATTCAGAAAAGTTAATTACACAATGTCTTTAGAAAAAATTATACAATGTCTTTCGAAAATAATGATACAATGTCTTTCGACAAAATTCTGTGCGTAACTGTTAGGCAATCTCTTGTACATCCATCCTGTGCTACAGGAAAGGTAAACAAATGTGTCACATTTGGTGGCACTTTGGAAAAGTATCCTAATGCCATAATTCACATTGCTACTCCCTTCTTTACGGGAGATGTGCATGCGTGTTTTCTACTTAATCCTATTGCGGACCTTATTATCGGTCGTATTCACGGAGTTAGGGAATGTACCCCGTAGCAGATTGCTGCTTGGGAAGATCAAAATATGCAAGCTACCAATGCAGTGGTCACAAGAGCACAAGCTCTGGAGACACCTCAAACTTCATTGACTAATAATAATGAAGTACATAGCCAAGAAAGTCACTTGGTTATTTCACGTGACTCTTTCATAAAATTGCAAGAAGAAGATCCTTCTTTACAAAAATTCTTCATTCTAGCAAAAAAGGTGATCCAAATCAGAATACTAATCGAAAATCTTGGATTACTATAAAAAACGGCGTACTTGTGCGTATGGTACAAGACTCGACTGCGTCTACACATTCACAAATTCTTGTGCCTAAGAGTATGAGATAACAAATATTGCAACATGCTCATGACTCGCAATGTGCTGGACATATGGGTTTTTCCCGTACAAAGTCGAGAGTTCTTGCGGCTTTCTTTTGGCCTTTTGTGAACAAGGACATACGTATTTACTGCCGATCTTGCAAAATATGTCAAGAGGTCAGATCTAGAGGACCACGACATGCTGCGCCTATCCAGGCTGCCGACATTCCTATTCGGCCGTTTCAGAAAATTTCAATAGATATTATCGGTCCTTTTAGGATCAAGTCGGCCAGAGGACATCAGTTTATCCTTACATGTGTCGATATGTGCACACGTTGGCCAGAGACTATACCTCTTAAGAGCATCTCCACTGCCGATATCGCAGACGCTCTTTGGAGGAAACTACTTTCTCTGATGTCAATCTTCCTCTTCCTGTGATCCCACTTTATTTTACGAAATCTTGGAAAAACGTTACTGTTTCTCCTAATCTTACCGCTGAGGAACATCGAAAAGTCTCTTCGATGTTACAAACATTTCAGGATGTCCTTACCGATATTCCTGGACATACACATGTCATTGAACATGACATAATACTTACTGACCATAATCCTATTAGAGTCAGACCCTATCCTATACCTATCCATTTTCAGTCACAAGTCGAAAAAGATTTGGATGAAATAATACAATTGAAAATAATTGAACCATACACTTCAGCATACGCTTCGTCCATGGTTATTGTTCGAAAGAAAGACAATAACATTCGCCTTTGCGTTGATTATCGCAAATTGAACCAAGTTACGAAGTTTGATGCGGCACCTATGCCTTCATTAGAAGAGCTACTAAACAAACTTTCTAATTCTACATTCTTTACCAAACTCGATTTGTCGAAAGGTTATTGGCAAGTTCCTTTAACTGAACGCGCCAAACCTCTTACTGCTTTTTCTACACCTAGAGGTTTATTTCAATGGAATGTCATGCCTTTCGGCCTTATGAACGCCCCTGCTACGTTCGTACGCATGATGCGTCGAATTCTCTCATATCGTACAGATGTCATAGCATACTTAGACGATATCTGTCTGTTCAGTGACTCCTGGGAAGATCACTATTTGGGTTTATACGAATTGCTGTCTATTCTGCGCGAGTATAATTTAACTGCAAAACCCTCTAAAGCCTTTATAGGATTTAGTGAAATTTCTTTCCTGGGTCACCGTGTTGGTCATGGTCTCTTAAAGACAGAGGAATACAATATTTCAAAAATACTTAACATTTCTGTCCCTAAGACGAAAAAACAAGTACGTAGTCTCTTAGGTTTGATACAATTTTACGGACGATTCATTCCGAATATGTCCTCCATTATGGCACCTCTTTCTACCTTATTGAAAAAAAGATCGCCTAATCTGATCCGCTGGTCTCAAGAATGCCAATCCTCATTGGACAGGATTAAAACTTTATTTTTATCTCCACCTATCTTAAGGTTACTGTTGCGTGCATATTTTGACGCACATTTTACAAAAATTGATATGGCTATTTGATATGGGAAAATATAGACATGCATTCATTTGTGTATAAAAATGCTGTTTATGGTAAAAGCGAGATAATCCATGTTTGATTCACACTTTTGATTATAGGAGTAATCGTTCTGGATATTGATCCGGCGCAAGGATAGTGCGCTTGCGTTTGTACTTATTTTTTAGGGCCAGAAAATATATTAATTTGCTTATTGTGTTTATGGCCTGAATTCATATGTATTACATATTATTAGTACAAGTAGAATCAGTCCTATATTGTATATTTTGGATGGGTAGGAGGGACTAGATTCTTGTATTCCGGTCTAGCGGAAGTATGAGTTGTCTTGACAAGTCGTGATGAGTTCCGATGTACTGCTTACAAATGGCGGGGTACGTTTTTCTAGAGCTGGTCCTTTCGTCAGGAAAAAATGTCTTACGAAGTGGTATTTCTTCTGAAGGAGATGGTGTCTCTACGATAGTTTGTGTTCGAGACTCTCCTTATGTCAGTATATAGATGATTCGGACTCCAGGTAAACCCAGCTCCTATTTTGATGATCTCTCGTCGGTTAGGCCTAGCTTGACTTTTGGTGCTTCGTTATGCTAGTGTCGTGTTTGGTATCGACGAAGATGACAGATTTTCCTGCAGCGGTTATGGCTACGTGAAATTAACCTGATCACCGTAGAGCTGTATGGAAACATTTATGAAATCCTTTATATACCCATTACAAATTAACTCTGGCTTATATTCTCCTCCCTATGCATGAGTGAACGACAACTCAGGGAGGTAGCCATGTTGGATTTCGGTCATCATATGTTTTGATCACTGCCAAGAGAACAGATTATTTATCTTATTATCGGACAGTGACAGAGAGATCTCAATCCTGCTAGAAACCCCCTTCGTGGTTTCATAATCTATACTACAAACTATGGACGTCAAGTAACTTTAGTTATTTATCGATTCCTTTCCAGTGTGTACGTCTGAATAAATTGAGTAAACTAAGATTCCAGCAGTCTGCATTGGTGCCTTGTAGACAAGTGTGAGTGGTTATATTGGTCAGCACACGAACAGCACACCATTCGCGGTAATCACACTCTACACTTCTACTTCATACATACACCATCCTGCGTCGGCTGAAGTGACCAAGTTCAGGGCCTGCTTCCCCCTGGAGCCTTTGCCTTCCCTAACTCAGGACTAGGGTGAGTTACCCATTTACAGCTGGGTAGACTGGAGCATGCCTGATCTCAACAACACACCACTCTTCCTTACAGAGCAGACAGACTGATACTTTACAGTGGTGTACTACAGGTGTAGTAAGAAATAACGTCTTTACAGTGGCGAGCCAGATTCCTGGGTCCAGCTTACGCAGTTTTGTGTTGAGAATCACAGTTTACAGCTGAAAGAACATTTGTTTGAACACATCAACACCAGTAGGACAGCTATACAGTCGATGTCAGCTTGACCTGTATTACCGATAGGATGCTGTATCTAGGTCAGCGCTTGTTGACAGTTTTTTCGCTGTACAGACAGTATTACACAGGACAGTGGTATCAAGTGTAGAAAATATCTGGAGCAATATTGTTGACATTTCTCAACGTACAGAAGAATCACAGTGTTGTTGAAAATAAAGTGCATAGTTCATCGTTGGATCTTCATATGCTCAAAAGAGAAAAAATTGACAGTGTAATAGTTTAGAATTAAATCTATTACTGAATAAAGTGGCAAGTTATTATTATTTAAATAAACTGTGCCTGCTTTACAACACTATACCTGCAACACATTCCATTCATGACATAAATGATATTGTATGCTATATGCTATTTATGCTTACATGTTATTTGTTATGTATTAAATTAGTTTATGTTCTGTGTGACTAGTACAAGGTATGCCGAGTTACATTGGTCTGGTACTAGTATTCGATAGGTACACATTTTCTTAATTGGAAATTTGTTAGCAACAATTTGCTGCTATTTCTGTTAGTTGTGATGAGGTGTTCTTTTCTTCGTTGTTTTTGTTAATAATTTTGTGTCCCTTAGTTTTGTTTGATTTGTTTGTATAATTGTAGGTCTCATCTTTTCTTTCATTTCAGTTTTTTACACCCTTATGTTTATACACTGTGGCGTTATTTGTCTTGTCATTTTATTATTGCAGTTATCATCACGGTTTCTGTGATCATTTTTTTTCATTTCTTCTATTTAATTTAATTTGATCTCTGCAAATGTTTTCAGATTGTCTTTTCTTGTTTGTCATTTGTAATGTCTTTAGTTGACATATGACGTATAGTGGTATACACTGATAGTATAGTACAGATCAGTACTCTCTGATTGTTATTGGAAAAGGGAAATATTTTTTCCACAGGTACTCAAGTGATCTTTGATTACATTGAGTTATACAAGACCTTTGTAAGGCTTGTCTCCCAAAGTGATTGGTAAAGGGAAATATTTTTTTCCACAGGTACTCAAGTGATCTTTGATTACAGTGAGGTATACAAGACCTTTGTAAGGCTTGTCCCCACAGTATTTGAGATACAATTATTGTTGTCCACAGGTACTCAAGTTATCATTGGTTATTATAAACCATACAAGTTTGGACTAAGACTAAGTCTAAGGTATAGACTTGTCTCCCATTAACTTGAAAGAGGGTAATTTATTTACTTTTTCAGGTTTCTGATTTAAGAAGACAATATGTCTACATTAGATTATTTCATTATACAAGGAAAATCTCTTGATAAGACTGGAAAAGACTTAGAACAATGGGCTGTTGCTCAATATGACAAAGCATTAGCTGCAGAAGAGAAAAAAATTGCTGCTGCTGTTGAAGAAAGAAAAGCTGCTGCTGAGGAAAAAAAAGCTGCGGCTGAGGAGAGAAAACTTCAAATAGAAGAAAAAAAAGCTGCTGCAGAAGAAAGGAAAGCCTTAGCTGAAGAAAAAAGATTAGAAAAAGAAGCTGATACTGCTGCTGAACTTAAGAAATTGCAGATGCAAGTGGAGGAAAGGAGATTTGAGGCAGAACAGAAGAAATTAGAAGCTGATGCAGAGCAGAAAAAATTAGAAGTTGCTGCTGCTGCAGAGCAGAGAAAATTAGAAGTTGCTGCAGAACAGAAAAAATTAGAAGCTGCTGCAGAACAGAAAAAACTAGAAGTTGCTGCTGCTGCAGAACAGAAAAAACTAGAAGTTGCTGCTGCTGCAGAACAGAAAAAATTAGAAGCGGCTGCAGAACAGAAAAGATTAGATAGAGAAGCTGAAGAGAGAAAAGCAATAAGAGAACATGAGTTTGAATTAGAGAAATTAAAATTGACATGTATGAGTAATGTTAATCAGGCATCTGGTGGTAATGGTAAACCCTTTGTGTACAAGGTCAAAGTACCAGCGTTTAACCCTACCAGTGATGACATAACATTTTGGCTTTCTAGATTTGAACGGGCTTGTCGATCTCATAATGTTGACAAATCACAGTATGTGAATCAGTTGTCTGAAAATCTAAAAGGGGAGTCTCTGAGTAAGTTATATTTCGTTGAAGAGGCCGACAAAGACAATTATGATGCTGTTAGGGCAGCTTTGATAAAGAGATATCAGCTGTCTGAGGAAGGTTACCGTCTTTTGTTTAAAACAATGAGACCTGAGGTAGGTGTAGAATTCTCAGATTTCATCTCAAAAGCACGAATTACACTTTCACGATGGATTGAATTATCCAAAACAGAGAAAACATTTGATGGTCTTACAGATTTATTGCTAAGAGACAAGGTCATGTCTTCTGTAAATAAATCATTCCTAGAGTTCTTACATGAGCGTAAACCTAGTACAATAAAGCAAATGGAAGAATATTGTGACCAGTATGCCACGGCACACCCTGACATGATTCTTAGTAACTCTAACATTAAAGAGAGTATGCCAGTTGCTTCGGCAACAGAATATAATCAGAATTACTCACACAAATTCCAAGGAGCTAAAAATAAATTTGATAAAAAGGTTAATTGGGATAAGTATCAAAACCAAGATAACCGCTCAAATCAGAGTTCTTCTTCGAAGAACTGGAATCGGGCTGATAGTCCTCGACACGCGAGGGGTGCCCATAATGTTAGAAATTCTCGGAAAGGGAGTAGCTATAGGAACTACCCAAGTGCTTCATGGAGACAAAAGAAACAATATTACAGGGATACTCAATATAATGAGCATGATGATTATGATCATGAATATTATGATTCAAACCCAAATAGGGGTTATAACAGAGGCAATAATAATTATAGAGACAATTATAACCGAGGTAGATCACAACACAAAAGACATGGTAAATCGTATTACCAGGCAAACTCTGCACAACAGGAGTTCCACGACACCGATAATCAGAATAATGATAAAAAAGACTCCAATAGTGTAGCGAATTCCGCTTTTGATTTTGCTAGAGCATCTGAGTGTTCGCAATGCAAAACATTATTCGATCCAACCACAGTGTCTACTTTAAGCTGCGGTCACCCACTTCCCGCTCTCCATGCGTCAATCGCGCATAATGGAAGGGGTGCTCTTGTCTTTAATAGGGGCCTAATAGATGGTACTCCGGTATCAATTCTTTTCGACTCGGGGTGCACTACCATTGGAGTGAGGCAATCACTCGTAAATCCTTCTCGAGCTACAGGCAATATAGTCAAATGTGTAACATTTGGTGGCACATTGGAGAAGTACTCCACTGCCATTATCAATATTGCTACGCCTTTCTTTACAGGAGAGGTGCAAGCATGTCTCTTGCCGAATCCGATCGCTGATCTTATCATCGGTCGCATTCATGGAGTGAAAGAATGCACTCCACAGCAAATTTCTAATTGGGAAAATGTTAATATGCAATCTGCTAATGCAGTAATCACTAGGGCTCAAGCTCTCAATATGCCACAATCTTCACATTCTGAAGATGATGATGCGCAGATCCAAGATGATCCCTTGGAGATTTCCCACGATTCCTATATCAAACAGCAGGAAGATGATCCTACTCTAAAGAAATTCTTTACTCTGGCAACAAAAGGTGATCCGAATAAGGATACAAATCGTAAATCTTGGATTACGATGAAGAATGGCGTACTTGTACGTATGGTACAAGACTCCGCTAAGTCCATTCATTCTCAAATCCTTGTGCCTAAAAATATGAGAGTTAAAATCTTACAGCACGCTCATGATTCGCAGTGTGCTGGACATATGGGTTTTTCCCGTACTAAAGCTAGAGTTCTTCAATCTTTCTTTTGGCCTGCTGTGAATAAGGACATACGAATCTATTGTCGATCTTGTAAAGTATGTCAAGAGATTAAATCCAGAGGTCCACGCCATGATGCACCTATTCAGGCTGCAGACATTCCCATTCGGCCATTTCAAAAAATGGCGAGAGACATCATTGGTCCATTTAAGATAAAGTCTGCTAGAGGACACCAATTTATTTTGACGTGTGTTGATATGTGCACACGTTGGCCGGAGGCTGTTCCTCTAAAGAGCATAACTACTGCTGATATCGCAGATGCTCTTTGGTTAATATTTTCTCGTCTGGGGTTTCCAGCAGAAATATTATCCGACCATGGTACCCAACTCATATCGGATACCATGTCTCAAGTAATGTCGACTCTGAAGATAGAGAGATCGCTGAGTAGTATTTATCATCCTATGTCCAATGGGATGGTGGAGCGTTTGAATAGAACTCTGAAAAACCTACTAGGTAAGATAACAGAAGATCATCCTCAGGATTGGGATAGGGTTTTACCCGCGGCTCTCTTTGCATATAGAGAGGTCGCCAACGAACATACAGGATTTTCTCCCTTTGAACTTGTCTTTGGCGCGAAACCGCGAGGTCCTATGTCCTTACTTCATGATCTTATAACTGCTGATAATATTGTCGATGACACAAAATCCTCTTATGAATATGTCATCGCACTTAGACACAAGATTATTGAAGCATGCAAATTGGCAACTGCTTCTTCTGAATTTGCGAAACAGAAGGCAAGGGAATTTGCCAATAAAAAGAGATGTTTGCGTCAACTTTGTCCAGGTGACAAAGCATTTGTCTTGCTACCTTGTAGGGAAAATAGACTTCTCATTTCTTGGAAAGGTCCGTACGATATAATATCAAAGGTTTCCGATGTTGACTATATCGTCGATATTGACGGGAAGCGTAAAACCTTCCACATCAACATGCTCACGGAATTCCATGAACGTCCTGATTATTTACAACCTGTTTTCCAGGCAACGGACGATTTTCCAGTCCAACATGGACAGTACTCATCTCTGTCAGTAATACAGGATGAGGAAACGAGTTTCTCGGATGTAAATTTACCTTTTCCAATGATTCCTCTTCACTCTAATGAATCATGGAAAGATGTTGCAATTTCTCCAGAATTATCTCCAGGAGAGCAGAAACAAGTTTCTACTATGTTAGAACAATTTCAGGATGTCCTTACTGACATTCCTGGTCAAACTGATGTCATTCAACATGACATTATTCTTACTGACCATAGTCCTATAAGAGTCAGACCGTATCCTATTCCGATACATTTTCAAGCACAGGTAGAGAAAGAGTTAGATGAGATGATAGAGTTAAAAATTATAGAACCATCCACATCAGCATATTCTTCGCCGATGGTTATAGTACGGAAAAAAGACAATAACATACGTCTTTGCGTGGATTATCGCAAATTGAATCAAGTGACTAAATTCGATGCTGAGCCTATGCCTTTACTAGAAGAGCTACTTACGAGACTATCGAATTCTCACTTCTTTACTAAACTCGATTTGTCTAAGGGATATTGGCAAGTTCCACTATCCGAACACGCCAAACCGTTTACTGCTTTTTCGACGCCTAGGGGTCTATTCCAATGGAATTTCATGCCTTTCGGTCTTATGAACGCCCCTGCTACATTTGTACGCATGATGCGTCGAATCCTATCTCATCGCTCAGATGTCATTGCGTATCTTGATGACATCTGTCTTTTCAGTGATACTTGGAACGATCACTATAATGGTATAAATGAACTATTGTCTATCTTACGCGAGCATAACCTGACAGCGAAACCATCGAAAGCATGTATTGGTTTTAGCGAAATATCTTTCTTAGGACACCGTGTTGGTCATGGGTTCCTAAAAACAGAAGACCATAATACAAGTAAGATACTTAACATTTCTATTCCTAAGACTAAAAAGCAAGTACGAAGTCTCTTAGGTCTAATACAATTTTATGGACGATTCATCCCGAATCTGTCCTCCATTATGTCACCTCTTTCTTCCTTGCTAAAGAAAGGGTCTCCTAATGTAGTCCATTGGACTCAAGAATGTCAATCCTCTTTGGATAAGGTTAAAACTATGTTTTCTACTTCACCTATCCTAGTATTGCCTTCTAAGGATAAGACATTTATTCTTCGTAGTGACGCTTCATCCACCGGGATTGGAGCTGCACTAATGCAAGAGTACTCTGGAACTCTGCCTCCGGTGATGTATATTTCTCGGAAATTAAATGCCGCAGAGAAGAATTACTCGGTCCTAGACCGTGAATTATTGGCTATGGTTTGGTCAATCCTTAAACTGCAAAGATTTCTTCTGGGCGCGCATTTCATTGTGGAAACTGACCAGAAGGCTCTTACGGCTATTCAGAGTAAAAATCTGAAGAGCGCGAGATCAACGCGATACGCGATTGCTCTACAGCCATTTCATTTTTCGGTGCGAGCTATCCGTGGGTCAGAAAATGTGATGGCAGATATTTTGTCTAGATGCCCACATGATTCATAACTGTTATACAACTTTGATACAGTTGTTTCTATGTTGAAATGTGTACACATATGTAATATATCATATATTGATTGTAACACTACTTAGCGGTTCATTGATATGTATTCACCGCTGATTTTTCAATGGTTTTCGTCTTTGATGATCATGATGTTAAGATATCTTAGATGAAATTTACGTATAAACTAATGTGGAAATTGTGTCATTGCTAATATTGTAGTATGCGTTGGTGACACCTCTCTGGAAATATTTATACTTAGAGAAGTACTTTCTCTAAGGTCATAAAACTTATGCTTATCATCTGCGCATTGTTATTGGTGCGTTGTGAGCCTATTGTATGTTGCTCCTAGATGTATTTCAAAAAAAAAAAAAAAATGTACCATTTTTTTTTTTCCCGAGGGGTGTGGTAATCTGTTGCGTGCATATTTTTTGACGCACATTTTACAAAAATTGATATGGCTATTTGATATGGGAAAATATAGACATGCATTCATTTGTGTATGAAAATGCTGTTTATGGTAAAAGCGAGATAATCCATGTTTGATTCACACTTTTGATTATAGGAGTAATCGTTCTGGATATTGATCCGGCGCAAGGATAGTGCGCTTGCGTTTGTACTTATTTTTTAGGGCCAGAAAATATATTAATTTGCTTATTGTGTTTATGGCCTGAATTCATATGTATTACATATTATTAGTACAAGTAGAATCAGTCCTATATTGTATATTTTGGATGGGTAGGAGGGACTAGATTCTTGTATTCCGGTCTAGCGGAAGTATGAGTTGTCTTGACAAGTCGTGATGAGTTCCGATGTACTGCTTACAAATGGCGGGGTACGTTTTTCTAGAGCTGGTCCTTTCGTCAGGAAAAAATGTCTTACGAAGTGGTATTTCTTCTGAAGGAGATGGTGTCTCTACGATAGTTTGTGTTCGAGACTCTCCTTATGTCAGTATATAGATGATTCGGACTCCAGGTAAACCCAGCTCCTATTTTGATGATCTCTCGTCGGTTAGGCCTAGCTTGACTTTTGGTGCTTCGTTATGCTAGTGTCGTGTTTGGTATCGACGAAGATGACAGATTTTCCTGCAGCGGTTATGGCTACGTGAAATTAACCTGATCACCGTAGAGCTGTATGGAAACATTTATGAAATCCTTTATATACCCATTACAAATTAACTCTGGCTTATATTCTCCTCCCTATGCATGAGTGAACGACAACTCAGGGAGGTAGCCATGTTGGATTTCGGTCATCATATGTTTTGATCACTGCCAAGAGAACAGATTATTTATCTTATTATCGGACAGTGACAGAGAGATCTCAATCCCGCTAGAAACCCCCTTCGTGGTTTCATAATCTATACTACAAACTATGGACGTCAAGTAACTTTAGTTATTTATCGATTCCTTCACTGACGCGTTTAGTCAGATAGGGGAATGCGGCCATAATGTATCATGACATTGAACTTTGATGTACTGCCATTATTTCTGAATGTGTCATGACTTCAGATCTGCTATGTATACCTACAAATTGATATGTCAACGAACCATGATGTACTCGTATGTCCCAGTGTGTACGTCTGAATAAATTGAGTAAACTAAGATTCCAGCAGTCTGCATTGGTGCCTTGTAGACAAGTGTGAGTGGTTATATTGGTCAGCACACGAACAGCACACCATTCGCGGTAATCACACTCTACACTTCTACTTCATACATACACCATCCTGCGTCGGCTGAAGTGACCAAGTTCAGGGCCTGCTTCCCCCTGGAGCCTTTGCCTTCCCTAACTCAGGACTAGGGTGAGTTACCCATTTACAGCTGGGTAGACTGGAGCATGCCTGATCTCAACAACACAACACTCTTCCTTACAGAGCAGACAGACTGATACTTTACAGTGGTGTACTACAGGTGTAGTAAGAAATAACGTCTTTACAGTTACCTACTATTGAGAAGACTTTTGTTCTTCGAAGTGACGCCTCGTCCACTGGGATTGGGGCAGCACTAATGCAGGAGTATTCAGATACTCTGCATCCGGTGAGGTATATCTCTAGGAAACTAAATGCGGCAGAAAGGAATTACTCGGTTTTAGACCGTGAATTGTTGGCTACGGTTTGGTCAATTCTCAAGTTACAAAGATTCCTTCTGGGCGCGCATTTCATTGTGGAAACCGACCAGAAAGCTCTTACTGCTATTCAGAGCAAAAACTTGAAGAGCTCGAGGTCCACTCGATATGCCATAGCTCTTCAACCCTTTCATTTCAAGGTGCGAGCTATCCGTGGTTCGGATAATGTGATGGCAGACATTCTGTCCAGATGCCCACATGATTCCACTTAACTCTTCTGTCCTATATTTCCTGATAGACGTCGAGATCTATAACAGTTCTCTACTATAATTATATATCAGCACATCTGTTCTCACTTTTTTGGAATTTTAACATTGTACTGTATGATTTCTTTTTTCTGTTACCGATATTGGTATAACGGAAGAAGGCTAAGTTAGCAATATATGGGCCAAAAGTTCTCATGGCCACAATTTATAGTCAAGAATGTATTTTGATTACTGTATTAGCAAATCTAGCATTTATCATATAGAATTATGTTATTTATATTTTCGCAGCAAATCATTGATGTATACGAGAATCTGTCATTATATCAACCATGAAGTTTAAAGAAGTGCTAACTTACCTTGGAACGACTCAGTAGATGTGCCCTCTTAATTATATCCACGTCTTCGGGGAACATCTACTTTATTAGTATTATGTATAATGCATTGTATCATAATATTATTACATGCTTACGTAATGTACTATTTGTTTAAGATGTGTACATCTCTATTATGCGGTATATTAGTATATGACACCGCTGTTTTGATAACATTCCATGGTTTAATCGTTTGATAATATATTTAATGTCAGATAAATTTGTATATTTATAATGTTGCTCGCATTATAATGTTGCCAGCACTGTGGCGTATGTTGGTGGCACCTCCCTGGAATATGTGTATACTTAGGGAAATGCTTTCCCTAAGGATCTAAGATATAATCTCACCTGTCGCTCCATGCGTCGAGCTAGCCTCATATTAGGCATTATATTTTTTTCCGTGATATATTTTATTCGCGCATCATTCGAGCGTTAGGAGCCAGTTGGATGTTGCTCTTGGATTTTAAAAAAAAGTTTCATTTTTTCCCGGGGGGTGTGGTAAACTGTTACGCACAGATTTTTTCTGAGTCTATATACATTTTTCTGAGTCTTATTTGTACACTTTAATTTTTGTGATCAAAGGTTCATAGCTCTTGATAAACTGAGTTTACATTTTGACAATGTTGTTACCTTCTCTTGAGTCTTAAACTGCCGGTCTATTTTTAGATCGATGTCTGGTTGTTGTAATTCTATGGCTCGAATAGGTCAGCTTTTCTTGAAATGTTTGCAACCAGAGTTGATGTTTATTCCCTGACCATATAAGGCGCGATTTCGTCAGTATCTTTGCTTGGTATGTGTCCAACATCGACCCGTTTGAGTTCAATTCAGGGGGTCGAGCACTTCTGCGCATGTGTAGAATTTAGGCCGGTTTGAGAAAGACTTCCGTCCAGGGGTCCCGCAGTTGTTACGAGCAGAGCAAGACACATTTTCAGCGTCTGTGATCTTTTGATGGGGAATTGGAAGTCCTCTTGTGTGTTAGTTTGTCTAACGAGGATTTTCCCTACATGATTCTTAACGCCTGGAGGCGTGTGTTGTGGTGTTATTTCCGAAGCAAGGTAAATGCTCTCCTAATATTGAAATCTGTAGTCAGCTTAGATTTTTTGACATTGTCGTTCTCTGCTCGCTCAATATCTACAGGCAAGAGAGGCTCTTCTACTAGGACATACACCCAGGTATCCTCATACCTTAGATTTATATGTATACGGGTCTCTCTAGGCCCAGAGAACAGTTACTATGCTCTGTGAACTTCGCTATGTCAGCGATTATACCTTCATCAAGGTTAGTCTTAGAAATGCCTACAAAGGTCAACTTGAACTGTACACATAAACCCACCATTCCCGTGCGGCCTGCGGTAGACTTATTTACACCCCTAATCTACTAGTATCAGAGTGGAGTTTGTTACACTCATAGAGTGATGATATGGAGCTGAGGCTGTTGTAAGCTGGAATTATCGAGATCAGCATACATGATATATATATATATATATATATATATATATATATATATATATATATATATATATATATATATATATATATATATATATGAATTACTGAGGAACTTTGTTTATGCTGATTACTATGTCCTGCAGTGTCTGTGACTTATACATATTGATGTCAACGTACTTGTCATTGTGGCGTCCTGAATAAATGATGGAAAACATCACCAGCAGTTTATATTTCTATAACTTACACGTCGTGAGTGAATGTAATGTCCTCATGACCAATGTACTGTAGACATGTGGAACTTCATCTCATCTATACTCACAGCAAGCAACAGACCAGACAAGACACCTTACTTCACAGCCTTCGACATCCCTGGTGTCTATGGTGGTACATTACACGGCTACATCTTAGCAACAACATTAGACCTACATCTACATTCTAGTAGCCAGTAAAAATCACCGTTACAGTATAGCTGGCCTGAACTCGCTAGACATCATCATCAGGCGGGTCTTAGAGACGTGGGGCCAGCTTTGCAGTTACTCCCTGATTTTACTTAGAACTTGCTGCAACTCTTAATCTTGATCAGGAACGTGAGCAATCCAGTCACCTATCTGGGAAGAACCAAAACACCAGCGGGAGCAAAAACCTCATTGACAGCTAATAGTCAAATAAAAGCTGCCAAGTGAAACTTCCCCTTATATAATTCCCCATTAACACCAATTTTTGTTGGATAATTATTCAAATTTTAATAACTGTTAAAACCTAAGTGATTATTAAATGTGTTATTTAAATCTATCCAAATTTAAAGTTGATTTAATCATTTTGAATTTGTTGTATCCATATTTCTTGAATACACTCAACCAGAGCTACTAAATAATAATACAGGCAATTCGCTGAATTAACTCAGCTGGGGGCTTGAACGAGCTATTATAAGATTACATAATCCTTTACAAACGTTGTCGGCAGATGCTAGAATTAACGTGCTCATCTAATGCAGCTTTGTTCTCGCTTTTCTCAACATCTTGTGAACACTCCCAGAAGGTTGAAGCATCATTATCGTTCTATCTACAACTCTGCCAAGATTAATCTTGTTCAAATGTAGACACCTTTGAAGACCCACATCAGTTACTCTTGGACCACTGCTGCAGAGCTATAGGGAGGCAACCCGTGACAAAGAAGCATGATGACTTAGTTGACGCAGTACTCATCGAGGTGACGCCCATGTCGTGTCAGTTACTTCATGATGGACATTTTACGTTCATTTGACTTTTTCAAAGCAAACAAAAAAAAACCTGCAACTCTATTGAAGAAATGTATCAAATGAATTAAAATGAACCACGCCCCATGTGATAGGAATAGTTGAGTTGTTCATACAGTTGTTTTCATACTTCGTATAGAATTTTGATTCTTAAATTTTACATTGAATGACTTTAGTGTCTGAATTAATTTCCGCCTGTTGTTTACCCAAGTAAAACCAACAACACATTCAATTAAAAATTAATTAAACAAGATAAGCTACTTAAATAACACAAAACAATTAATTTCATGAGCAAATATTGTCGTGTATGGCCCTAGGTCGGGACAATCACCGCACCTAGTACAAGATATGTGCCTTTTGCGTAGTTATACCCTCGAGAGAAGGGCATAAACTGTTGCACTTATATATGTATGTATATTTGTATGTATGTGTGTATTTATGTGCGTATATATGTACGTAAGTATGTATGTTTGTATGTATATATGTACGTAAGTATGTATGTTTGTATATATATATATATATATGTATGTATGTTTGTATGTATTTATATATATATATATATATATATATATATATATATATATATATATATATATATATATATATATATATATATATATATATATATATACTGTTCAAAAAAAGAAACACATAGCTACTGAAGGAACACACATAATTTTGACAATCAATAACTTTTTTACTTTAATGAGTTAATTGTTCAAATTGCACACAAGAATACCTTGGCTTTCAACCAATCAATTGACAGTTGTTTTGCATCTGGGTCACGAGAGTTATTTGGCGTACGGGCTTTCCCTTTAGTATGGTGTGTGGCCTCCTCTTGCATCGATCAGCGACTGGCATCACCTGGGCATGGATGCGATCAGACGTCTGATGTGGGCCTGTGGGATGGCTGCCCACTCTTCCTGGAGGTCCTGGAAAAGACCTCGACGATTGGCTGCAGCAACGTTTCGTCGACAAACACGTCTATGCAGCTCATCCCACAGGTGCTCAATCGGACTCATGTCTGGAGACAGTGATGGCCAGGGAAGGGTGAGAATGTTGTTGGCAGTCAGGAACTGCGTGGTCAACCGTCTGGCGTTGTCCTGTTGAAACACAGACTTTTGGGCAGCCAAAAGTTGAAGGACATGGGGTCGAAGAATTTCATTGACGTATCGTTGAGCATTCAAGCCTCTTTCAATGTGCACCAATTGACTCCTTCCCATGTAACTGATCATTCCCCACACCATTGCACCTCCACCACCGTGCGACGGAGCTTCATCAACGCAATTTTGGGCAAAACGTTCATTTCGCCTACGGTAGACCGTACGCCGTCTATCATGACGCTGCAACAAAAAGAAAGATTCGTCACTAAACCAGAAACGTCTTCATTGATTGTCAGCTGCCCAAGGACGATGCTGGTTGGTCCAAAGAAATCGATTTTGGTGATGGCGGCGCGTAAAGACAGGTCCTCGGTGAGGTCGTTGTGCCCAAAGTCCAGCGTGATGCAGTCTATTCCGGACAGTTTGATCAGACACATGACGCCCTGCAGGCAATGACTGGGCAGTTTAGGAAGCTGTTGTAAACCTGTCTCTGGGGTGACGAAGCCGAATAAAGCGATCCTCCGCTGCTGTTGTCACTCTGGGTCGTCCACTGCGATACCGGTCTTCAACTGAGCCAGTGGCTTGGAACCGGTGCCAAAGTCGACTGATGGTACTCTAATGCACGTTTAGATGCCTGGCAACCTGACTTTGACTTTCGCCTGCATGCAGTCGGCCAATAGCAATGTTCCTTAAATGTATCGATAGAGATGCCATAAATGTCTGCTTGAAAATGAACTGAATTTTTTTGTGTGTAGCTTTATCCTTTATAGGTTTTCAGTTGCGTAGTAAGTGAATAGTGCTGACCCAAAATTTTGTTGCTTTCACGTGCGCGCAACATAAGCTGTGGTCAAAAATTGCATCATAAACACTATTGACCACTGCGTTGGAACGATTACAAAAACGAACGCAATTCAGGTCAAAACGTGCATTTGACACTGTAGAGAACATTAGAGGCTGGTTTTATATACCCTAGCACCAAATTTTACTTATAAAAACTCATAAAACGCGCCCTCGGATAGCTATGCGTTTCTTTTTTTGAACAGTATATATATATATATATATATATATATATATATATATATATATATATATATATATATATATATATATATATATATATATATATATATATATATATATATATATATATATATATATATATATATATATATATATATATATATATATATATATATATATATATATATATATATATATATATATATATATATATATATATACATATATATATATATTTATTTATTTATTTATTTATTTATTTATTTATTTATTTATTTATTTATTTATTTTATATATATTTTTATATATTTTTATATATTTTTATATTTTATATATATTTATATATTTTTATATTTATATATTTTTATTTTTTTATATTTTTATATTTTTATATTTTTATTTATTTATATATTACTATATTTATATATTTATATATTTATATTTATTTTTTTATATTTATTTATTTATTTATTTATATATTTATATATATAAACTAGCTGTAAGGTCCCGGCGTTGCCCGGATTTTTCCTAGCAACTGTTTAGGAAACTTAGGAAATGTCAACATCAAACAATCAAACTATAATGTTTTAATATTTGAGTGAAAATAAATTTTAGTTTAAATTAAGGACTACTGCTTTAAGTGGCTACCCTCTTGCATTGTTTACAGTTATTGCAAATTGCTTTTTTAGTAACTGTTTAGGAAACTTATGAAATGTCAAAATCAAACTATAATATTTTGATATTGGAGTGAAAATAAATTTTCATTTAAGTTAATGACTACTGGTTTAAGTGACTATCCTCGTACAGTAATTGCAAATGCAAGCCACATATAGTACTGTTATTCCTTATTGTTCCACCGGAAGAGTGATTTCACTTTTTTTCCGAGGTTTACCAAAATACTCTTATTTCTTATGATAGAATCGCAAAGTAATTTTATTCTGCTCTTGAGTTTTAGCTAGATACAAGTTAATAAGACACATTTTCCCTTTCCAACCTGGCGCACCAAGAAAGAATAGTCTAACTCATCCTTTTTTAACGTTCTTACTACTGTTTTTTCGCAGCACGTTCTTTTCAAACATATATACATTATTGCTCGTAAAAAGATAAAAGAAACATGATTATTATTTTCTGTCATACATACTTCAAATATAAAAGGCACAGTAATTGTATTGAGCTGTATATTTTAAATAACTACATCAAAGTAACTGTGTTTTTTATTTTTGCATAAAGCATTAGTGGCTGTTTAAATAATTTAAATTTCTATGTAAAATAAAGAAATGTAGAGTTGTAAATTACGACCTTTTAAAAATAATTTTGATTGTTTCCCTTAATTCTTAATTTTACCATTTGGATTGCTTCCACTATTTACGGCCCTGTGATAAACTCTCTTTCTTGCTCATCAGTTGATAAATATAAGCTCACTAGAACATCACCAGAGTTAAATGCTGTGTTGTTGTGTTGCTCGTGGTTTGAGTATGGAATGTCAACTCGACCTACGCAGTGGTGTGTAGACATAGATTGAGAGAATATTATGCGAATGATAAGAAGAGTTCGTGGTGTTGACAAATGGTCTTTTTCTCACACTCATGTATGGCTGGAAGTCATCGACACCAACGACTGTGTACCTTTGCTACAGTTTAATTGGACGTACACACTCGACAGCACGGATAGTGACAAATCACAGGTTGGCATAATACATCATGGTACAGTGGATAAATGGTCTTGCAATGATACATGGGCACTCATGTAGAATAATAGCATAATGGACTGTCAGTAGACAAGCACTCAGTATTGCCCATATATATATATCATCTGAGTTTACTGACAAAGCACGTCAGATTATAAACAATATTCAAGATGGCTTCTAGACCTAACCTCGTCTAGCGAAGATTCCTTAAAATAATGTTCAGCACATATTTTTCATATAATCATATTGAACCGCTAGTAATGGGTTCTCATGTGTAGCAGTGATCTCTGGACTCATCAAGCGATAATACGGGGCATCCCTTTCTCTTCTTGAAAGTCACAAAATATTTGGATACAAGATGGCTTCTCTCGTGAGCTGTCACTCACGTTTGGATACAGATAATGAATCTGTATTAAAGTTAGTCATTCATTAAATGTTCTCATTGCTCTGTAGATTCTATCATGATACAATTGACTTCATCATACAAGATATAGTGCTGCTAGAAATGAATGTCGTTTTCATCTTGTTAAATATATTCTCTCAGACGTACAAATCGTGCCTATCGAAAAACGGTGGCTTCGTAAGAGAGTTCATAAGGAGTATCTTTTGTTACCTTGGTATCAGAAATATGATTCTGCCATTCCTTGGCAATAAGAATAAACACTGGGGTAAAGCATACACGATAGGTCTAGACGACTATCACTTTCCCCATAAATATTGAGATCCCTTTTTCCGGCGACAAGCCGACACAGAAAAATCACAGCCCCATCAGGGCGAAGCCAAATCACACCTCTCTAGCGACACATCCGCCGAACAGCCCTTTGACCTTTCTAACGACAAAAGACCATATAGTTCGACTTAGATATGTAAAGATATACAGATATAAGACAGACTCGTCCTACCCAGACAAACAATACACATAAATTCAGGCCATAGATACACTGAAGCAAGAACAACCTATTTCTACCCAAACAAAGAATACATCGCAGTAAAACTGGATTCATCCGCGGAGTTCGATCGAAAGTGACGACACTCCTTTCAAGGGAAGTAACCCAATAATGACTTTTCCTTAAGCACTAAAAAGTATCTATTTTGTTTACAAAATATTTGCGAACATAACAAGCATACAAATGTATTATATTGTAAGATATCAAAGACTGCACGTAACAGTCTTACCACACCTCCCGGGAAAAAAAAATGGAACACATTTTTTTTTTGAAATACATCTAGGAGCAACGTACAATAGGCTCACAACGAATGAATAATGCGCAGATGAAAATATCAGGAATAAATATAACGCCTAATATGAGGCTAAGTCGACTTATGGAGCGACTGGTGAGAATTATCTCATAAACTGAGAGAAATTATTTCTCTACAAGTAAATTTTTCCAGGAAGGTGTCATCAAAGTATAATACAATTCTGGCAATACACAATGCCTAAAAAATTCATACCATCATTTCGTATAAGATATCTTACATTTATGATTTATGAAGAAAAATCATCAAAGCGCAGTGGTGAATAAACATCAATGAACCGCTAAGTAGTGATACAATCATTATATTATTAAATTACAAATGTGTATCTATCTTGATATAGAAAGGAACTATTATAAACTAGACATATCAAGAAGTCTAAGACCAAATAGTTATGTGGAATCATGTGGGCATCTTGACAGAATGTCTGCCATCACATTATCTGATCCACGAATAGCTCGCACAGAGAAATGAAAAGGTTGAAGAGCAATTGCATATCGAGTAGACCTCGAGCTCTTCAAATTCTTACTCTGTATAGCAGTAAGAGCTTTTTGGTCGGTTTCTACTATGAAATGTGCGCCTAGAAGGAATCTCTGTAGTTTGAGGATCGACCAACCATAGCTAATAGCTCACGGTCTAAAACCGAATAATTCCTTTCTGCCGCATTAAGTTTTCTGGAAATATACATTACAGGATGCAGAGTTCCAGAGTACTCTTGCATTAGTGCCGCTCCAATCCCAGTGGATGAAGCATTACTACGAAGAACAAATGTCTTATCTTTAGTAGGTAACACTAAAATAGGTGGTGTTGAAAACAATGTTTTAATCTTATCCAAAGAGCATTGGCATTCCTGAGACCAGTGGACCATATTAGGCGAACCTTTCTTTAAAAGTGTAGAAAGAGGTGCCATGATAGAGGATAGATTCTGAATGAATCTGCCATAAAATTGAATAAGACCTAACAGACTTCTCACCTGTTTTTTAGTCTTAGGGATAGAGATGTTAAGTATCTTACTTGTATTATGGTCCTCTGTCTTTAGGAAACCATGACCAACTCGGTGGCCTAGGAAAGAAATTTCGCTAAAACCAATATAGGCTTTAGAGGGTTTCGCTGTCAGGTTGTGCTCGCGCAAAGTAGACAGCAATTCATCTAACCCTGAATAGTGATCTTCCCAAGTATCGCTGAAAAGACAGATGTCGTCTAGATATGCAATGACATCTGACCGATAAGATAGGATTCGGCGCATCATGCGTACGAATGTAGCTGGTGCGTTCATATGACCGAAAGGCATAAAATTCCATTGGAACAAACCTCTAGGTGTTGAAAAAGCCGTGAGAGGTTTGGCGCGTTCAGATAAAGGAACTTGCCAATATCCTTTAGACAAATCAAGTTTAGTGAAAAAATGAGATTTGGAGAGTCGAGTAAGTAGCTCTTCCAGTAAAGGTATGGTTCGGCATCGAACTTCGTTACTTGATTCAATTTGCGATAGTCAACGCAAAGACGTATGTTATTGTCTTTTTTCCGAACAAAAACCATCGGCGAAGAATATGCAGAGGGGGATGGTTCGATTATTTTCAAATCTATCATCTCATCCAACTCTTTCTCGACCTGTGCTTGAAAATGTATAGGTATAGGATAAGGTCTAACCCTAATAGGAGTATGGTCAGTTAGAACAATGTCATGTTCAATGACATGCGTTTGTCCAGGGATGTCAGTGAGTACATCCTGAAATGTTTGCAACATAGTTGAAACTTGTCGCTGTTCTCCTAGAGACAAATCAGGAGAGACTGTAACGTTCTTCCATGATTCACTAGAATGAAGTGGGATCATTGGAAGAGGAAGATTTACATCTGAAAAACTTGTTTCCTCATCCTGTATCACGGACAGTGATGAGTAATGACCATGTTGTACTGGAGAATTGTCCGTTGCTTGGAAAATGGGTTGCAAATAATCCGGACGTTAATGGAATTCAGTAAGCATATTGATGTGGAAGGTTTTATGCTTCCCATCAATATCGACAATATAGTCGACATCGGAAATTTTCGATATTATATCGTACGGACCTTTCCAAGAAATAAGTAGTCTGTTTTCCCTACAAGGTAGTAATACAAATGCTTTGGCACCAGGACAAAGTTGTCGTAAGCATCTCTTCTTATTGGCAAATTGCCTTGCCTTCTGTTTCGCAAATTCAGAAGAAGAAGTTGCTAATTTGCATGCTTCGATAATCTTTTGGCTCAACGCGATGACATATTCGTAGGATGACATTGTGTCATCGTCAATATTGTCAGCTGTTATGAGATCATGAAGCAACGACATAGGGCCACGCGGACGCGCGCCAAAGACGAGTTCAAAGGGAGAAAATCCTGTATGTTCATTGGGTACCTCTCTGTAAGCGAAGAGGGCCGCAGGTAAAACTCTGTCCCAGTCTTGAGGATGATCCTCAGTTATCTTCCCTAGTAAGTTTTTAAGTGTTCTATTAAGGCGTTCGACCATCCCATTAGACATTGGATGATAGATACTACTTAAAGATCTATCTATCTGCAGAGTAGACATTACTTGAGACATGGTATCTGATATTAGTTGGGTGCCATGGTCTGACAATATCTCTCCGGGGAACCCCAGACGAGAAAATATAAGCCAAAGAGCATCTGCAATATCAGCAGTAGTAATGCTCTTCAGAGGAATAGCCTCTGGCCAACGTGTGCACATATCAACACACGTCAAGATAAACTGATGTCCTCTGGCAGACTTGATCTTAAATGGACCAATAATGTTTATGGCCATTTTTTGAAACGGCCGAATAGGAATGTCCGCCGCCTGAATGGGTGCAGCATGCCGTGGACCTTTGGATTTAACTTCCTGACATACTTTACAAGATCGACAATAAATCTGTATGTCCTTGTTTACCAATGGCCAAAAGAAAGCCGCAAGGACTCTTGACTTAGTACGGGAAAAACCCATGTGTCCAGCACACTGAGAGTCGTGAGCGTGCTGCAAAATTTTAACTCTCAAATTCTTGGGAACCAGGATTTGAGAATGACTTGACGTAATGGAGTCTTGAACCATACGTACAAGTACGCCATTCTTCTTTGTAATCCACGATTTACGACTTGTGTCTTTATTCGGATCACCTTCAGTTGCAAGAATGAAGAATTTCTTCAGAGTGGGATCATCTTCTTGCTGTTTTATAAACGAGTCACGAGAAATTACCAAGGGATCATCTTGGTTATGCACTTCATTATCTTCAGTAGATGAAGTTTGAGGCATATTAAGAGCCTGAGCTCTAGTGACTACAGCGTTAGCAATCTGCATGTTTTGCCTTTCCCACGCGGAAATTTGTTGCGGAGTGCATTCTTTGACTCCATGAATGCGAGCGACGATGAGGTCAGCGATCGGATTTGGAAGAAGACATGCGTGTACATCTCCTGTAAAGAAAGGAGTAGCAATCCTAATGATAGCAGTAGAGTATTTCTCTAATGTGCCGCCAAATGTTACACATTTGACTACTTGTCCAGTGGCACGGGAAGGATCTACGAGTGACTGCCTAACACCAATTGTGGTGCATCCAGAATCAAATAGCACGGAGACTGGATTGTTATTTACTAAACCCTTATGTAAGACAAGAGAACCCCTTCCATCATGCGCGACTGATGCTGGAAGAGCAGGAAGAGGATGGCCGCAGCTTAAAGTAGACACTGTGGTTGGCTCAAATAATGTTTTGCATTGGGGGCACTGAGATGCTCTCCCAAAATCAAAAGTGGAACATGCCATATTATTAGCGTCATTATTGTCTTTACTCTGTTTATAGGCTTCATGGGACTCTTGTTGTGCAGAGTTTGCCTGAAAATGTGGTTTATGTCTTCTGTTTTGAGATCTACCTCGGTTATCATTACCTCTGTAGTTATTGTTACCTCTATTGTAACCCCTATTTGGGTTTGAGTCATAGTTCTCTTGGTTACCATTATCATATTCATTATAATGAGTATCTCTGTAATTGCGATCTTGTTGACTCCAAGACGGATACCTCGGATAGTTTCTATAATTACTTCCTCTATGGAAATTGCTATAATTGTGACCACCCCTGTGTCGAGAGCTATCAGCTCGTCTCCAGTTCTTTGAAGAAGAACCCTGAAATGATTGGTTACCTTGGTTTTGATAACTATTATGGTTACCTTTTTTATCAAATCTGTTTTGAGGTCCCTGAAATCTCTGTGAATAATTGGATTGTATGGTGTTGCTGAAGCAACTGGCATACTCTCCTTAATCTTAGTGTTGCCAAAAGTCACGTCGGGGTGTGCAGTGACATATTGGGAACAATATTCTTCCATTTCCTTTAGAGATTTGGGTTTACGCTCATGTATAAATTCAAGGAATGGTTTGTTAACACATGACATAATCTTATCTCTGAGCAACAAATCCATAAGTCCTTCATACGTTTTTTCTGTTTTGGAAAGCTCAATCCAACGATCAACTGTGAGACGTGCCTTTACAATGAATTCTGAGAATTCTACACCTGTCTCAGGCACCATCGTCTTAAACAAAAGGCGATAGCCTTCCTCCCTTAGCTGGTATTTTTTTATCAAAGCCGCCCTAATGACATCATAATTATCCTTATCTGCTTCTCCTACAAGGCATAACCTAGTCAGAGATTCACCTTTCAAGTTTTCTGCTAATTGGTTAGCATATTGTGATTTATCCACATTATGAGTACGACAAGAACGTTCAAATCTATCCAGCCAGAATGTAATATCGTCACTGGACTGATTGAACGGTGGAACCTTAACCTTGTAAGTAGAAGGTTTACCATTACCACTAGATGCCTGATTAACATTACTCATACTTGTCAATCTCAATTTCTCTAACTCAAATTCATGTTCTCTTATTGCTTTTTTTTCTTCAGCTTCTCTGTCTAATCTTTTTTGTTCAGCAGAAGCTTCTCTTTCTAATTTTTTTTTTTGTTCAGCTTCAAATCTCCTTTCCTCCACCTGCATCTGCAATTTCTTTTGTTCAGCAGCAGCCTCAGCTTCTTTTTCTAATCTTTTCTCTTCAGCAGCAGCTTTTTTTTTCTTCTATTTGAAGTTTTCTCTCCTCTGCAGCAGCTTTTCTTTCCTCTGCAGCAGCAGCTAATGTCTTGTCATATTGAGCAACTGCCCATTCTTCTAATTGTTGACCAGTCTTATCAAGGGCTTTCCCTTGTATAATGAAGTATTCTAATGTAGACATGATGTCTAACAATAATACTAATCACTTGAAACAATAATAATACCACAAGTTCTTAATGACTTGATTAATCAGCACACTATCCCAATATCTGTGGGTCACAAGCCTTAATAAGGTCTTGTATAACAGTAATAATAATCAAGTACTGGTTTTTACCATAATCCAAGTGCAGTGCACAGGCAATAGTGTCTTATGAAATATACCTATATAAAACATATGTCAACCAACAGAATACATAAAGTACAAATAAGACTGACAATACGAAAACGTTTGCAGAAATCAAATAAATCAAATAGGGAAATCAATGAAAATAATCACTGAATCTGCAAGGAATAACAACACAAATGACGTCACAGTATATGAATATAAATTGTGAATAGAACTGAAAGACAGAAAAGGGTAGACCAACAAATTACAAACAAATCAAAACAAAACTAAAGGACAAAGAAATATTACAAAAATAACAATAATTACAGTCTTCACAGCTAACACAAATAGCAAACAGTTGTTGCAAGCAAATTTCCAATTAAGGAAATTGCACCTAAAGAAAACGCCCACAACGGACCCTCTATCACGTGGGATATTCTGTTGTGAGGACACAGCCCAACCTAAACACAACCCGCTGACATATAAACTAACATACTATACAAACAAATAACATGTAATCATAAATATATAAATTATGTGTATGATAGTATGTGTTGCAAAATAGGCTCAGTTTTACAGTAATGGCAAAGTTATTCTTATGAAAATAAATAAACTGCCACTTTATTGAATTACAAATTCTGGCCTTAAATATTAAAGTTCAACACAATAGCAGAACATAAGAAGATCC
>JAMPIV010000299.1:1992500-1997500 GCA_024509875.1 Oreohelix idahoensis | reverse complement strand
GAGGATAAAAGATTGCAAAGGGAGCATGAATTAAGACCAAAGGAACTGGAACTGCACGGACATGTTCCAGAAAATGGAAGCAGCCCATCTACCTCTGATACTACTGCAAGTCAGGGGGCCTCTTATTCAGCCATGAACTTTCACTTAGATCCTTTTGTAGAGAAAGAGGATGACATTAAGTCATTCTTAAATAGATACGAAAGACTAGCTACTAATTATGGGTTAGAAAGGGAGAAGTGGAGTTTAAAATTATCACAAGGACTTAGGGGTACATCTTATGAATCCTTCTCCAAATTGAGCAGAGAAGAGCAAGAAGATTATGATATTCTAAAACAAGCTCTCTTAGTCAGAAATGAGAAGAACAGTGAATTCTATAGGAAGAAATTTAGAAATGCTAAGCTATTGTCTGGGGAGACATACCACCAATTATCTGCCCGATTAGAAACGTATTAGGTGAAATGGACTGCTCTGAGGAAAACCCAAGATTTGATGGAAATGATTATGATGGAGCAGTTAAGAGAGTCCATGGCTCCAGACTTGAGAAAACTTCCCAGAGAACAAGGCGCAGAGAGATTGAGGGAGATTCTCAATGTTGCTGAGAGATATCAGGCAGCCCAGTCAGAAGTAGCTGGAATTAAAAAGAAACCAGTAGATAATAAAACCCCATATAATCAGACTAAGCTTAACAATAGAGAACAAGGTCCTAGGTTTAAACCAAATTATGATAGGCAAAGATATGAGCCTAGAGATAGAAACCCTCAAACAAATGACAAGAAACCCTACAGGCCAGAAGGAAGATGGTGTAAATTTTGTAAGTCAATTACCCATAATACAAGAGACTGTAGGAAGAACCCTCCACATCACGTTGCATGCCTAAAAACAAGGAATAAGGGAAAGAAGGAACAACCTACTGGACAGCAGGAACCTCATCATCCCCCTGTATGTAAAGATGTAGTATGCAATGGGGCTACCATTAGGTGCCTTTAAGATACAGGATTGGATTTTGACTCAGTCGTGAGTTCTCACCTTGTGCATCCAGATCAATATACCACGGAAACAGTGGAGATCCAAGGGGCGACGAAGGAAGTAGCAACCATTACACTTCCAATTACAAGAATCAATGTAAAAACTTGCTATGTGGAAGGAGTGATTAGAGCAGCAGTGATAAACGAACCAATTTACCCTCTGATGCTGGGATGTAGATATGTGTTTTTGGGAAGTCCCAAAAGACCAGTGATCATGGCAGCAGTACAGACCAGGTCACAGTCAAGGAAGGAGGAAGAAAACCCAATAAATACTCATCCAGAGGAGATGAGGAGAGCACAGGCCGAGGATAGGTCACTAAAGCCGTATTTCAGGAAACTGCCAAAAAGCCATATCCCTCCAAACAAAGGAGATTTTTATATGAAGAACAAATTAACGTATAGGAAGGCTGGAGCTGGATCAAATGGTCATGGACAGCTAGTACTTCCCACTTCATATAGGGAAAAGGTGATGGAGTTAGGACATGCTATCCCCATCAGTGGTCATATGGGGATTAGCGCCACATGACAACGTATAGCTTGTCATTACTTCTGGCCAGGAATAACAGAGGATATAAAGAGATACGTGAAATCCTGCCCAGAATGTCAAAGGGTAGCTCCAAAACATTGGACTGCACCTGCAACTCTAGGGGAGATGCCAATCATGAGAACCCCTTTCGAGAGAGTTGCGGTGGATATTGTGGGACCTCTCACACGTACCAAGAGGAGAAACAGTTACATTCTTACTCTGGTGGACACTTGTTCTATGTGGGGAGATGCAGTAGCCATGTCATCAATTGATTCCAAACATGTGGCAGAGGCGTTACTTACAATATTCACAAGGTTAGGTTTTCCCCACCAGATCTTGACAGATAATGGATCACAGTTCAAGGGGAGGCTAACTGAGGAAGTTTTCAGGATCTTCCAAGCCATGCACTTTCATTGTAGTCCGTACCACCCCCAAGGGAACGGGCAGGAGGAAAGATTTAACGGGACACTTATTTTCATCCTGAGAAAGTTGGCACATGAGAAACCTGATACATGGGATCAATACTTACCCGTGGCCCTCTTTGCTTACTGGGAAGTCCCTCATAATTCAACAGGAATGGCGCCGACAACTTTGCTATTTGGCCGGCCCATAAAAGGTCCATTGGAAGCCTTATTGAGGACATGGACTGATGAGAAGGCAGAAGAGACTGTAACCTCATCATATCAGTATGTAAACGAGCTGACCACTCAATTAAAAACTGGCTGGAAATTGGCAAATGATAACCTAAGACAAGCCAGGAAGAAACATGCTGCATATTATAATAAGAAAGCGAAGGATAGGGAGCTTGCCGTGGGAGTGAAGGTGCTTCTTCTGTTACCCGGCCGTAGCAACAAACTTCAGATAGGATGGCAAGGTCCATACACAGTTCTGGAAAGGGTATCTAGAACTAATTATAAGATAGACAAGAAGGGAAACGAAAAAGTCTATCATGTGAACCTCCTTAAGAAATACCATAACAGGAAAACGTTGGAAGGGGCACACCTAATGACCTTGGCCATAGCTACTGAGATGAAAAAAGAACCTCTCACCTCTTACGAATATCCCCTAAAACCATGCGAAACTCCTGCACAGGTAAAGATCAGTAATCATCTGACAAAAGGGCAGAGGGAGAAGATTCACAAGGTTCTGGAAAATCATTCAGACGTGTTAACGGACAGACCGGGGCCCACTAACTTGTTGGAATATTATATGAAACTGCTAGACCCAACACCCATCTGTATGAGAGCCTATACTATCCCATTCGCATAAGAGAAAGCTTTAAAAGAGGAGATATATTATCTGTTACAAGAAGGGATTATTTCTCACAGTGAATCTCCTTACAGCTCCAGTGTGATATTGTTGAGGAAACCCTCTTGGGAACATAGACTGTGCATAGATTACAGGAAACTGAATGCTGTCACAGAAAGTCAGGTGGATCCACTACCGGATACTAACCAACTATTTGCCAGGTTGAATAAGGCAAAATATTTCTCAAAAGTAGATCTCAGTAAGGGATATTACCAGATTCCAGTGAATCCTGAGAGTCGACCCTATCTAGCTTTTAGCACCTCGAAAGGGCAATATGAATTCAATATGTTACCGTTTGGGTTGAAAAACGCTCCGAGAGTGTTCTCTAGAATGATGAGAAAACTATTGGATCCCCTGAAAAACCCATGTATTACAAATTTCATGGATGATATCCTCATCGCTATGGAAACCTTTGAAGAACACGTTAACTCTTTGAATATGCTATTTGATAGACTCAGAGAGACTAAATTAACTGCTAGACAAACAAAATGTATTATAGGATGCAAGGAATTGGAATTCTTGGGACATACTGTACATCAGGGTAGCATGACCCCTGACCCTAAGAACCTGGAGAAATTGCAGAGAGCACCCAGACCCCAGACTAAGAAGGATGTGAGATCCTTCGTCTCACTTTGTGGGTTTTACCAAAAATATATTAAAAATTTTAACTCTGTGTGTGCTCCTCTGACTGATTTAACTCGCAAAGGAAAACCAGATAAAATAGAATGGTCGGCAGAATGTGAGTTGGCATATAATGAGTTAAAGCAAAAACATATTGAAATTACCTGATTTAAGTCAG
Source organism: Oreohelix idahoensis (assembly GCA_024509875.1). Classification (NCBI taxonomy): domain Eukaryota; kingdom Metazoa; phylum Mollusca; class Gastropoda; order Stylommatophora; family Oreohelicidae; genus Oreohelix; species Oreohelix idahoensis. The sequence continues at coordinate 1,993,842 of JAMPIV010000299.1, read as the reverse complement.
GAATTTGTGGTAAGAACGGATGCGAGTAATGTGGGATTGGGAGCCACATTATTGCAAAGGTTCTCTTCACCAGACGGAGAACTGAACCCAGTTGCTTATGAAAGCCGCAAATTAAACCGAGCGGAATAAAACTACTCAACTATTGAAAAAGAATGTTTGGCTTTAGTCTGGGCAATCAAGAAATTCCAGATCTATCTGTATGGTAGACAATTCGTGGTGCAGAGCGACCATCAGTCACTGGTTTTTCTGGCTCAGGCAAAACATGGTAATACACGTTTGTTAAGGTGGTCACTCCTCATTCAACCTTACTCTTTTACCATTGAGTATATTCCGAGTTCGCAGAATGTTGCGGCAGATTTCTTGAGTAGGCACCCACCTGCAGAAAACCCGGAACCTCATAAAGCCTAGTTGAGTTAAATTGATCGGGATTGTAACACAGAAAATAAAGCTGCACTAGTAGTGCAGGCTTTTTAATAGGGGAGATATGTAATAAAATAACTCCGTGTCACACCCCGCTCAAATTTCCCCGATTCAAACATCTTGTAACGTAAATTCTCATCCTATAACACTACTACAATATTTAAAAAATTGCCGAGGACAAGGTCAAACGTACCGCTAAAAATTATACAAAATAATTTGAATTTTCCACTATTACAGTCAAAATCTATAAATAAATTCCATGTTTGGCCTTGGACTCAAGGCCATCTTCAAATCAACCGCTAACTTTTAAAATAAAGCATTTGAATTTTCTAACGCCAAGCGTAGAAAATACCCCCTCCCCTTTCCCCAAACACACACGCACGCGCTCGACCCTTCCCAATATTTATGACGAAAGCCGTAAATCTTGGTAGCGAACCAACTCGTTGCCGCGTTCTAATAGGGGAGAGAGAGGGTGGATTACAATGGAAATCAAACCTAACTTGTGCGTTTGAAAAGAAACTTAGATAATTTATTTTGTTCCAAATAACGGGGATGTCTTGAAGGGTAGTAATAATATTGGTTAATATATATTATAAAATTTTCCCTTATAATAAATTATCTGGCCTTAGAAAAATATTTTATTAATATTTTGGTTCAGTGAACGGAGCACTATAAATTAGAAAAATATTACCAAGATGAAAACGGGAATAAATTTAAACTATATATGAAGATAGAGGACAGTGGTCCCTTTAATAATCCCTTTTAAAAATAAAAATCGACCCATTAATAACAAAGATATGGTAGAAATAAAAATTGAGACAGACTAACCAACACATTTATAAACTGCTCAATTTTTGTTGCGTGAGAAAAAGCTAGAAATTTCTAGACACGCGTTTTGATTGGTTAAGGCATGGGGTAGCTT
>JAMPIV010000299.1:1585000-1987500 GCA_024509875.1 Oreohelix idahoensis | reverse complement strand
ATAGATATATATATAATATCAAGGTAAAGATAGTTCCATAGTAAATACTGTAGTTGAGTAGTGAAAAGACTACACTATACTTGGTCCAGTTTTGTGTGGTGACTATTTCCTTTCATTACAGCCGTTGCCTTCCATAACTGAAACGAATAGTCAGATACCCATTTACAACAGTCTTGACGGACGCTACCAGGGTTCGATCTCGGCTCGGACCCTTGTAAATGTGTCGAGATATGCAAGCACTCAAACTTATGAGCCAATCGGGAGCTCATATGATAATGAATGACTAGTTGTTGCTTCTAATTTAAGCATTTCAAAGTGAGAAGGCAATGACGAAGTTTCCGTTGGAGTTGACGATTTCTGTGTTATTCTAACGTTTGAACTTTCTGGCATTTACATCCGTCTGTCCATTAGTTCTCCAAGTAAATTTCGTGCAAAAGACAATGCACAATATTGTACTCGTTCACTTTTAAATTAGTTCATTTGAAATATCTAGGTTCTGTACTGCCGGCTATTGTTAAGTGTATAAATGACCAATACTATTACCCAGTTTTATTACGAAATTGATTTACCGTATTCCTGCATTTTTATATACACATATTGGTGATAATGCTTAATTGCTTCATCTGCGAATTGTTTGCCTTTAATTAACCAATAGAAAGTCCTTGACACTCCGTCATATTATTTATTTCAATATCATTTTTTCGTGCGGAGAACTAAATTTGCCGCATGTTGCAACAACGCACCATTTTGTTCCCAAAATACTTCACGACACCGACCGTTTTTAGAAGACCTGTTTTTTTGCTTATGTTTCAAGAATGTCCCGCCTCTGTTTCCGTACTTCTGACGCAAAAGTAGAAATGAATGGAATGACCTCAGGGAAATGTAGTACCGACATCAGGGAAATGTAGTACCGACATCAGGGAAATGTAGTACCGACATCAGGGAAATGTAGTACCGACATCAGGGACATGTAGTACCGACATCAGGGACATGTAGTACCGACATCAGGGAAATGTAACATCAGGGAAATGTAGTACCGACATCAGGGCTTGCACAACATAGAGCACGACATAATTATTTTCTCGCCGTGTTTGTTTGGCGTGTGACTTACTCATTGTTTCCTAAAATTGTGGGTGCTTTTTCACTGCTTAACAACTTTAGAAGCAGCACATATGTTTTACTTGTTCAGTGTATCCGTAGGTTGACTTGTCTTTTTTTCAATACAAAACAGCTGGCGAAAAGCAGATCTATAATTGCTACTCATGTGATAGTAAATAAAAATATTCACAGAAGAGTTTATTGATTCTAAGACAAAGCCAATCTCACCTAAAATGATAGCAGTATTTCTGTATTTACCATCAATTGAAATCTCAGGATTAAATGACATAACGGCAAAAGTGATACTGATAGGGAAGAAACATGCGATGAACAGTGTGGAAATCATTACAACCATTGTAGCCACCTTTTCGTTACGAAGAGAAAGTCTGTCTGCTTGTGAAGAAGTTGTTGACTTTTTCCTCCACTTTGTTTTGCTCTTTATTTTAATTACTAATATTACTGTACAAATAGTAATGACTACAAAGGCACTAATGGAAGTAAATGCGTTATTGATCGCAAAAGAGACACTCTCCACATGTTCTCGATCTTCTGTGAAGACCAGGCCGATGAGAGTTGTATTTCTTAAAGGAAAATACTTTAGGTCCAGCCTGTTGACCACGTACACAGGGGCTACGCTAAATATAAGGATGATGAACGTACATGCGACGATGACGGATATCCGTTTTGATGTGACTATACTTTTTACCTGAAACAGAATGTATAGGTATACAATAATTTGATACGTTTTAATCTTCAAATCGGCGTGACATTAAGGACGTAATGTTATCTTTAAACAAATATCACTAACGTTAAATGTAAAAATAAAAAACTGCTATGTGTGTGGTCTTAATTTTATTTCTGGAAGTACAAAAATATGTTTATTTAAAATGTATTGAAAAACAGTGGGGGGTGGGATTCTATTTGAATATGAATATATGTTGAATTATTAGAATACTACATATGTATAAACATAAAGTTCTGGAAAAGTATGCTGGGAATTTCTAAAAGACAAAATATAAGGACCCGTCAAATAATACAACCACTTTAATGAAACCTATGAATAGGTGGGATACCATAGTGTGTCAACTGAAAGTCACAGTTGGCCTTAGATAATAATTAGGACCACTTCTGGCTCAGGCATTTCGTAATAGGCAACTGTTAAGGTAAAAAAGGGAGGTGATCCTTTGTATACGGGTTGGACAGAGTAAATTAAGGGTTACATGACTTGTAGACTTGATTAACGGTGAATTGTTTAAATAAATATATGAAAGAAGTCATAGTGTACAGGTAGCGTCGTGAGCGCTGTTCTGTATTGTAGAACTGTAAATAGTTCGCACGGCTAGTCCGTGGAAGGGACTGAGCTGTGTGAACAGCGAAGTCCCGTGACTGTTTAGGCGGGAGTTTTTGTGACCGCTGGCAGTCGGTCCTAGGTGTTGACGGAGTGAAGTCAACCCTGGTGTTTTTTTCTAAGTGCGTGTTCCCGACCAGTGCTCGGTGAAGATGTATAGTGTTTTTCACAATGTGTGTCTCGGTGGAGACTTTTTTGCACAGGCCTGTATTTGAATATTCTTCCTGTATTTGAACATTCTTCCTGTATATGAATATTCTTCATGTATTTGAATATTCTTCCTGTATTTGAATATTCTTCCTGTATTTGAATATTCTTCCTGTATTGAATATTCTTCCATGTGTTCGATTATTTGAAGATGGTACTATAATATTTATGACTGCAGTGACAGCTTATGAGAGATTTTGTTATTGGGCACGTTCTATGAGAAGTGCACCACTAGTCTACAATTAGGCGCTATGAAGAGTCTGAGAGGTAGAGAGATTACTTTGTAGGCCATAGACAGTTTTGTGAAGGAGATTAGGCCATATATATTGTGCAGGTTATATTACTGCAGACTGCTGTGTGCGCAGTCTTTCCTTTGAGGAATATTGTGGATGTGCACCACTATTTATTATTGGGCCTTAAGAAGGGATAGCGATGACGATGATTATTCAACTGCCGGGGAGCAGCCTTTGTTAAGAAGGGGAGACGTAGTCTTTTGAGGAAAATCGTTAATGTGCATCTTCTATAAGAAGTGCACCGCTATTTGATGAATTTAATAGTACTGCGATGTGAGCAGTCTTTCTGGATTAGGCCATATGTAAGAGACCGTATTTGAGGCCGTATGTACAACTGCGGTGAACGCAGTTCTCTAAGGAACATGGTTGATGTGTATTTCTATGAGGTGTGCGCCACTAGGCGCTGTGATTGAGCTCTGTGGAGAGTTCGAGCTTCATGAATGTGTTTTCTCGATGCTATGTACTTTATGCTGTATTTCATCTATGTCGTCGTCTGTGTTGTAACGTAAATAAACTGTACTTTAAACGTTACCAATCGTTCAACGATCCATGAATCTTATGTGTGTTACTGTGATGGACGAATGTATCAGTACACACTTACTTTGAACATTCTAGGCATAGTATCAGTAGTGACATATTTACAAATAGCCCTGGGTGGGCGTGGCCTATATAAGGAGAACACATTTACGCCTTTGTCACTGAATGACACAATGGCGTTAACATATCATTTGAACCATATCATTAGGTGGCTTAAAAACTTATATAAGTAACAACAGTCCGTTATTATCAGTGACAGTTTTCCTTTATTATCAGTGGAGGCCAGCATATACTTTATCAGCATTATATAACAACCAATAGAGGTATCAGTGGTAGTTTCCAGTCATTGAGGGTGTGATACCCAATACAGAAGAAGTTACTGCGTAATGGAGCATATAAGTCGGTATTATACGTGGTGGCCAAGACTGGTTTTATCTTCTGTTCCAGTCATTTTTGGATCATAAACCTACAACGTACGCGTCATGATACATAGTGGCCTTACGACTAAGAGATCTTGACCTATTTATCATCTGCCTGTGTGGGCGGGGCTTCGATTTAGAACCCAGTTCAGCTTTACCTGTGTTGTCGTCCTCTATGCCTACGGGCCAGTCTACATATGACAGTATCAATGAGTGGACTAGTGTCAAGTTAGAAACAGATGATTATGACATTCATCTATGACAAGGGTATTTATTTCCAGCCTAAATGAATCATCGGTAAAACATTTCAACCCTTATTGACACCTGCATTGCTTACAGACAGTTTGGTGTCACTCGTGACCGGTAATCGGTGACACGGTGATGTGTCTAATGTATACATGCTTCCTATGACTTATTTGCAGCATTCAAGTTTCCTGTTTCATACTTCGTCAAGTACCAGAAGTGACAGTTGACGACGAGTCCAGTGCTTATGCCAGCGCCTTTCAACATGGGAGTCTGCTTATGCTGTGTCATTTGATGTCCATCAGGGATAGCAGAAAAAGAACGGAACTGTTTTCTATTTACAAGATAAATGGTTTTTTGGTGTGACAACTGTGTCTCTGTAGGATGTTGTCAAGCCTTCCTATTATTATTTTTTGTTCTATTGAGTACTTCATGTTGATAGTGTTGTGTTATGAGATTTAGTGCATAATTGATTGTTGCTCATGCGACATAATACTGACTTACCTTATCTTGATTCAAAGGTTTATACCACATATTGACATAAACTTGTAATAATTATAATCACTCAGTGATTGAATTAACATGGATTGTGATATGGCTCCAGACGATATGACGCCGGTGTTGAACTATTGATATGAAGAAGGTAAATATTGTGATAGATTACGAGGCCCAGCACTTCAGAAATACGTGCTGGATGGGTTTTTGTTTAATGTGGTAGAAGCCTTGTCAGTTTTGGCTAACGATGACTTTTCGTCAGGTCCTCAATTGATGGCTCGAGATTTGGCGGATGTGTTAGAATACCTGCGTCCGTTTGTGTGCAATTATACTGAGGCTAGACACAATTTTATGCATGAGGTTTTGCACAATAAAATCTGCAATAACATGCAGTATGATAACAAAAAGGAGTTAGAAGAGAAGGAGCGAATAAAAGTAATCAAACAGAGTGCGCTTCAGGAAAGAGAGAATTTTTTGCAGGATATAATGGAAAAGAATAAACTTCAAAAAACAGTGTCTAAACTCACAAGTGATTTGCATAAATCAAACTTGGAGCTTTCTAGTGTGAAAACATCATTAGATTCTGAATGCAGTAAAGTCAAGGACTTGGAAGTCCAGATAAAAGATAAGCAACGGGTAGTTAGAAATCTTACCCAAGAGATCCAAGAAAATAAACAAATGTACAACAAATTAAAAGTGGAGACCAATGAACGAGAGAAATTATACATAGAGATGCTTCATGATGTGTTGGATGATAACGATATTCTCAGTCGCCAACTGAAAGAAAAGAATAACGTATCTCCCGAGAAGATTGATGAGTTGAAGCAACAAACTGCTAAAGTTGAGGGGCTTCAGCCTCAGGTGGCCCTACTTCAGCCACAGATAGAAGACGTGCAAAAGAAGAGATTAATGAAATTAGAACCACAGAGGAGAATAAATAAAAAAATGGATGATAAGGAGAGATTAGAAGAGTTGACGGTGCAGAAAAAGAAAATGATTAAGATTGAGAAGTTACTTACAGAAGAGAGATGTAAAGTTATGACATGTGATAACTTAAATAAAAAACTAAACCAAGAGATTTCTCTTAATATTGCTGAAATTACTGAACTTAGGAGAAGAGTGGATGGTTTAGTGGATGTTATTTTAGGCATCAAGGGATTGTCTACTGTCAATAATGACAATGGTAGACAGAAGGTTGTTCATCACCAAGTGAGGCAAGCAAAGAGTCAGCCCTATACACTCTTTGCTCAGATGAAAATCAAACATGATGGACGTAAATCGCTGCGTGGAAAATACAATTTCCCACGTACGGAAGACGCTGCGTCTAAGATTACTGACTTTTGGCGTCAGACCAGCAAAGATACTTCATGTCTAACATCCAGTTCTGGTAATAAAGATAACACACATTATGTTAGTAACCATAAGGATTCGATCAGTTCCTTTGCTTGTCATACCAAGTATAGGCAGTGTGATACTGCGACTAAGCATATTACCATAGAAAGGAATAAAAACACTTTTGGTAAAAGAAATAACCATAATGTTAGACAGTACTAAGGAAGCCCTTTAAATGGTAGTTTTTCCTCTCTAAGAAACCTGAGACAGTCTAACAGATCTCAAAATTTTGATTCTGAAAAGTTGAGAAATTATGGTAGGAATAATTACATCAAAGATAACCAATCTGATAATAATTGTTCTAGGAGTCAACAAGATTCATTTACCAGATATTTCTATCATAGGAGAGATGTTAAGCATAACAATGCTAACTGCAGTTCAAGGCAGAACAAATGGAATAATAAGGGGAATAGCAATAGAGATAATAACTCTCTAAATGTTACTACACATTGTGCGCAACAAAAGCCCAAAGTTATTGGTGGTAAACAAAGTAACAATAACTATTGATTTCTCAAGTAATACTGCTGTTATGTTTTTGGATTACGAGAGAGTATCTCGTTTTTTGTGAGTACATATCTTTATTTCAGCCTACTGGTGTGATGACCGTCATTTTCGGTTAGGTTAACCCTATCCTTCTATGCTGTATACTGTGTGATGAAGGAAGAAATGATGACATCATATAGAAACCAGATGTTTTCATAACCACGGCTTAGGTAATTGTCTAGTTAACCTATCCGTTTTCCTTATAATCTTACTGTTGATTAAAGTGGAGATTTTCATTTGTATTTTCAAACAGTAGCAGCTATGCGATAAAGGTCAGCGTGCCTGTTTTTCATTACCTGTGAGAGATGTTTGTCACCTTTCGACCGTGTGCCCAATCAAGCGTAACCCAGCCAACATGTTGACCCAGTATTATTTGATGTCATCCCGTGCGGTTTATGGCATACCATCAACGAAACCGGAGTTCTGACCTATTTATTTTTTTTTTTCTTTATGGAATTGATTCAAGATTGTTACAGTGTTTCTTATACTTAATTTTTTTTTTAGGATAATTTATTAGTCTATTGTATAGATGGTGCATTGTATGATGATGTATTAGATATTGAGTATGTTTATATTTATACACTATGTCAACACCATGGTATTGTTTACATGATTGTGTTGTTGATAAACATTGTATGTATTATGAGTGTAATGAATTGTAACATCGTTTTGTAGTGACTTGTCTTTGATTGTTATTTTTTATTGTTGATGGAATTATGGATTTTTGGTATTTACATACATTTGTCAGAAGACTATTCCACTTAAACCATATTTTGTTTGACAATATGTGATTTGTTGTGAAGTTTGATACATCAAAACATTGATATGTTTTTGCAGGACTAATTGTTAGGATAGTTTTATACATAATGAGATTGCCAGCCCTAAGCACAAACTCATTAGTTATGAATATGCGTTAGTCGCTTTCAGAGAGTTTTTTGGTTACTAAATTTGTTTTTCTTTTTCGTATCTGACTCCATGTTTAGTTAATATATTACCTTATACAGAGGTTATATGAAGTAATTGTTGTGTTGTGTAATGTTATTTTGGAACTAAATTATATATGTAGAATTGTCAGAGATAGCAGATACTATTATTTGTTTGAAGAATTTAGTAGTCTGACTTAAACACTTGTTCATGAGAAATAATGTTATGTTTATATTTGCACGTTGGTATGATGTTAACAGTGTGGTTTTTTATAGGTGTTCATTTGTGTCTACTTAGAGATGGGAATATTTTTTTTTTATGTCTCACATTTTGTTAAAAGCTCATTTCACTTATGATTTATTAATTACAGGTTGAAACTTGTAAAAATTTAAAATACTATTTTTATTTAACTTAGCTTTAATTTAAGAAACTTTTTTGTATTCTAATTTTGGAAAATGTATTTGTTTTTCTTTGTGAAAGTATTGTATTTTTTATGTGCCCAGTGCTTAACTAGGAGTAATAATATATATTGATATTTCCACATTTAAAAAAAAAAAAAAGAGAAAAAGATATTAATTTTTTTTTTCTTCTGAGATTGTGATATTTGTGTTTTTACATATCGCACTTTTTTGTGTGTGATGCTTGTGATATTTCATTTTAGTTATGAATAAGTGTTGTAACTTGGCTAAATCAATTATTATGCGTTATTTATTATAGCTTGCTTTTGTGTTATGGTATATTTACATATATATTTTGTCTCGTTATTGTGTGATTTTCGGTCATGATTGTATTTTTTTTATACAATACATTGTTTGTCTAAATAGTTATTAGAATGTAGTATTGCCTCTTTTCTATACATTCATTTCTTGTATTCCTTTCTTCCTTTACGGATTGTTCTTTGTTTCATTCCATATTTTCTCTTGGATTTATTCATTAGCGGTTTATACTTTCGTGATGCTTCTATGTTTCATCTAGGTGTCACTTAATTCTATTTGTAAACGTTTACTGCTTACACTTCTTATACTTCCTTCCTTAGGATTGTTATGTTGATTATATGGTTTGGTATGTGGTAGCTATTTATGTCGGATGTATCTAGTTTGATGTAAGGAATTGATTTACTTGATTGTTATCATATGGTATTATTGATTTCTTCCTATATTGATTTCATTGCTGATTTTCAGGGTTGATCATGCTTCTTTTGTTTGATCTTGTCTGTTACTTTCTATTTATTGTATACTACTTGGTCTACAGTGATCATACTTAACTTTGTTTAAAACTGATTATTTAGTGTACTTAGTGAATTATTGTGTACAATTTGTTTTATTGTACACTTGCTTATATTTTTTGTCGATGTATTATTATAACCTTAACATAAACTAAATTTTGTATGAGTATTTTAGAGCTTAGCGGAACCTTCATTTTTCTTTGATGTAGTTCTTGTCAAAAAAATGATAAATCATTTTTTCTTCGGAGGTGGTGGTAGTATATTAAGGTCAAAAAGGGAGGTGATCCTTTGTATACGGGTTGGACAGAGTAAATTAAGGGTTACATGACTTGGAGACTTGATTAACGGTGAATTGTTTAAATAAATATATGAAAGAAGTCATAGTGTACAGATAGCGTCGTGAACGCTGTTCTGTATTGTAGAACTGTAAATAGTTCGCACGGCTAGTCCGTGGAAGGGACTGAGCTGTGTGAACAGCGAAGTCCCGTGACTGTTTAGGCGGGAGTTTTTGGGACCGCTGGCAGTCGGTCCTAGGTGTTGACGGAGTGAAGTCAACCCTGGTGTTTTTTTTTTTCTAAGTATGTGTTCCTGACCAGTGTTCGGTGAAGATGTATAGTGTTTTTCACAATGTGTGTCTCGGTGGAGACTTTTTTGCACAGGCCTGTATTTGAATATTCTTCCTGTATTTGAATATTCTTCCTGTATTTGAGTATTCTTCCTGTACTTTAATATTCTTCCTGTATTTGAATATTCTTCCTGTATTTGAATATTCTTCCTGTATTTGAATATTCTTCCTGTATTGAATATTCTTCCATGTGTTAGATTATTTGAAGATGGTACGTACTATAATATTTATGACTGCAGTGACAGCTTATGAGAGATTTTGTTATTGGGCACGTTCTATGAGAAGTGCACCACTAGTCTACAATTAGGCGCTATGAAGAGTCTGAGAGGTAGAGAGATTAATTTGTAGGCCATAGACAGTTTTGTGAAGGAGATTAGGCCATATATATTGTGCAGGTTATATTACTGCAGACTGCTGTGTGCGCAGTCTTTCCTTTGAGGAATATTGTGGATGTGCACCACTATTTATTATTGGGCCTTAAGAAGGGATAGCGATGACGATGATTATTCAACTGCCGGGGAGCAGCCTTTGTTGAGAAGGGGAGACGTAGTCTTTTGAGGAAAATCGTTAATGTGCATCTTCTATAAGAAGTGCACCGCTATTTGATGAATTTAATAGATGTGAGCAGTCTTTCTGGATTAAGCCATATGTATGAGGCCGTATGTACAACTGCGGTGAACGCAGTTCTCTAAGGAACATGGTGGATGTGTATTTCTATGAGGTGTGCGCCACTAGGCGCTGTGATTGAGCTCTGTGGAGTGTTCGAGCTTCATGAATGTGTTTTCTCGATGCTATGTACTTTATGCTGTATTTCATCTATGTCGTCGTCTGTGTTGTAACGTAAATAAACTGTACTTTAAACGTTACCAATCGTTCAACGATCCATGAATCCTATGTGTGTTACTGTGATGGACGAATGTATCAGTACACACTTACTTTGAACATTCTAGGCATAGTATCAGTAGTGACATATTTACAAATAGCCCTGGGTGGGCGTTGCCTATATAAGGAGAACAGATTTACGCCTTTGTCACTGAATGACACAATGGCGTTAACATATCATTTGAACCATATCATTAGGTGGCTTAAAAATTTATATAAGTAACAAAAGTCCGTTATTATCAGTGACAGTTTTCCTTTTTTATCAGTGGAGGCCAGCATATACTTTATCAGCATTATATAACAACCAATAGAGGTATCAGTGGTAGTTTCCAGTCATTGAGGGTGTGATACCCAATACAGAAGAAGTTACTGCGTAATGAAGCATATAAGGCGGTAACTGCAACTAATATGAGGTTAAGCCATCCAGGAAGCAACCCTATCACGACAAGAAAATTGCACCTTTTTTTTTTTTTTTTTTTTTTTCTCTTTTTTTTTTTTTTTTCTTTCAATAACCAGCGGCACTCGAGCTTTCCAGCTCTTTTCGGCCCAATGACATGTCATTGCGAGGCTGGGGGGTCATTGGACTTTCCTTCCAACCCGGTCAGGAGCTTCGCTCCTTCCCATCCACACGGGATTTATGTGCAGGAGCCGTTCAGGTCATTCAGTCAAATTTCCGGTCGTAAACATTTCTTCAAACGCCGACGGCCGAGTTTGAACCATGAACACCTGGTCGCCAGTACAACGTTGTAGCCATTACACCAGCGAGGCTCCCAAATTGCACCTTAAACTACTACTACAAGTGCACAGACATGTTTTGATGCAGATTTTCTGGGAGTGGACCGGCTACAACGATAGCCGGCTCCATAAGATAACGAAGAACCAAAACGATATTATTTCACAAACATGTGTCGTCTGTTGTTATTATTTAACTAGGGCTGCTGTGCTTTTCACTCTTTTGGAGCCAATACCAAGTTGGAGACTTCATTGTTGTATCTACACTGTAGATCTAGGATTTTTCTGTGGCTTTTCTGCTATTCCAATACGGGCTGAGTTGGAAGTCTTGAGCTCACGTTTTTCCAGCTTTGCTTGCATCTGAAGGATTGTCACATTTAATTCCAAGCTAGGAGTAAAAGAGCGTGCCATACTGTGCATTCCCCGCCATCAAAGGGGGTTCTCCATTTATGAAGAGCTAAAATAATGTGCTCTGGTTCTGGGCACTTCCAAGGAATTGTCACGTCCTGCACAGTCACTAGGTCCATAGTGCTATCCTCCTGCATGCAGTCAACCAGGTCAGACCAAAGAATTACGCAAATGGCTCAAGTAACGTGTTTGAGCTTAGTGTGCAATGCTGGGTTCTCAACAAGTTTCACCACAGAGAGAATCCCTAGAAGTGTATGGATGTTTTAAAGAGTCAATGAGTGTGTAATTAGCCTCATAGACAGAGGTTCACTTCCACATTTGAATACGGTGCTTAGCTGGTGTCGTCTTTTGTTATCAAAGCTAGTAATAGAAAATCTTTTAGATCTACTAATACTCAGCTTTATTTGACTTGTCCATATTTGTTGAAGTTCTTTGTGGTTTAAATTTTTTTTTACAGGATGGGGTAACCGGCCCCATGCCCAACCCTCCTTAGTCGCCTTCTACAACATGCTTGGCAGGGGACAGTGTTACTATTCTTTGCTCCCCTTTCGGGCCCCGGTAACACACGGGTGAAAATGATGAGGAGAACATGGAAAGAACTTGAGATGATGGCACGTGACAGGAGGACTTGGCATGTGTTTGTTGAAGGCCTATGCTCCTTTGGGAGTGGAGGGTTATGAATGAATGAATGAATACTCAGCTTTCAAAGGGGAGACGGGTTTATTTATTTAAAAAAGGGTTCAAACCAAAGGGTTCATGCATACAAATGTGCCTGGACATGGAATCCGGAACATCAATAGATCTAGACTGTAGATGAAGTATTATGACAGCCCAATGACACAAACATGGCTGTTCATATAGTTCTTACCTCAAGTGGCGCAGTTATACACAGGCATCTCTCCACGGTTATTATCGCCGTGATCCAACTACTCACGCGAGTAAAGGTTATATGTGGCCAAGAACCCGTCAGGTACTGAAATTCTTGAGCATCAAAAGGTAATTCCGCCTCACTGAAAGATGGAGTGAAGCATATATTCGTCCAAATCAAGGTCACTAGACACCCTAAGTCGGAGACTGCTAGACCTGAAGATATTGTCAATAGACAGACGTAAAAATATTTATTTTAATTGTCAAATCTTTCCTTCGGAGATAGTATGTAACTGGGGAAAAGTTAAATACAATTTCATAGTAACATCACTAAAGGTACGAGTATATGTTTGGAATTAGGATGAGTCCTTAAAACGTGTTCATTATGAAAAAAAAAACGAAGAAACAAAGCAAATCTTGTTTCCTTTGTCAGTTCTTTTTATGAAACCAAGGTAATTACTATAATAACAGCTATTGATATTAAATAATATTCAAGCAAACAGATTTAGAAGGTTTTCTTGTCTCATACCAAAGAGGCTTACGTTAACAGGGTCCTTGAAACCTTGTTTGACAAAGCAAACGATGTTTATGATGTTAGTCACTGTACCAAATACATCGATGGCTTGGCATAGCACAGTGAATAAAATCCACTGGCAGATCACCATTGTTTTGTTGTTTATTAAGGGATCTTCTGTGTTGGCAGATGTGGTTCCGTTGATACGCGGTGCTACATCATAGGACATTATGTCAGATTCTTGTATTGTAGACTTAAAAGTCTCATCCACAAAGCCCATTTCCTAATTAATAAGCGTGTGTGTAATTAGAGTTGTGGATCATCTAATGAAACGAAAAATACCGACTTAATAGGATAAGAAAATACAGAACCGTTTGGGATAAGAACAGGGATGCCTCTTGTCTCCATTTCTTTTCTTACTAGCAATAGAGTGGATTATGAAAACATAGACGACACACATCAAAAATGGAATCCAGTGGAATCTGATTAAACAGTTTGATGATCTAGATTTTGCTGATTACTTCGCTGTCCTGTCCCATAACCGTAATCAGATGCAGGATAAAATGAAAACACTCGATGACAGGTCACAGCAATTGGGTCTGAAAATACACAGGGAAAAGACAAAAATAATTAGATTAAATGTAGGAAATGATAACAGGGTTAAACTTGAAGAAACACCACTACAATATATAGAATCGTACACATATCTTGGCAGCAATATAGACAAAGTTGGAGGGACAGACGGTGATTTCAACATAGGAATGCAAAAAGCAAGAGGAGCGTTCATTGCATTGGGAAATATTTGGAGATCAAGAGAAATCGGATCCACAACAAAAATAAGAATCTTCAACTCAAATGTGAAGTCAGTACTATTATATGGCTCTGAAACATGGAGAACAACAAAAACAAAAACCAAAAAGCGACATACTGTCATAAATGGGTGCTTGCGTAGAATAGAAGGATTAAAATGGTATGGCACGGTTACCAATGTGGAACTGATGACAAGAACCAGACAAGTGCCAGTGGGACAAGAGATGAGAAGAAGACAATGGCGATGGATAGGACACACACTGAGGAAACCTGTTGATAGCATTACAAGGCAGTCCTTGTTCTGGGACCGCTACGGCAAGAGAGACAGAGGTAGACCAAGAAGCACATGGAGAAGAGAGCTGGACACAGTGAAAATGATGAGGAGAACGTGGGAAAAACTTGAGATGATGTCACGGGATAGAAGAACTTGGCATGTTTTTGTTTAAGGCCTATGCTCCTTGGGGAGCAGAGGGTTATGAATGAAGGATAAGAAAAAACTGTAATGAAACAATTACGTAAATAATATTTCGTTAAATGCGAAAGCGACTAACACGGATAGTTTCTGATCAACAACAGAAGAATACAATATATTAAGTAGCTCAGACACTTGTATAGCACCACTATCAAATGTTTGAGACGAATAACGTATTACTTCATATTGGATGGATATACCCGAAGGTAAGAAAAGAGGAAACAAAGATAAATACAGTTGATAATAATTTCATATTATGTGACCGAGAAATAGTTTAGCTTTGGAAGTCAGTGTTTAACTGTCAGTATTTAACAGGGCTTTTCATAGTGACACGCGCTAATCGACGTTTCCAATCGTGTTATTAGTAAAAATGCCGCCCTTATATCTGCAATTAACTCTCGGAAAGATATTATTAATATTACAGACAATGTGTGTGCGTGGTTTTTATAACTCATGATTTTTTTTTTTTTTTTTGCCTCAATCATGACATAATAGATTTGAAAGGTGCCTCATGTGAAGTTTCTCGAAATTTCCAAGAATAAAGATTAATATATTATAGCTTAAATATCATAATTTTATTTCCCATCTTGCTCGGCGTAACACGCTCATTTTTACACACAATACGATACAAAAAAACTACGTACTTTTGATAAATATTAAAATAATTATATATATTATAAAATTCTCTGTAGGGACGCAGTAAGTTGACTGTTAAATGCGGCTAGGAAAATCGACAATACCCCTTAATTTTCAACATAAACGTTGTTCCATATTACCCTCTATGTAGAACAACCGATGTCGGTCTGTATCCCCCGTTTATTACATCTTATGTCTTTGAAATCAATTCCGCTGTGACAGCCTAATTACTATTCTCACAGTGAGCGTTACATTTCAAACGTATGCATTTTTTGTAATATTAATGTAAGCCGAGAAATATAATACCCGCTCTGTATACCTAAATTGTTCTACATTACATGCTTCTTCTTCTTCTTCCTCGTTCATCCTGAAAAGGACGTTGATTGCATTGTATCGCCGTTTACAGCGAAACTCGATAAGTGCGCCTTTCGGCCCGACACATCCGACTTCCGAACGGCCCTTTTAGGGACCGGGTTTGCCCTCCCTCTCCGATCCCTACTCTCTCCGCCCTGTACAGATAATATTACCACAGTGCTAGCTCTAGGGGAAAACCAACTGACCAATGTAAAAAACAACATTTGAAACTGATTTGAATCAAAACACAATAAAGAGATACCTGAATGTATAGTAGAGTTACTATGTTCAGATAAAAGTGGAAAAAGTTGTCATTGCAATAAAGGAAAACATGAATCCGGCATCATTACATGACATCTTGCGTTATGAGATACTAAAGAAGAGTAAAACAAACACAAAATAAATACTATAAAAAAAAAGAAGAAAGAAAGAAAGAAACGAAATTAGATTATAAGCAGAAAATTCCAAAGACTTGGAAAGTCTCAGCGATTATTCTAAAACTGACAATAGTAAAGGATGTACCCGACGCTAGTTTTACGAAATTAGATAATAAGCTGAAAATTCCAAAGACTTGGAAAGTCTCAGCGATTATTCTAAGACTGACAATAGTAAACGGTGTACCCGATCCTAGTTTTTACACACAGATCTTTCACTTTCTAGTAACATGAAATACTAGAGACCAAAATCAAACAAGAGGCAGGGATTCTGTTCGAGTAAAGCTCCCTTATTAAACCGATTCAGCCTCGATATAGGAATGACCGTTTCACCCTGAAACAACTGATTATATTAGAGCATGCATGGCGTTACTTTACTCGATCCTGCCAAAAGTATTCTGTATTGTTGTGGTTCTACTACGGTTTACTACACACAAGTATTACGGACTTTGATTGTTATTCGGACTATTTTTTAATGTGAGAATTGTAAGTAATAGTGCCTATACAAGCGTCATATTTATTGTGTCGTGAAGGCGGCCATCTTAGTTTTACCAATCTTTTGATAATGAACAAGCAAAGCACAGAGGCAATGGCGTATTTTGACTCTACTTGGATAGAATCTCCTGAGTACCTATTATTTAGTGTACTTCTTTGTTGTATAAGTTTATCATATTTTTTTTTTTTTTTGCCTATATTTTCCTAACGAGTGTCTAGTATTGACATAATTTTGTTATATGTTTACGATAAATACCAGGCTTTCCGACTCGATCGAGAAGGACACAAAGGAGGTGTGCTATTACTTACCCGAAACTCAATACCAAGTAGCGAGGTATCTGTGAACTTCAACGACCAATCGGAAATTGTAGGGGTTGACATTAAAATAAAGGACACGAACATGCGTATCTACAATTTGTATGGCCCACCAAGCAAAGACCTGTCACTTGAAAGTATGGAAATAAAGAGCTCAAACTGCATTGTGGTCGGAGACTTCAACAGCCACTCGGAAAGATGGGGATATCTAGATACAGACAGTAGAGGAGAGGAAGTAGAGGACTGGGAGATAGACACAAATCTTCACCTTATCAACAGGCCAGATGATAAACCCAGTTTCTACTCTAGAAGATGGCACACCACTTCCACTCCAGACCTAGCTTTTGCCACAGGGGACATATTTCACAAAATTGACCGACAGGTACTTGGCCAGCTAGCAGGCAGCGACCACAGACCAATAAAGCTAGTGGTTAATATGGAGTATGTTCCCCATGAAGTGAAACCATTGCCCCGATGGAATTACAAAAGAGCTGACTGGGACAGTTTTGCAGTGCTGACTGACAGCCTTTGCGAAACCATAAACACACGAAACAACAGCATGAAAAATATGGTTGAAAGCTTTAATAGAGCAATACTTCAAGCAGCTATTGAGACTATTCCGAGAGGGGCAAGAAAAAACTATAAACCATACTGGAATGAAGATCTGCAAAAACTTGAAGATGAGGTAGCACAAGCCAGAGACAAGGCAGAAACAGAACAAACAACTGAGGCAAACATCTTGCTCAAAGCAACCACTGCAAAGTACAGAAGAACATTAAACCAAACAACACGAGACTGCTGGAAGCAAACAACAGAAAATCTCAACCTAGATAAAGAAGGGAACAAGCTGTGGAAACTAGTTAGAGCTTTGAACAACGAAGAACCTTACAAAAATCACATCACAATCAAACAAGGTGAAAATATGCTCTCGGAAAAAAAGCTGCAAATGCACTCATGGAACACTATGCTGGTGCAAACCACATTGATGTCCCTATAGACAGAAGAAAGGCCATCATTGATGAACAAAGGAATCATGATAACAAAAAGCTTGCACCAGAAGAACACATGATGGCAAAGTTAACAATGCAAGAATTAGAAGAGGCAATGAGGGCGCTAAAGAAAAAGAAGTCACCCGGAAAAGATGGGATAACCAATGAAATGCTAACAGGCCTAGGAACAAAGGCAAAAAAGAAGCTTCTGGCCATCCTAAACTGCAGCTGGAAAAGAGGAATAGTACCACAGGCATGGAAAGATGCCATACTGATTCCAATACCTAAGAAAGACAAAGTTCAGACAGAACCAAATGGCTACAGACCTATCAGTCTACTTAGTTGTGTTGGAGAATTGATGGAGCGCATAAAAAATACTCGACTTATGTGGCATCTAGAAGAAAAACATCTCTTAGCCCCACAGTAAGCAGGATTCAGGAAACACAGATCCACTGAAGACCAGATTACTTATATAACTCAGAAAATTGAGGATGCTTTCCAAGAAAAAAAGCACACACTGGTGGTTTGGGTGGACCTAGAAAAAGCATTTGACAAAGTGTGGAAAGATGGACTGAAAGTCAAGCTGCAAAGAAGTGAAGTGTGTGGGAGAATGTTCAAATGGATCAGTGATAAGGGTGGAATTAGGATGCCGTCAAATTACCACCTCTATCGACACCAGGTATTACAATGCAAGATGTGGGTGTCTTATCTGGTTTAGATTGTTGCTGTGTGTGTTGCAGTAGAACAGTTCACAGGGTACACCACAGGCAACATGACGTGTAGAGTCATAAAAATGGTAACTTCGCTTTAGGTTTATACCATTTATTGCACGCCACAAAACAGTCATGATACTTATGTTATCATCGGCATAGCACAACGAATGCAGCATTCAAACTCATGTTAACTGACAGTCATGTAGAAGTCAATACTCAATAGTTGTATGGAAAACAAATATCATAGCGAAGCTTGATAAATAATACATATAACTTCTGCAACCGTGGTCAGCTGCAGATCCTTAATGTTCATAGACAATAATAATTATTCCTTCCTGATGCTAGCAGATCAGATGTATACAATACGTCCGTTTACTGTCTGCACGTGAGTAGCATACATGGATTACAGGTCAGCTCGACCTTTATAACCTTCCTAAGTCTAACCATCTGACTTGGACGTGATCTCTGATATAACGAATCCTGGAACACAGACAATAGTCTTGTTGGTCTAGAGCGACCCATAGATATATAACTAGTTCAGGTATAAAGATACCGGTGACTTAATCCTAGTCAAAGTACCTCTCCATTTTGAATCACACAGGCGAGCAAAAAGGCGACAAAATGACGAACCTCTAGATGATAGCCTAAAGTTCGATACAAGAGGAATTACCTTATTTCGGAAAATCAACCATGAACATATGCCTCCAGGCAGGCTTGAATAATACGGGGAAATAGTCTAGTTAGCTAACTAACTCACAAAGACAATGTATTTCCCTCAGAGAATCACAAGACGCAGTCGCGTCCGCTCGCTAATCAGTCCATTTCTCAACTCCCCGACCTGGGCGGAACAACAAAACGACAACCCAGTCGAGACATGCGCAGAGTGACAATCTCTGAGTCGCTGTTCACAATAAGACGATTCTAAGAACATTCGAGATAAAAGTCTTACACAGTCGCGCCTTTTATGGACATGAACAGAAGCGTTAAGAAGGTTTCAAACATCTACAACAGTTGACTGATACTACCAAATAAGGAGATATGGTCACGCTTCGTTCAAGACATTATAGACCGAACGTGTCTCTATACAAGAGGAGGTAAACTCATAAAAAATAGCAGTATCGATATATCGGGTTCTGTCCCTTTGACCATAAAATATATATAACATGCATTTCAGTCAAATAATGATCATACATACGAAAAACGATCATACAAAGACTTTGGAAAAAAGTAATTATTTGTGCGTAACATTACCGCACCCTCCCGGGAAAAAAAAAATGAAACATTTTTTTTTTAAAAATCCTGGAGCCGGAAAAATCTAGGCTCCTAACGCACGTATGATGCGCGGATATACCTAACAAAATAGCTCAACACTTGGAGCGAAACTGAGATCATATCCCAGGTCCTTAGAGAAAAATTTATCTAAGTATACGCGTATATATCCCAGGAAGGTGCCACCAACACAAACCACAATGCTGGCAACATCATAATAAAAGTCAAATTATTCTCATACCAATATATGAAATCAAATATATTATTATGATATCATACAATGTGTTGCAAATAGCGGTGTAATATATTAATAATATACCGCACTATTTTATTACATTATGTAATGCATCAGTAACTAATAAGTAATACATGTGTTGATCTTCGTTGACATAAAACATTCAATAGAAGAAGATGTGGACATCATCCGCTCCCAATCTAGGACAGGACTTGATATACTCAAAGTTCCACAATGGACACAATCTCGCATCTTCAATGATGTGCTGCGAAAATATCAATAACACAAATCTTAAAGACAACTGGTAAATCTCTCAATACAATCCTGAAAATAATTTATTTAAATGTGGCCGAGTGATCTTTTGGCCCGTATATCACTAACTAAGCCTTCTTAGATAATTACATGGTACAATGTTATAAATTCCCCCTCAAAAAAGTGAGAAAAAAAAATCTACTAACATGTCATTATAACATTGGACTGTATATCAGGAAATATATATATGACAGAAGAATCATGTGGAATCGTGTGGGCATCTGGACAGAATGTCCGCCATTACATTATCCGAACCACGGATAGCTCGAACCGAGAAATGAAATGGTTGAAGAGCTATGGCATAACGAGTGGACCTCGAGCTCTTCAAGTTTTTGCTCTGAATAGCAGTAAGCGCTTTCTGGTCGGTTTCCACAATGAAATGTGCGCCTAGAAGAAATCTTTGTAACTTCAGAATAGACCATACCATAGCCAATAACTCACGGTCTAAAAACCGAGTAATTCTTTTCTGCAGCATTTAATTTCCTAGAGATATACATCACCGGATGCAGAGTATCAGAATACTCCTGCATTAGTGCTGCCCCAATCCCAGTTGACGAGGCGTCACTTCGAAGAACAAAAGTCTTCTCAATAGTAGGTAACCTAAGAATAGGTGGAGATGAAAATAGGTCTTTAACCTGGTCCAATGAGGATTGACATTCTTTTGACCAGCGGATCAAATTAGGCGACCCTTTCTTCAATAAAGTAGAAAGCGGTGCCATAATGGAGGACAGATTCGGAATGAATCGTCCGTAGAATTGGATCAAACCTAATAGACTCCTTACTTGTTTCTTTGTCTTAGGGACCGAAATGTTAAGTATTTTTGAAACATTGTGGTCCTCTGTCTTTAAAAGACCATGACCAACACGATGACCTAGGAAAGAAATCTCACTAAATCCTATAAAGGCTTTAGAGGGTTTTGCAGTCAAGTTATACTCGCGAAGAGTAGACAGTAATTCGTATAAACCCAAATAGTGATCTTCCCAGGAATCACTGAATAGACAGATATCATCTAGATATGCTATGACATCTGTACGATATGCGAGAATTCGCCGCATCATGCGTACGAATGTAGCAGGGGCGTTCATAAGACCAAAAGGCATGAAATTCCATTGGAATAAACCCCTAGGTGTAGAAAAAGCTGTAAAAGGTTGGCACGTTCAGTTAGCGGGACTTGCCAATAACCTTTAGACAAATCTAGTTTGGTAAAGAATCTAGAATTAGAAAGTTTATTGAGTAGCTCTTCTAATGAAGGCATAGGTTCAGCGTCGAACTTCGTAACTTGGTTCAATTTGCGATAATCTACGCAAATGCGAATGTTATTATCCTTCTTTCGAACAATAACCATAGACGAAGAGTATGCTGAAGTGGATGGTTCAATGATTTCCAAACGTATCATTTCATCCAATTCTTTTTCGACTTGAGACTGGAAATGGATAGGTATTGGATAGGGTCTGACTCTGATAGGATTATGATCAGTTAGCACAATGTCATGTTCAATGACATGTGTGTGTCCCGGGATGTCTGTAAGAACATCCTGAAATGTTTGCAACATCGAAGAAACTTGTCGATGTTCCTCAGCGGAAAGATTTGGAGAAACGGTCACGTTTTTCCAAGATTCCGTAGAATAAAGTGGGACCATAGAAAGAGGAAGATTGACATCAGAAAAAGTAGTTTCCTCATCCTGTATAACTGACAGCGATGAGTATTGACCATGAGGTACTTGAGAATTGTCCGTTGCCTGGAAAATAGGCTGCAAATAGTCTGGTCTTTCATGAAATTCCGTGAGCATATTTATGTGGAAAGTTTTATGCTTTCCATCAATATCGACAACATAGTCGACATCAGAAATTTTGGAGACTATTGCATATGGACCTTTCCATGCAATTAGAAGTCTGTTCTCCCTTGAAGGAAGTAGAACGAGAGCTTTGTCACCTGGACAAAGTTGTCGTAGACATCTATTCTTATTCGCAAACTGCCTTGCCTTTTCTTTAGCAAATTCGGAAGACGAAGTTGCTAGTCTGCATGCCTCAATGATTTTTTTCCTAAGAGCAATGACGTACTCATAAGAAGACTGAGTCTCATCGCTAATATTATCGGCAGTGATTAGATCGTGAAGTAAAGACATAGGGCCGCGCGGTTGCGCGCCAAAGACAAGTTCAAAAGGGGAAAACCCCGTATGTTCATTGGGGACCTCTCTATACGCAAAGAGAGCCGCGGGTAAGACCCTGTCCCAATCCTGAGGATGATCCTCAGTTATTTTACCCAGTAAAGTTTTTAGAGTCCTATTTAAACGTTCGACCAACCCATTAGACATTGGGTGATAGATACTGCTGAGAGACCTTTTTATATGTAGCATAGACATTACCTGTGACATAGTGTCTGATATCAGTTGAGTGCCATGGTCTGACAATATTTCTCCGGGAAAACCCAAGCGAGAAAATATCAGCCAAAGAGCGTCTGCGATATCAGCAGTTGAGATGCTCTTGAGAGGTATTGCCTCTGGCCAACGTGTGCACATATCGACACATGTAAGATAAATTGATGCCCTCTAGCCGACTTAATTCTAAAAGGACCGATAATATCTATTGCCATTTTTTGAAAAGGGCGAATTGGAATGTCAGCAGCCTGAATAGGCGCAGCATGTCGTGGTCCTTTAGATTTGACCTCCTGACATACTTTGCAAGAGCGACAGTACATTCGTATGTCCTTGCTCACAAATGGCCAAAAGAAAGCCGCAAGAACTCTCGACTTTGTACGGGAAAAACCCATATGTCCAGCACATTGCGAGTCATGAGCATGTTGCAATATTTGCACCCTCATGCTCTTAGGCACAAGAATTTGTGAATGAGTGGATGTAGTCGAGTCTTGTACCATACGTACAAGTACGCCGTTCTTCATAGAAATCCAAGATTTTCTATTAGTATTTTGATTAGGATCACCTTTTTTTGCTAGAATGAAGAATTTTTGTAACGACGGATCTTCTTCTTGCAATTTGATAAATGAGTCACGTGTAATAGTCAAGTGACTATTTTGTTCATTTACTTCATCATTATTAGTTAATGAAGTTTGAGGTGGATCCAGAGCATGTGCTCTTGTGACCACCGTATTGGTAGCTTCAATGTTTTGCTCTTCCCAAACAGCAATCTGCTGTGGGGTACATTCCCTAACTCCGTGAATACGACCAATAATAAGGTCCGCAATAGGGTTTGGAAGTAGACACGCGTGGACCTCTCCCGTGAAGAAAGGGTAGCAATATGTATTATGGCAGTAGGATATTTTTCCAACGTGCCACCAAATGTGACACATTTGATGACCTTTCCTGTAGCACAGAATGGATCTACAAGAGATTGCCTAACCCCGACAGTAGTACATCCAGAATCAAACAACACCGAGACTGGATTACTATTTACAAGCCCCTTATGTAATATAAGAGAACCTCTCCCATCATGAGCAACATTAGCAGGAAGAGCGGGCAAAGGATGACCACAGCTTAGAGTACTAATGGTTTTCGGATCAAATAAAGTACTGCATTGGATACATTTATTTGCCCTACCAAAGTCAAAAGATGAGCATCCGATAGTATTATGGTCTTTATCATTATTAACCTGTTTATCTGCTCCCTGAGATTCTTGTTGAACAGAGTTTGTCTGTTGATATCTTTTTCTCTTCTGTTGCGATCTACCGCGACCATTATTGCCTCTGCAATTATCATTAAAGTCCCTACTGTAATTTTTATCCTGGTTTGCGTTCCAGTTTCCATAACTGTCATTACCATCTCTATGCTGTTGAGAACCTCTATTATCTTGGTATTGAGGTCTCTGCAAAAAATATTTTCCTCTATACCGATTACCTTTATGAAAATTTCTAAAGTTACCGGGAATAGAATACCGTGTAATATTAGGTTGTCTCCAGTTCTGGGAAGAAGAATCTCCCTGAAATTGATTACCATGGTTCTGGGCATAATTACGGTTACTCTTTTTATTGAAATTTGGCTGGCTACCCTGAAATTTACGCATAAAATTCGGGCCATAAGGTGCTGCCGAAGCAACTGGCAGACCTTCTTTTACCTTAGAGTTGCTAATGGTTATGTGAGGATGTGCAGTAACATACTGGCTACAATATTCTTCCATTTCTTTTATATTTTTAGGCTTACGCTCATGAAGAAAAGAAAGAAAAGCTTCATTAACAGAAGACATAACCTTGTCTCTAAGAAGTAAGTCCATGAGGGCTTCAAATGTACTTTCTGTCTTAGAAAGCTCAACCCATCGTAAAAAAGTAAGACGTATGCCTGAGATGAATTCTGAGAATTCAACTCCAGTTTCTGGTAACATGTTTTTAAATTTAAGACGATATCCGTCTTCGTTAAGTTGGTACTTCTTTAACAATGCCGCCCTGACAACCTCATAGTTGTTCTTGTCAGGCACATCTACCATACCCAACAAAGTCAAAGCATCACCTCTAAGTATCTTGGACAGATGATAAACATATAATGTTTTATCTATATTATGCACCTTACATGCACTTTCAAATCTATCTAGATAAAATGTTATATCATCAATTGAAGCATTGAATGCTGGTAAATTAAGCTTGAAATCAACAGCACTAGACTTATTAGCAGATGATACCTTATTAGCATCATTAGCATTACTAGATAACTTCAACTTTTCTAACTCCAAAGCTAAGAGTTTTTTCTTCATGTTCCATTTTTGCTTTTCTCTCATCAGACTCTCTTTGTAACCTTCTTTCTTCAGCCTCAGCCTGTTTTTCTAATCTTTTATTTTCAGCCTCTATTTCAAGTCTCTTATTTTCAGCTTCTTTTTCAAGTCTCTTATTTTCAGCTTCTTTTTCAAGTCTCTTATTTTCAAGCTCAGCCTGAAGTCTCTTCTCCTGAGATTCTGCTTCTCTTTTTTGTTTTTCCATTTCCATTTGTAATCTCTTTTTATCTACCTGCATCTGCAGTTTTAAATTTTCAGCATCTATTCTCTTTTGTTCAGTTAGTTCTTTCATTTTCTTTTCCTCCGACTTCAATGCCTTGGCATATTGAACAGTCGCAAATTCTTCTAATTTATCACCTGTCTTCCCAAGGGCTTTACCCTGCTCAATAAAGTACTCAAATGTAGACATGATGTCTAAAATGTGAGTACAGAACCTGAAATAATTAATTATCTTATTTCAATCTTAATAGCAACAAGACTTAATAAAGTGCTTGTATAATTACTATGTTCACTCCAGTCTCTGTGGGAAACAAGACTTGACACCAATTTGTATTATCAGTTGTACAATAATATCACAAGTCACCTCTTAATTATCAGTGCACTACCCAAATCAGTGCATAACCATCAGTTATTTATCATAACTACACTACAATAGTGCATAAGGAAAAAACCACCAGCTAGTTATGATAAGTGCACTATAGATCAATAGTGCATGAGCATATATGTAACAATAGTGAAAGCTAACTATGCAAAAACTATGCAAACAATAACAAGACAATGTAAACAATAACAAAGTCACCAACAATGTAAACAAAACAAAGATCAAAGTCAATGTAAACAATAACAAAGATCAGAGTCAATGTAAACAATAACAAAGATCAACGTCAATGTAAACAATAACAAAGATCAGAGTCAATGTAAACAATAACAAAGATCAAACAATACGAAAACATTCGCATAAGTCAAATAAATAAACAGCGAAACTAAAAAGAATATGATGACAGAATGCGAAGATATGACAAACAAATGACGCTACAGTATATACACAACAATTTACGTGAAGAACTGAATAATAGAAAAGAGGAGACCTACAAATACAAACAATTGAAATCGAAACTAAAAACAGAAAGAAAGAGAGAAACAAAAAAAAATATACAAAAAACGAAAATAAAGCACAACTCGTCACAACTAAACAGATATAGCAACGATTGTCGCTAGCAAATTTCACAGTAGGAAATTCGCACAGTCCCTAACGAAAACGCTAACAGTAGAACCTCTGTGACGTGGTATCATCTACTGAAAGACACCGCCCAACCGAGAAAACCCGCAGAAATATAAACATATAAATACAAATCCAAATAACATATAACATGTAAACATATAAAGAGTGCGAAAAATGTGATAGACAGAAGGCTCAGTTAGAACATAAGGGCACAGTTCACAAACAAAACAGGCCACTTAACTTCTATGTATCCACAACGTCAGCACAGTTCAGAACAGGATGTGATCAGCATTCTTAGGACAATGATCCAACGTTGATCCATATCTGCTCTCGTAAACTGCCATGACGAAGGAAATGAGCTTCTAACAGGAAACAGCTTCTGACAGGAAACAGCTTCTGAACTTGACCTTCTGAATCTGCAACAGTAATTCTGAGACCGGAACAGTTGTTACGGCACTTGTCCTTCTTCTCAACAGATCAGGAAATCCATTCGCTCGGTACTTGTCCTTCTATTTGTAGACAAACTTCAATACCGCCGAGCAGCGCCGGGTAGTTTCAAAATCTCAACAACTGTCAGTACTGCTGTGTCTTTCAAAAAATTTCATCCAAGGTGATAAATAGCAACTGCACTGTTGTCTTGTAGTCTGCTGATGATGTCTGGGTTTGTTGACCCCCTTGAGAGTTGGTACCAGACTAAACCAACTATTGGCCACCATGAATTGATAAGGGTGGAATTAGGATGCCGTCAAATTACCACCTCTATCGACACCAGGTATTACAATGCAAGATGTGGGTGTCTTATCTGGTTTAGATTGTTGCTGTGTGTGTTGCAGTAGAACAGTTCACAGGGTACACCACAGGCAACATGACGTGTAGAGTCATAAAAATGGTAACTTCGCTTTAGGTTTATACCATTTATTGCACGCCACAAAACAGTCATGATACTTATGTTATCATCGGCATAGCACAACGAATGCAGCATTCAAACTCATGTTAGCTGACAGTCATGTAGAAGTCAATACTCAATAGTTGTATGGAAAACAAATATCATAGCGAAGCTTGATAAATAATACATATAACTTCTGCAACCGTGGTCAGCTGCAGATCCTTAATGTTCATAGACAATAATAATTATTCCTTCCTGATGCTAGCAGATCAGATGTATACAATACGTCCGTTTACTGTCTGCACGTGAGTAGCATACATGGATTACAGGTCAGCTCGACCTTTATAACCTTCCTAAGTCTAACCATCTGACTTGGACGTGATCTCTGATATAACGAATCCTGGAACACAGACAATAGTCTTGTTGGTCTAGAGCGACCCATAGATATATAACTAGTTCAGGTATAAAGATACCGGTGACTTAATCCTAGTCAAAGTACCTCTCCATTTTGAATCACACAGGCGAGCAAAAAGGCGACAAAAATGACGAACCTCTAGATGATAGCCTAAAGTTCGATACAAGAGGAATTACCTTATTTCGGAAAATCAACCATGAACATATGCCTCCAGGCAGGCTTGAATAATACGGGGAAATAGTCTAGTTAGCTAACTAACTCACAAAGACAATGTATTTCCCTCAGAGAATCACAAGACGCAGTCGCGTCCGCTCGCTAATCAGTCCATTTCTCAACTCCCCGACATGGGCGGAACAACAAAACGACAACCCAGTCGAGACATGCGCAGAGTGACAATCTCTGAGTCGCTGTTCACAATAAGACGATTCTAAGAACATTCGAGATAAAAGTCTTACACAGTCGCGCCTTTTATGGACATGAACAGAAGCGTTAAGAAAGGTTTCAAACATCTACAACAGTTGACTGATACTACCAAATAAGGAGATATGGTCACGCTTCGTTCAAGACATTATAGACCGAACGTGTCTCTATACAAGAGGAGGTAAACTCATAAAAAATAGCAGTATCGATATATCGGGTTCTGTCCCTTTGACCATAAAATATATATAACATGCATTTCAGTCAAATAATGATCATACATACGAAAAACGATCATACAAAGACTTTGGAAAAAAGTAATTATTTGTGCGTAACAATCAGCCACTATCTTGAAAATAGAACGGCCAGAGTCCAACTGCAAGGACAGACCATTAGGAAGATGGTATTGGAGCAGGGTATTCCCCAAGGGGGAGTTCTGTCACCCACATTGTTCCTCACATATATAAATGACATATCAGAGAATATTCCAAGAAGAACCCACAATGCCTCCTTTGCAGACGACTTAGCCCTGTGGATCTCAGAGGAATATATCTCTACGGCAAGCATTCGGATGCAGCAAGCCCTAACATCACTGGAGGAGTGGGCCAAGGCATGGCTAGTAAAGATAAATGAGGAGAAAACATCATTCACAGTGTTTTCTCTCTCTAACAAACCACAGATCTCCAAATTGGTGCTAAATGGGAAAAATCTACATCTGGATGAAAACCCAAACTACCTAGGCATTACCTTTGATCGCCGCTTGACTTGGAAAACCCAGATTGAGAAAAACAGGACAAGAGCAAGGCAGAGAATGGCAATCATGAAAAAACTTGCTGGCACGGTTTGGGGAGCAGACGAGAGAGTACTAAAGAATCTATATACTGGGCGAGTGAGACCAGTCTTAGAATATGGCATTGCAGCATGGTCAACAGCCGCTAAATCGAACTTTGACAAAATAAACAGAACCCAAAACCAAGCAATGAGAATCATAACTGGGGGCATGAAATCAACACCAATAAAAGAGTTGGAAAAGATTACTCACCTCCAGCCTATGGAGGATAGAAGAGATAGCAGAGCCCAGCAACAAGCCGAGAAATTCAGGAGGCTGATAGATCACCCAATGCACCAGAGGATAAATGGACTTGGAAGGGGAAGACTGAAGCAAAGCAACTTTGTAGAGACAGTAAAAACAAAGATGAGAGCAGACCCCATAAATGCAATATCAACAGCTACGCCAATATGTACTGCACACAAGCTACCAATTTGGAAACAACAGTGCTTCCCTGAAATGATAGAAAATGTTCCTGGTATTGAGAGAAAGAACAGTCAAACTGAAACAGAAAGGAGAGTCCTAACCACAAAATATATAGAGAAGCATTACCCAAGCAACACCTGGATCCATGCGTACACAGATGGATCAGCAACTAATGCAACAGAAGATGGGGGTGGGGGAGTCTTCCTGAGCTTAAGCAATGGCAAACAAAAAAAGATAGCAGTCGCAACAGGGACATTTTCAACTAACTTCAGAGCAGAGGCAGAGGCCATGAAAACTGCATCAGAAATTCTAATGACAGAAAAAAGCTCAGAGAGACCAGTAGTTATCTTCTCAGATGCGCTGTCAGTGATTACAACACTGAAAAGTCAAATAAATGCTGAACTGGATGACCTAAGAGTAACACTTCACAGACTATGTCAGCAATACAAAAGAGTTGTGATACAGTGGATCCCTTCTCACTGCAACATCCCTGGAAATGAAGAGGCTGACAGATTGGCAAAGGAAGGGGGAAAACTTACTCAGCTGGACACAAATATAACCTATGAGGAGTCCAAGAGTTTTATCAAGCGCAGATACAGGCACAAGTGGGAAGAAGAGCATCCAGGCCACACAAAAAATGATCCGTATTACCAGCTCAGCAGAAGTGAACAAGTGGTAATCTTCAGACTTCGCACTGGTCATAACAGATTGAGATACCATCGGTTCAACAAATTAAAGATAGGAACTACGGATGAGTGTGACTGTGGCACTGGTAAAATGACTGCCGAACACCTGCTTCAGAGGTGCCCAACATATGAGGAGCGGAGAGGACGCATATGGCCATCACCAGTACCATTCCTGGAGAAGATCTACGGAGATATCAACATAATAGTTGTATGTCCAGCATAGAAGTAGACATGAGGACGTACCTATTGAAGTATCAGTGAGGATACCAGAATCAATCATTTATTCGCTGATATATACGTGTGACATTCATTCAATATTCAAGCGAGTTTTTAAACTTTTCGAACCGTCCCAGCAGTCTTCTGAGCATCATTATCAATGTGTGCTGATATCAAGAGTTGAGTGTTATCTCACAACTACCAATCACCTAGACAAACCTGGTCCGTTAGACAAACATAAACATCCGACAACTACGCTTTTTGCTGCCGAGTAACTCTAGGTCAAGACGAAAAAATCTACACAACTGAACGTAAAGATCTGCGGAGGAATACACATAAACTACACACGCACAAAAATACTCGTGAATAATAACTTACTAGTAGAGTTCGTGTACATTTCTTGGTAAACGTATTTAATACATCATCCCAAACAAGATGATCAAGCTGCGTGGTTATAGGAATCCAAGTAGTGAAAGAAAAAAGAAAAACCGCAAGTAGTGAAAAGAAGCATAACATGTCGCGTAACGATTCGATTATCTACATTGCTTGTCTTTAAATTTACTCTACCATTTAATTCATTTACTTGGTGAGACGAATTTTTTTCAATTCTACCGCTATCTATAAACTTAAACAGTATCGATGTTTAAATCTCTCACAGCCCCTCTTCTCTCTCCCCATTTTTTTCTCTCTCTCCCCCTTCTCATGAGAAAGAATGCATGTTTTTGCCATACCTGGGCGATTAGAAAAACTACGAGTATATCTTTTTGAGTGGGACCATGGCCGACTTGTATGCTAGAAACGGCCATAATTATTTATGAGGCCAGTGGCATGGCTTGACAGGGTGACAGTTGCGGGTCTTTTATATTATTATTAGCTGATGAGTAATGCGTTTACTCAGGCCAAGTCCGCAAACGGGTATGTCAGTAGACCCCGCACACAACCCTTCTCCACCAACTATTAATGTCACCACAAAGGCCAGGTTGGACAAATGAATAGACAGTTTATTCTCACAACCGTTGCTCCACAAATATCATTTAGAATGCTATTATATCCATTGGCATAATATAGATATACAGTCGTCAGGATAGCTCAGTATCGTCTGTAGCTAAATACGCCGTCCTCGACAGGTTTACACAATTTTTAATTACTCACGTTCTTCAAAGAAAAAATAATTCCTTTCATACATAAACTAGCATCATCACACGGAGGTGTATG
This sequence comes from Oreohelix idahoensis, assembly GCA_024509875.1. Classification (NCBI taxonomy): domain Eukaryota; kingdom Metazoa; phylum Mollusca; class Gastropoda; order Stylommatophora; family Oreohelicidae; genus Oreohelix; species Oreohelix idahoensis. The sequence goes on along the minus strand of JAMPIV010000299.1, from coordinate 1,956,687 downwards.
GATGATCTAGTGGTCGAACATCATAGGAATCTAGAGGTAGTGATGTAACTTCCTGTTACCACGGACTACCGATAATAAACAAATATGAATCCTTTGTCGAACCATTTTGATATCGACAGACATGTTATGAATTTTAATCATAACAGTGACCCACGCTAGATCACGTGAGGCACGCGGGAAGCTTGGGCGCGTCCTGTTTAAAATATATCTCCAAAACAGTGGGACCGAACTTTTCCCCAAGAGCCTGGTAGAGATAGGACAGGTTTTATCAAACCTGTAAAATCTTTGTAAAGTGCCTTTACAAAAGAGACAGCTTAGATTAGCGGCAACAACCATCATACGCAAAAGCTAGAATAGAGGACCACTAGAGCTACAGCTGTGAGAAGACCAGGTAAGCCCCGTCAAGAAGCTTCTGTGGTTGACATTTGCCACGGGTATGCAAGACATTTTATTATTCTTACTTTAATAAATGATTTGTATATCTAATACTTAAATTCATGATCATTATAAAGATGTAGAGCTGTAAATGGGTACCTGACTTTTAGTTAGGGAAGGAAAAGGCAGCAAGGAAGGGAATTGGTCATCCCACTTCTCGATGTTGGGACTATTATGGTGGTCTCTAACACTTCACTTCACTACGGCAGTATCTGCTATGGGATTACCTTTACCTCTTTTAAGCTGGAGCTGTATTTTCATTGCAGTTCTCAACTCTTGTTCCCTAGCGACTGCCAGCTTCACAACTTCTTATATACTATTTATCGTGAGTTAATTAACACCCACTGTCCTTGTTTTCTTCATGCCTTAAATGCAAGACATAATTCCACAGTTATAATCTTCTTATTTCTTTCTGTGACCATCCAGCACACGTTGGACCCTATGCTCCAAGCGGAGCCAGAAATACTGTACAAAGCTTTCAGTAATTTCTTTTTTCATCTGCGTCAATAATAATCTATTCACTGTTTTGCCCCGTACTTTATATATGCAGCTGTATTTATTATCGAATCGCTTTTAACATGTATGTAATGCACGTAATAACTGTTGTCATTTTATATGGGTGCGAAAGTATTCTATAATTGTCCATGATAATAGAACACTTGATAGAAGCAGAGACTAAGAAAAGTAAAATTCTGCTATGTTTTTACTCAGCCAGGCTAACAAGACATTCAAAACTAATAAAATCAGAGTGGGGCAGAAAAGGTAGAACACGTGGTTACAATGTCACACTGAAATGATACCCGCTTTAGTAGGGAACATAAATTATCTGATGGACTGAGTCCTTCAGAGCCTTGAGGAAAACAATGCATTGCAGTTTTGCAGTCAGCTAAGACAATGTTACATTCATTTGCTCTTCAGCCTTAATGTCGGTACATAACAGTTGGAATCTTGAGGACCGAAACGTGGAACTGCAAAAGGAGCCTGAAAGAATTACCTTGCGAGTCCTGCAAAAGAGTATAACACTTCAGGAGACCAGTAACACTTGACTAACCATAGAGCCAGGCAGACACACATAAATTAGAAAGCTGAGTAAACTATACCAGCATTGAGAAGCTTTAATACATGTGTAGCAAAGTTGATTTTGCTGGGGAGGTTATGATGGTATCGTAAAAAGAATGAAAATGTGTCTGCTATAACTGTTAAGGTATGTCCGCCCGTTCGTTTATTCCAGTGTATTAAAAGAGGTTGTCTGCATTTGATATATGTATACCATCATTATTCCCATATGTGTCTATATGAATGTTAGATCATTCGTATATAACAAAGGTGTCACGCGAATGCTTTGTTCGTGGGTATGCCAAAAACTGCACTGTATCGTCCCTGTATTATTTATGCAGTGTTCTCTCTCAAGGAATAATGAATTTGTAAGGTCTCAGATATGCCCAACAGCTCAAAGATAACCAGGTAGGAAGCCAATACTGGTCTGGTAAAATAACAACAAAGTTTATTGAAAACTCATGATCAATGAGACATGATGAGCCGTCATTAGTTAATGTCATTCTGTCTATTCGTACCTAGTTTTATACTCCTTTACGGTGATACATTGTTGCTTCTCAGTCCCAATCCATCTATACATCTCTATGGATTGATTATATCCGTGCCCTTCTCCCGTAATTTCTGTTCAAACTCATATAAATTTATTAACATGAATTTCCCCAAAAGTCAGCACACATTCGCGACAGAGCAGGGATCTTTCAGACTCCAATTTTTACGGTGTATAGACCTGCCCGTCTAAAAAATGTATAAGCATCAAATTATACATTATTAATAGTACTCATCCTGGTATGCATTCCCATTCATGGCACGAATCAATATAACCCTTTTTCCACGGGTTTTCAAGGCTGTTCACGTCTTGTTTATTTCTTGGGGTCCATTTTTGTTCTCTACGTCATTCTTTCAACACACACAAACACCTACGTCATCCTTTGTTTCTACGTGCATGAATAATGCACCTAAGTGTACTATTCACATATCTTCAAATATTTTCACCAAACCCGACTCAGCGCTCTTTGATGCGCAACAACAGAAATGTTGTAAAATACCATACGCAACAATTACCCCCCTACCACCGTTAAGAAAAAAGACACGTAGTTTCTTTTTTCTTCAAAAAAATGTACCACTTAAGGTAATTTTAAAAAACATACCAACATAATACTATCCCAAGTCTCAGTAAGTCTAAGTCAGCTAATGTCTCATAACATAATTAGTCAGTCGTCGATGAGATGAAACGGTGATAAACAAGTCATATAATCTACTGCCTTATGAATAAAATCCAAGTAGGAAGTAATAATATTACTAAATTAAAACAAATTACGCGGAATCAACACCGCCCTCTATTACCTTTAGTATCAATAATACTAGAACCAAAACTTATATAAAATGGTTATATCTAATAGGATTACCTACCCATCGGAAAATGATTGCAATAATGTGTACCTCACCAATACAGAGTACACTGCAAATCTCATACATGTTTGTTCCTGATCCAACCCCAAAAAATAGCAAATACATGCATAAATTGGTCCCAAATTACCTATTTCAATGCCCCTAGGAACCTCTATAATATACACGCAAAAATGTATCGCTAAAGACTATCATTGCCGTACAGTCATATTATAGTACACTGTATGTGCACCTTACACCATACACACCAAATTGTGTTCCGGATAAAACTAATAAAAATTCAATGTCCCAATTACATCACCACTACTGTTGACCATGGACTAACTGTCATTAAAAACTTGTGTACTGTCTTCCTAAGGGCACCTCGACAGTACGTCTGCAACCACATTGTCGGACCCTCGAATTGCTTGAATAGTATAATTATACGGCTGCATCAGAATCGAATAACGGGCAGCTCGGGCGCATTTAAAGTTCTTCGTCTTTAAATACGCCAAAGCCTTCTGGTCTGACTGTATTACGAAAGGTACACCTAACAGATACTTCTCTAATTTGGTTACTGCGCAGACCACCGCGAGAAGTTCCTTTTCCAACACCGAATAATTCATTTCCGCTTTGTTTAACTTTCTCGAAGTGTACGTGATCGGATGCAGATGTCCATCAAATTGTTGAAGCAGAACAGCACCAACGCCCTTGGAATTGTCTTTTTTTTTTTTTCTTATTACAACCATGGGAAAAGCAAAATTACTTTGAGAAGAACTGATTATTTCTAATTGCAGCATGTCATCTATTTCTTTGTTTACTTTGTCTTGAAAGTGTAATGGTATCGGGTATGGACGCACTCTAATAGCCTTTTCATCATTTAAAATGATGTCATGTGTGATGACATTTGTTTTGCCTGGTATATCTGTAAGTACATCATGAAACGAATGTAATAATTCGGATACATGTGTTTTGTTCTCAAGTGTAAGATTCGGACAGATTGTCACGTCCTTCCAAGTTTCGGTAGATTGAACCGGTAGACTAAGAAACGTCATTGATACAGCTGGGAAAGAAGATTCTTCTTCCTTAATCACCGATAAAGACGCCCAGCTCATTGGATGTGAACCTACATTATCAACCGCGTGAAAGACTGCCTGAAGATGTTCAGGTCTTGAGTGAAACTCTTTCAACATGTTAATGTGAAAAATCTTTCTTTGTCCCTTAACATCAAGGACATAATCGACATCTGAAATACGTGACAGAATCTTGAATGGACCACACCAAGTTATAATAGTCGATTATGTTTGCTCGGTAAAAGCACGAACGCTTCGTCGCCTGGTACAAGAAGACGAAGACGTCTTGAGTGATTCTGTAACATACCAGCTTTTTCTTTAGCTCTTTCCGATGCATCTGTTGCCAGCTGGCATGCATCCATGATTTTTTTCCTAAGATTTACAATATACTCGTAAGACGTTTGGGTTTCTTGCGACAAGGAAGAATCAATCAACAAGTCTTTGATCAAGGACAACGGACCTCTGGGCTGAGCACCAAATACAAGTTGAAATGGACTGAAACCTGTATGATCATTCGGTATTTCACGATATGCAAAAAGTACCGCGGTTAAAACTCGGTCCCACTCTTTAGGAAAATCGATTGTAATCTTTCCTAACATCTGTTTTATTGATCGATTTAGACGCTCCACCATCCCGTTTGAGGCGCGTGATATACAGAACTCAGTGATCTGTCTATATGAAACATTGCCATAACCTCAGTCATTGCACCTGACACAAACTGAGAATCTCTGTCCGACAACAGTTTTCTCTGAAATCCGATTCTAGTAAAGATATGAAACAAAGCATCAGCTACATCCTGCGTAGTAATGTTCTTGAGTGGTATGGCCTCTGACCAACGCGTGCACAAATCTATACAAGTTAATACATATCTATGTCCTCTCGATGACATTATAGGAAGTGGGCCAATAATGTCCACGGCCATCTTCTCAAATGGACGCACCGGAATATCGGCTGCTTGAATTGGAGCCAAATGACGTGCCCCTCTAGACTTCACCTCCTGACACGTAACACAAGAACGGCAAAACATCGCAATGTCTTTTCACATTCCCGGCCAGAAAAAAGATGCCACAATTCTAGATCTAGTACGAGAGTATCCCATGTGACCTGCACAACGGGAATCGTGAGCAGACTCAAGATATAGGATCTCATTACCTTAGGCACCATGATCTGAGTAGTAATATGACAACATTTACTATCTCTGAATCTTCGCACTAATATGTCATTTACGATAGTATACCATTGTTTGTGAGAAGTATGACCATTTGTATGATCACGTTGGACTAAATTTTAAAAATTTCTTTAATGAAACATCACTGTTTTGTAAAGTAGAAAATGCTTCCTTGTTGATGTTACTGTGTAACACATCATCATTAACTAGTGGCACAACATTATGTTGAGCCTGGTCCTGTGCTCGAGTAACCACAACATTAGCCTTGTGTACGTGTTCTCCTTCCCAATCATTTATTTGCTCAAGAGTACACTATTTAAAACCGTGAATGCGACCAAGAACTAAATCGCAAACTGGATTCGGCAACAAACATACTTTTATTTGTCCCGTAAAAAATGGCGTCGCGATATGAACCACCGCAGTTTGAAATTTCTCAATTCTACCACCAAACGTAATGCACTTAACCCATGTGCCTGTACAACAAGAAGGATCAACCAAACATTGTCGCACACCTACCGTCGTGCAACCTGAATCCTTTAATAAAGTTACTGGCATGCCATTAAGTAAGCCCTTGTGAAACTCTAAAGACCCGGTTCCTTCATGAGCTGACATTGCAGGTAACGCCGGCAATGGGTGTCCACATCTCAGTCTGGATACCACGTTAGGCTGAAATAGATTCTTGCACTCAAAACATTCTTCCGCATTAGCAAAGTCAAATGAACAGCAAGCATTTGCTTGACTAACAGCGTTGTTATTATTATTTGTAATATCATTTTCTGCTCTCTGTACCGAATTTCCATGATGAGCAGACCGATGCGAACTATTTGAACGAAATGTACTGCCATGGGTTACAGATGAAATTCTGAAGTTATGTGATACACGGCGAGAAATGAAAAAGGTTAAGAAAGAGGTTCCTGAAGCAGCATGGCAATACAGTATGGTGAATAAAAGTATTAGAAAGAAAATGAAACAGGCCAAAGAAAAATGGGTAGCTGATCAATGTGAGTCCATTAATACGGGGCTAATAAAAGGTAACAGCAAGGCAGTTTTTGACACATTAAGAAGACTATCAAAACCCCAACAGCCCAGGGTAACTGTCATAGAAGATAGCAATGGGGCTCTGCTCAATGAAAAAAACAGCTGTAATGAGAAGGTGGACAGAATATTGTAAAGAATTATATAACTGTAAACTTGACACTGACTTAGGCATATTAAACAACATTAAGTGCGAAAACAGAGAACTCGGAAATGCAGCAATACTACGGGAAGAAGTGGAAGAGGCTATATGTTCGATGAAAGGAGGGAAGTCACCGGGTGTGGATAATATACCAGCAGAGCTCTTGAAATATGGAGGACCAGATATAGTAAAAATCATGACAACAATTTGCCAGAAGATATGGAGTACAAAAAAATGGCCAAAAGAATGGACGCAGTCATTAGTAATACCGCTTCCAAAGAAAGGAAATCTAAAAATGTGCAAGAACTACAGAACAATTAGCCTTATTAGTCATCCAAGTAAGGTGATGTTAAGGATACTTTTGAACAGAATAAAACAGAAATCAGAAGAAATCTTGTCAGAGGAACAGGCTGGCTTTAGACCAAAAAGAAGTACCTCAGAACAAATCTTCAATATTAGATTACTGATCGAAAAACATCTCCAGCATCAACATGATTTATACCATAACTTCATCGATTTCACAAAAGCCTTCGATCGAGTCTGGCATGAAGGTTTATGGCAAATAATGAGAAAATTCAATTTTGATACCAACATCATAGATATCATTGAAGCACTATACAAGGACGCAAGCAGTGCTGTTTTTGCAAGCAATCACATTGGAGAATTTTTCAAAACAACTGTAGGAGTTCGCCAGGGATGTATCCTGTCACCAGTGCTCTTTAACATTTATCTAGAACATATTATGCAGGAGGCTCTCTACGATTATTAATCAACCATATCGATTGGAGGCCGACCTCTGTGTAATCTACGTTTTGCTGATGATATTGATCTGATAGCTGGAACAGAATCAGAACTTCAAGACCTTACCTCTAGACTGGAGAAAGTAACAAGAACATATGGGATGGAAATTAATATAGAAAAAAGCAAGATATTGGTGAATAGCCATAAGAAACATGTTCCGACCAACATTACGTTAAATGGGCAAACGTTAGAAGAAGTTAACACCTTTAAATATCTCGGGTCCACTATATGTAGTGATGGAAGATCAAATAAAGAAATCAAGACAAGACTTGAGATGGCCTCAGCTGCCATGACAAGGTTGAATGTGATCTGGAAAAGTAACATCAGTTTTCCTGTGAAGATCAAATTATACAAATCACTTGTATTATCTATTCTCTTGTATGGGTGTGAGGGCTGGACACTCACTGCAGATACGGAGCGAAGGATTCAGGCTTTCGAGCATAAATGTTATAGAAGAATTTTGCGCATTTGCTATAAAGAGCACAAAACAAATGTCTATGTTAGAGAGAAGATAAACACCTATGCAGGCCATCAAGAACCACTTTTGTCAATAGTGAAACGTCGAAAGCTTGCCTGGTTTGGGCATGTAACTCGTCATGACTCCCTTTCGAAAACGATCCTCCAGGGAACAGTCGAAGGTAAACGGAGAAGAGGAAGGCAAAGAAAATCCTGGGCTGATAACATCAAAGAATGGGCAGGACACGGTTTCTCCACACTTGTACGCATTGCTGAGAATAGAGAGCAGTGGAGGACCCTGTCTGCTGATGCTTCCACCATGGCACCCCTACGACCCATGACGGGTTATGGGTTGAGATGATGATGATGTACTGCCATTATCTTGATTATTGCCATAAAAATGTCTTCTGTAATTCTGGGAATAACTAGATCTATTATTAATATTACCGTGTTGATTATTTAGTTGCCCATTTCCTCTCTCTCTGTGTCCAAAATAATCGTGATGAACATTATCAGGTCGTATATTTCTCCATCTTCGGAACTCTGGTGATTTATTTCTATTTCCAACTTCAAAATGAGAAAAATTTCTTTGATAATTATTATTTCGATCTGAACTGGCACTTCTATAACGAAACCTATCTCTGTCACCACTATTCGATCTAAATTGTCCCTGTCTGTTATTTACAGTAGCAACACCCGCTGACTGTAACGATTCATGTAATTTAATGTTTCTGACATTCAAGTTCGGATGAGCAACCGAAAACTGGCGCCCGAGGGTCTCAACTTCCGATAACGATTTAGGATTCCGCTCCTGTAAAAATGACAAAAACTTATCACTTACTGAGGATAATACCTTATCCCGTAATATTAAATCAGCAAGATCTTAGCGACAGAGCAGGGATCTTTCAGACTCCGATTTTTACGGTGTATAGACCTGCCCGTCTAAAAAATGTATAAGCATCAAATTATACATTATTAATAGTACTCATCCTGGTATGCATTCCCATTCATGGCACGAATCAATATAACCCTTTTTCCAGGGGTTTTCAAGCAAACCAGCACACACAAGGCTGTTCACGTCTTGTTTATTTCTTGGGGTCCATTATTGTTCTCTACTTCATTCTTTAAACACACAAAAACTCCTACGTCATCCTTTGTTTCTACGTGCATGAATAATGCACCTAAGTGTACTATTCACATATCTTCAAATATTTTCACCAAACCCAACTCAGCGCTCTTTGATGCGCAACAACAGAAATGTTGTAAAAAACCATACGCAACAATAACCGTGTGAGGTCAAGCACATGTAGGTCTCTGACTCTATAGATGATGATGATGAATTATGTACAGAGAACCTAACGCTACCTCCCTAGGTCTCACACGGTCAATCTTCTGGCTCTAGTGTATGGTGTATGGTGTACCTAGTGTCTAGGGGAGAAATGAATGATGGTACACAACAATCAAACACCTTAAGTTTCTATTAAAGAAGTTAATAACTAGCAGTTAAGTTTTTCTTTAAAAACAAGTATTTACAATTTATTTTGCCTGTCCATTCATAGCTTGTGTACAGGTCTTTGAAAACAAAGACAAGATAGTTTACAGAAAAAGAACAATTAAAAACTGTTGGGACAATCTGCCCAATAACTAAAAGTTATTATGTATTATAACTGTTCTTCCTGTATGGAATATTAAATTAGTTCACTTTAGTTATCTACCGGGAGAGTCACTGTATATGAGGGCTGTAGTCATCATGCCCCCATAAAATTCCTGTGTAATATTTTGAAAGACAAGAAAATGTCAGAGATGCCCCAGATGTTTTACTCTTCACCTGAAAGTCCTGGTTGTAATATAATACGATGGGTAGTTGCAGAAATTTCACGTCAACTCTAGCCAAAGCTCCTACTGGATATTCAACAGCATATAAGTCTGATTGGAGACTGGTTGGCGTTTATAAGCACTCAGCAGGTTTCCTGTCACCAGCCGGCATCAGGAACATAGACTCTCACAATCAAGAAATATATAAACAAATGACGCTGATTTTGTGAAGAAATGGCCTCAGCTTCCTCCGAATCGTACAGACTGTGACTTGATTCTTTATTTAAATTTATAATTAACACAGCTGTTTTTCAGCGTATATGTATAAAAATATTAGTTCAACTGGCAATGAATAATCAAAGCCTTTTGCTAATATCTACCAGCCCTAGCCAATCGTATCGTTCTACTACTTGAATTCAAATGCAGTTTGAATGAAAAACCAAAATAATTTTGAATAACTGGTGGTCGATTGGCTAGTCTGCTCTAGTCATGCCAAATACAAAAGATATCACGTTTAGGATTACATTTCTCCTACCGCTTCCCTTTCCCATTCATACTCTATTCACCTCAAGCTAATTTTAATGTACCTCCCTGCCTCTTTTTCCAGCTCGCGTCTCCCTAACGTTACCAAAAACATGAGCAAGAACGCCAGTGTGTCTGGTCGTGTATTCTTAGAGATTAGTATTTCTTCAATAACTTCTCTAATACTGGGAATATCATATATTTTAAAGTACATTCTTACTCGGCTAACTTTACGTCATACTACCATATAATTCTTATGGGGAACTTCATAATGGTTTAAAATTTCCAATTTTTGTCATCGTCCATCGTCAACTAAAATTTTACACAAGTCTGCCATCTTCCTCTCTTTCATCTTGCGAGCATGTATTTTTCAAATAACTACAGTTTTAGTTACATCAGAAATGCTACCATTAGGAGGAAACAAAACTGTCTGCGTGGTTTGGTCTTGCTGGCTTTTTCGCAGTGTGAATATTTGCGTTGCAGACTGTGTGCGAAGCGGGGGTTAGACGGGGTGGGTTTAAGATTTTGCGTTACTATTTAGCATTTTATCGTGTTATATTACCAAAAAATGTAAGGATTACTACTGGTTTTGCTACAAAGTTGACAGAAAGTGTTACTTCAGATAACTATATTGCGGTGTACTTCCGCCAATAGTTAATTGTAAGGCTAGACTACAAAGTGTATACAGCAGATTGGGCAAAAATTAACTATTAGTAGTGTTTCTCGAAAACGAAACTAAAGCGTGTCAGACTTTTTCCGTGAAATCGTTCTATAGGCTTAGCACTGTGCAAAAGGCAGCGGTGCTGGCTTCGAAGATGACAACCGTCAGACACATGCGGGCTAATGTATTTATTATCGTTTTATGCCTAAATCGTACTGAATTGAGCGTTTATTCTCGCATATTTTGCTACACACCTCCCATCCTAAAACATGCATTCATTTGCAGGTTATAATATGCGGGATAACTTAGCTCCATGAAGTCTTACTCGTTTTTCTGATCTTCATCATAATGATGTCTGCTCAGAAAGTCTGCGCCAACGTTCAAAGGGCCGGGAATGTATTCTATTAAAAATGAGTATGGTTGCAACAAGAGAGACCATCTCAATAATCTAGAATTTCCATGCTTGGCCTGTGATAACAACACGAGTGGAGAATGGTCCGTTTGGACCACAAATGTCCGGCCATATAACTAAATTTGGAATTTCTTTATAGCCCATATTAAAGCGAGACATTCTTTTTCACTGGTTGAGTAATTTTTTTCCGCCTTGTTCAATTTGCGGCTAGCATAAGCGACTGGGTTCAATTCCCCATCTTGTGAGGAAGACCTTTGCATTAATGTAGCGCCCAGGCCTACATTACTTGCGTCACTTCTCACAATAAATTCTTTAGTCAAGTCAGGCAATTGCAACACTGGCCTGCTTGTAAGCTTCTCTTTTAACTCCTGGTAAGCCAATTCACACTGTGCTGTCCAACTTATAGTATCAGGTTGACCTTTGCCAGTTAAATCAGTCAAAGGAGCACATATAGAGTTAAAATGTTTGATATATTTTTGGTAAAAACCACACAGAGACACGAAAGATCGCACATCTTTTTTTGTTTGTTGTCTAGGTGCTCTTTTTAGTTTTTCCAGATTCTTGGGATCAGGGGTCATGCTACCCTGATATACTGTATGTCCCAAGAATTCCAACTCTTTACAACCAATACAGCATTTGGTTGGCCTAGCGGTTAAGTTAGCCTCTCTGAGTCTATCAAACAGCATATTCAAAGAGGTAACGTGTTCCTCAAATGTTTCCGTAGCAATGAGGATATCATCCATAAAATTCTAAATACATGGATTTTTCAGGGGATCCAGCAATTTTCGCATCATCCTAGAAAACACACTCGGGGCATTTTTTAAACCAAATGGTAACATGTTGAACTCATAATGACCTTCCGAGGTGCTAAATGCTAAGTAAGGTCGAACCTCAGGCTTTACTGGAATCTGGTAATAGCCTTTGCTCAGATCCACCTTTGAAAAATATTTTGCCTTGTTCAGCCTGGCAAAAAGTTGAGTAGTATCAGGTAATGGATCCACCTGACCTTCTGTGACAGCATTCAGTTTCCTGTAATCTATGCAAGTCTATGTTCTCCTGATGGTTTCCGCAACAGAACCACACAGGAACTGTAAGGAGACTCACTGTGAGAAATAATCCCTTCTTTTAACAGATAATCAATCTCCTCTTTCAAAGCTTTTTCCTTCGCGAATGGAATAGAATAAGGCCTCATACAGATGGGTGCTGGGTCTAGTAGTTTCATATCATATGACAGCAAATTTGTGTGCCCTGGTTTATCAGTTAACACATCTGTATGTTTCTCAAGGACCTGTTGAACCTTCTCCTTCTGTCCTTTTGTCAGGTGATTACTGATTTTCACCTGTGCAAACGTTTCACTGGTTTTCAGTGGGTATTCAACCGAGGAGAGAGGTTCATTTTTCATCTCGGCTGCTATAGACAAGGCCATTAAATGTGATCCCTCCTGGATTTGTCTGTCCAGATATTTCTTCAAAAGGTTCACATGATAGACTTTCTCTTTTCCCTTTTTGTCTATCTTATAATTGGTTCTGGATACCTTTTCCAGAACTGTATATGGCCCTTGCCATCCGATCTGAAGTTTATTGTTGCTGTCTGGCAATAGAAGAAGTACCTTCTCCCCTACAGCAAGTTCTCGATCCTTCGCTTTTTTATTATAATAAGCAGCATGCTTTTTCCTGGCAGGTCTCAAATTTTCATTTGCCAGTTTCCAACTGGTTTTTAAACGAGTGGTCAGTTCGTTCACATATTGGTATGATGAGGTAACAGTCTCCTCTGCCTTCTCATCTGTCCAGGTCCTTAGCAAAGCTACATATGGACTTTTAATTTTTCTGACATAGTATTCATGGCACCTGTCAGGTCCTTTTCGTTGGAAGCTTAGTTTTGCGGATGTTTCTTTCTTGTGTCACCACACAAGAATCTACCACTACCAATTTGTTTCCTGGGGCTGTCTCTCCTCAGGTTCAAATTCAAATTGAGAGAACTTCGCTCTCTTTTTTCTTCCTCCCGTTTACATAAGTCCGACCGAGGGATCGTCGGCTTATTTTGGGGTATAACTGTTCTTTGTACTCGCTGCATAGTAGCCATTGTAAAACAATTTAGCGAAGACTGTCTGTGAAACGGGGGTTCCAATTCCCCTTCGTCCACTTTATTATAATTATTTTTCTTCTTATATTCAGGCCTACGTTTGCTTCGTGGCGAGTCTAGGTCCTGGTTCCTTTTCCCACGTGTGGGTGTTCCCTCTTTAGGTTCTGGTCCCGGTTTGCCATAATGCTTCTTTTGCATTTGGTGATTATTTTTCCACCCTGTGGAATTTTTCTCGTTGCATTGTTCGCAGTCCTCGACAAATTTTCTTATGCCATCAATTTCTCCGGGCCAGAAATATCCAACAGATGTTCTTTGGCATGTGGTGCCCATCTTCTGGTGTTCACCATCTAGAACATGTGTTTGTCTCATAATTTGTGCCCTATATTTCGATGGCACTACTACCTGTCCACACCCGGATATTCCTCCTTTATCCGCCCTGCAAAGCAGTCCATTATCCAAATAGAAATCTCCTTTCCTTGGAGGGGTATGAAGTTTTTGGAGTTTTTCAAAACACGGCTTCAGCCTGTGCCTTTCTCGACTGTTTACGAGACATTGTTTTGGGTGGTTCCTCCTCTTTTTTAGGAGTCGACCTGACCTGGAGCGTGGCCATAACTACAGGTCGCCTTTCACAATTTTCAGTGTTATGGTTGTCCATCCGACAATTTTTACAATACCTCTTTCCTTGGTTAAAAGGTTTTCTTTCATCATTTCTTCTATCATTGTATTGTGAGGGTCTATTCTTAAATTTATTTCGAGGCCTATCAAAATTCTGCCTATTTCTATTATCGAATTTGTTATGGTTTTGAGGGGCCTTACTTTGATCTATCTGTTTCTTCTTTGTGCCAGCTACCTCTGCCTGGGCTGCCTGATACCTCTTATCGACATTTATTATCTCACCCAGCCTCTACTCACCCTGTTCCATGAGAAACTTTCTCATGTCTGGAGCCATGGACTCTCTCATCTGTTCAATGAGTATCATCTCTTTGTGATCTTGGGTTTTCCCCAGAGTAGCCCATTTCTCCATATACGTTTCCAACCGGGCGGAGAACTGGAGATAGGTCTCACCCGACAGTAGCCTGGCATTCCTAAATTTCTTTCTATAAAACTCTCCGTTCTTTTCATATCTTAACAGAAGAGCTTGCTTCAACATGTCATAGTTGTCTTGGTCATCCCTGCTCATTTTGGAAAACACTTCATAAGCTGTTCCCCGAAGTCCCTGAGACAACTTTACCCCCATCTTTCTCTTTCTAACCCATAAGTAGTGGCTAAAAGTTCAAACCTGCTTAAATACCCTTCAATGTCATCGTCTTTCTCAACAAAATGATCTACATGAAAACCCATAGCTGAGGTTGAGGCTCCCTGACTAGTAGTGGCATCTGAGGCAAATGGGCTAGTGCCATTTTCAGCAGCATGGCCTTGTAATTCTAACTCCCTTAGTCGTATCTCATGCTCCCTCTGTAATCTTCTATCTTCTGCTTCCCTCTCGGCAGTCAATCTCTTTTCTTCTGCCTCCCTTTGCAGTCGTTTTTCTTCTGCCTCTATCTGTAACTTCTTAGTCTCAGCCTCCAATGCCCTAGCCTCCTTGTCAGCCTCAATCTGCAGCCTCTTAATTTCTTTTTCAGCCTCTAACTTTCTTTCTGCTTCTTTCTCTAATCTTTTATCTTCTCTGGCAATAAATTTATCCACCTCTGAAGTTACGTATTGAACCAACTCTGGTCCATCCATGACCATCTCTTTAGCAGTCTGTACAGCGGCAGAGCGAAACTTGGCCAGATCTGCCATTCTAATAAGTACAAAATGTTCTAACAAAATCTCTAACTAATTATAAATTTACTTAATTAAATCTGGGCTCTGACACTTTCTTCACTACCCAAATCTTGGGTAATGCTATATGGGGATTCCATGGGAAAATTAGACTGTTGTTAAAGCTAAACCCCAGACCCCAATGAATGTAGTTAAAAGTTAGTTGCTTATCCTTTACAGGACGTGGCAATCAACCCCAGCTTTTATTGGCTGTTTTGTGATTTTTCTAGGCAATTTTTTTCATTCAGTAGTTTGCCATTGCTTTCTGAACCGTACGGCGCTTATACCATTGTTAAAAATCCACACAAAGCAATCTGCTACCAAACCGCCTGCAGCAGGTTTCGAACCTTGTATATCTGGATTATGAAACTGCGTTCATATCCATTAGGCCACAGTACTAAGAGAAATTCAGATGCCCGGACAAGCCTACCAGTTTATGTGGCAAAGTTGATTTTGCTGGAGAGGTTATGATGGTATCCTAAAAAGAATGAAAATGTGTCTGCTATAACCGTGTGAGGTCAAGCACATGTAGGTCTCTGACTCTATAGATGATGATGATGAATTATGTACAGAGAATCTAACGCTATCTCCCTAGGTCTCACACGGTCAATCTTCTGGCTCTAGTGTATGGTGTATGGTGTATGGTGTACCTAGTGTCTAGGGGAGAAATGAATGATGGTACACAACAATCAAACACCGTAAGTTTCTATTAAAGAAGTTAATAACTAGCAGTTAAGTTTTTCTTTAAAAACAAGTATTTACAATTTATTTTGCCTGTCCATTCATAGCTTGTGGACAGGTCTTTGAAAACAAGGACAAGATAGTTTACAGAAAAGGAACAATTAAAAACTGTTTGGACAATCTGCCCAATAACTAAAGGTTATTATGTATTATAACTGTTCTTCCTGTATGGAATATTAAATTAGTTCACTTTAGTTATCTACCGGGAGAGTCACGGTATATGAGGGCTGTAGTCATCATACCCCCATAAAATTCCTGTGTAATATTTTGAAAGACAAGAAAATGTCAGAGATGCCCCAGATGTTTTACTCTTCACCCGAGAGTCCTGGTTGTAAGATAATACGATGGGTACTTGCAGAAATTTCACGTCAACTCTCGCCAAAGCTCCTACTGGATATTCAACAGCATATAAGTCTGATTGGAGACTGGTTGGCGTTTATAAGCACTCAGCAGGTTTCCTGTCACCAGCCGGCAACAGGAAAATAGACCCTCACAATCAAGAAATATATAAACAAATGACGCTGATTTTGCGAAGAAATGGCCTCAGCTTCCTCCGAATCGTACAGACTGTGACTTGATTCTTTATTTAAATTTATAATTAACACAGCTGTTGTTCAGCGTATCTGTATAAAAATATTAGTTCAACTGGCAATGAATAATCAAAGCCTTTTGCTAATATCTACCAGCCCTAGCCAATCGTATCGTTCTACTACTTGAATTCAAATGCAGTTTGAATGAAAAACCAAAATAATTTTGAATAACTGGTGGTCGATTGACTAGTCTGCTCTAGTCATGCCAAATACAAAAGATATCACGTTTAGGATTACATTTCTCCTACCGCTTCCCTTTCCCATTCATACTCTGTTCACCTCAAGCTAATTTGAATGTACCTCCCTGCCTCTTTTCCAGCTCGCGTCCCCCTAACGTTACCAAAAACATGAGCAGGAAAGCCAGTGTGTCTGGTCGTGTGTTCTTAGAGATTAGTATTTCTTCAATAACTTCTCTAATACTGGGAATATCATATATTTTAAAGTACATTCTTACTCAGCTAACTTTACGTCATACTACCATATAATTCTTATGGGGAACTTCATAATGGTTTAAAATTTCCAATTTTTGTCATCGTCCATCGTCAACTAAAATTTTACACAAGTCCGCCATCTTCCTCTCTTTCATCTTGCGAGCATGTATTTTTCAAATAACTACAGTTTTAGTTACATCAGAAATGCTACCATTAGGAGGAAACAAAACTGTCTGCGTGGTTTGGCCTTGCTGGCTTTTTCGCAGTGTGAATATATGCGTTGCAGACTGTGTGCGAAGCGGGGGTTAGACGGGGTGGGTTTAAGATTTTGCTTTACTATTTAGCATTTTATCGTGTTATATTACCAAAAAATGTAAGGATTACTACTGGTTTTGCTACAAAGTTGACAGAAAGTGTTACTTCAGATAGCTATATTGCGGTGTACTTCCGCCAATAGTTAATTGTAAGGCTAGACTACAAAGTGTATACAGCAGATTGGGCAAAAATTAACTATTAGTAGTGTTTCTCGAAAACGAAACTAAAGCGTGTCAGACTTTTTCCGTGAAATCGTTCTATAGGCTTAGCACTGTGCAAAAGGCAGCGGTGCTGGCTTCGAAGATGACAACCGTCAGACACATGCGGGCTAATGTATTTATTATCGTTTTATGCCTAAATCGTACTGAATTGAGCGTTTATTCTCGCATATTTTGCTACAACATGTGTCCACATGAAGAAAACCTTTCTATAGAACAACAATAACATGTTTAAAGTAACACTTGTATTGAATTTGTAAAAACAACCCTATAAGCTGGGTTTTTCTTTTTCTGTATGTCTTTTAGAAATTATATTTGAAAGTTGTAAAAATCAAAAACATCGAGTGTTTTTTTTTCACCTTTATGTTGAATGTAAACATTTTGATAATACGATTAAGTCTTTTATTATTTTTTACACAACTGGTGTTCTATTAAGATAAGGTCTTTTAGTCGTTTACCTGGGAGAACGAGCCAAAATACACTGTAATTGTAGATGAGAATATAATTACATAAGCCAGGTAAGGGATACAGTGTGATGAGAATGCCTAAACCTCTGCCTATATTCTATATTTTTTCAGTAATCTGTAGCAGATTCACAAAGAGGCAAGTTTTACTATTCTTATAATATACCTTTTCACATTAACTACCAAACTGAAAAGCACACTGTGAGTAGTATACAATGCGCAACTTAGGTCGCATTATGGAGGAGCAATGGAGGAGCGATGGAGGAGCTATGGAGGAGCATGACTTTTATATAGCAAAAACGCCTGGAGGAGCATGACTTTTATATAAGGAATTGAGGAGGAGGAGAGGAGGAGGAGCAAGATGTCGGACTTGAGATAACAAGAAGAGGGTATATGGCGCAAGATGGCGGACTTGCGATAACAAGGGGGAGATAAGTAGGTTGTTGTATTGCATGACTTTTTATATAAGGAAATACTCATTGCGAAGGTGGAGCATCAGGCGGAGGGTGATAACTTTTTATACAAGGAAATACTCAGTGTGCAGGTGGAGCATCAGGCGGAGGGTGATGACTTTTTGAAATACTCAGTGTGCAGGTGGAGCATCAGGCGGAGGCTGATGACTTTTTATATAAGGAAATACTCATTGTGCAGGTGGAGCATCAGGCGGAGGGTGATGACTTTTTTATATAAGAAAATACTCATTGCGCAGGTGGAGCAGCAGGTGTTGGTGCATGACTTTTTATATAAGGAAATACTCAGTGTGGAGGTGGAGCATCAGGCGGATGCGTATGACTTTTTATAAAACATGGCGGACTTGAGATAACAACAAGAGGTTATGTGGCGCTAGATGGTGGGATGACTTTTTATATAAGGAATTGAGGAGGAGGAGAGGAGGAGGACCATGACTTTTTATATAGAGATATGTTTAGATAACAAGAAGACGTTCTTTATAGACATATATTAATTCTGCAGGAATGATGCTGGGGCAAGATGGCGGGATGACTTTTTATATAGTAATATATTAGTGTTTTTTTTAGATAACAAGAAGACGTTCTTTATAGACATATATTAATTCTGCCGGAGTGATGCAGGGGCAAGATGGCGGGATGACTTTTTATATAAGAAATTGAGGAGGAGGGTAGGAGGAGGCAGATGACTTTTTATATAGTAATATATTAGTGTTTATTTTTAGATAATAGGAAGACGTTATTTATAGACATATATTATTTCTGCAGGAGTGATGCAGGAGCAAGATGTCGTGATGACTTTTTATATAAGGAATTGAGGAGGAGGTAGGAGGAGGCAGATGACTTTTTATATAGTAATATATTAGTGTTTTTTTAGATAACAAGAAGGCGTTATTTATAGACATATATTAATTCTGCAGGAGTGATGCAGGGGCAAGATGGCGGGATGACTTTTTATATAAGGAATTGAGGAGGAGGGTAGGAGGAGACGGATGACATTTTATATAGTAATATGTGTTGTTTTAGATAACAAGAGGACGGCGCGTTGCAGGTGCAAGATGGCGGGATGATTTTTATATAAGGAAAAAGTGCAGGGGCAAGATGGCGCGGTGATTTTTTATATAAGGAATTGAGGAGGAGGAGAGGAGGAGACCCATGACTTTTTATATAGAGATATGTTTAGATAACAAGAAGCCGTTATTTATAGACATACATTAATTCTGCAGGAGTGAGGCAGGGGCAAGATGGCGGGATGACTTTTTATATAAGGGAAATGTGGTGGCACTTTGTGGTGGCGCGTGACTTTTATATAGCACTATATTAGTTCGCTAATAGTGTGTTGTGGTCGAGTGGAGGTCTTTTGTGGTGGGGATGACGAGGCATGGGTGTAATGTACCAGGTGGGGTTAGGTTAGGGGTGATATTTTTGTGTGATGTGGTATGGTTTTGGAGGTGGAAGAGAGATATTTTAGATGTTGAGGTTATTTATTTATTGACAAAGTTAGTTGATCTATGAGTGACGTATAACCGCACTTCTTTTTCGTATACCACTAAGAGCCCTAAGAACACAGGCGGTTCGGATTACTTGGCGAGTCTGTCACGTCTTTTTCGTGTAACCATCTTCAACAAGGTGAGTGTCTGTCGTTATCACGCCATTGTCTATGAAGGAAAAAAACAGGCTTGGGGTGGGTTAGCCAGGGTCTGACTAAGCGCGTAATTGATCGCGAGAGGTGTGTGGTATTGTGTGTTGTATGGTTTCTTGGTTGTTGTACAGAGTGGAAGATCTTGTCTGCCAGGTAGTTTATGTGTTGGTGCATATACCTGTAGGTATCTGTGTGTGTGTCTGTGGGTAGCTGTATACAGAGAGTTTAGATGTTGAGCATCACCATATGTCACTTTTTCTTTCTTGCTTTTTTTTGTGTGTGTGATGTATTGCTCCGGTAGTGTGTTTGGTTGTAGGTATCTTAATTGTGTGGTGTAGTTTGTGGGGCTGTCGAATCGTGGGGTGTGTTGGGGTATGGGTTTTTGTGTGCCGGTATTTTAATTGTTGTATATACAATATGTATAGATCGGAGTGAAGTGTTAGAGACCTGTACTAGTTCTACCATCGAACATGCTTCCTGGTAGTGTGTGTGTTGTTTATTTTACATATAGACAGGTATACATATACACGATGTTACAGCAGTTATACGCTAAATAGTCATATATACATAGGTGAATAAGAGGAAGACTTTGAGATTTTTAGATAACAAGAAGACAATAATAGGGAGACGATATATTTAGACTTTGAGATAATAGGAAGACGATGTATTTAGATATATTTAGTTATACATATATTTAGACTGATTTTTTAAATGTATGTTACAACAGGTAGAGGATATTGGCGGTGTCTGTGGATACGTAAGCTGGTACCTCGTGTAAAGTCTTTCCGACAGAGCTCACAAGAAAAACGAGGCATAGAGTGCACGGTTTTTACAATGACTTATGAACGTGTTGGCGTGGAAAAAAAAAACAACAACCCGATAGCAAAAATACACACACCTGTCTATTGATCTCTTCCTTTGTCTATGAAACCAGCCTTGTTTGCGCGCTAACAACTCGCTTAATCGAAAAACTAAGTGATAAGAAATATTTAATTTACTCGGTCATACATTTTTTTCTAAGATACATTTTAGCTGTCGCTATCAGGAAATCTTATACTAACCGTTTCGCCTCTTAAATTTACAAGCTTATTATTTTTGTGAGAGAGTGAAGTGTTAGAGACTTACCTATACTACGTCTACCATGAAGAGGTGGCGTGATGTGTTAGAGACATGATTATACAAGGCTTGGCAGTGAGAGGTGAACGCGACGTGTTAGAGACTTGACTATTTGAATGCGCGGGCTGGGGATTGGCTTTGTCTGGTGGGAGGTGATGACGTCTGTGTGTGTGTGTGTGTGTGCGCGTGTGGTTGTGTGTGCGCGTGCGAGGATGGTATTGCTTTTCTGTTTCACCTCTTAAATTTACAAGCTTATTTTTTGTGAGAGAGTGAAGTGTTAGAGACTTACGTATACTACGTCTACCATGAAGAGGTGGCGTGATGTGTTAGAGAAAAAGATATAAAAGAATCAAAATTGCGCACCATTAGAGATTAAATCTGCGAGAAAAAAAAAGAAATGTGTTTAGTAGGAACAGGTGCGAGCGCTGCAAAGTCTATTTATTAGAGCAGGATGTAAAGAAATTGACAAAAAAAGAAATGTGTGTTGATCTTAGGTCAAACAAAGAAGAGACCAGCAGGAAGCCTTCTTATAATGAAAGACAAAGCGTTAGGTATAAAAAAAAAAGACGTTAAGCAATTACAATTAATCGTTACGGATGGTCAGTGACGCGAACCTGACACGATGAGAAGTGTGAAAATGTCAAGAGTGACTGGAGCACAGATTTCTGTTCTCCGAAAATGAGAAATGAATAGGTAATAGTAGTATGTCAAGCACGTTTCGAGACGCATTCTGCAGGATGCGCGAGACTTTTATATAGGAAAATACTCCTATCGATAGTGCAGGATGCGCGTGACTTTTATATAAGGAAATATACCGATCGATAATAACGGGAGTGGGTTAGCGGCGATTAGTAGATAGGTGTAATTATTGGTGTTAGCTGGTCGGTGGAGTTTATTTAAGGGAGAGTGCGGGGGTTATTGACTTTATTCAGTTGTCAAATATGTCTTCAAATGTTTTTTTCCAGTTGTCAAATATTTATGCAAATGTTTTGTTCTAAATGTCAACATTTTCTTCAAATGTTTTTTTTCAGTTGTCAAATATTTCTTCAAATGTTTTTTTATAATTGTCAAATATTTCTTTAAATGCATTTTTTTTTCCAGTTTGTCAAATATTTATGCAAATGGTTACAACATATATACAACATATATACAACACACATACAATATATTTATACAACATAGATAACGGCAAGAAATTTGCTGAACGTTGCATATAGTTATAGACAACAGTATAATGTGGGATATCTAAGAAATCAGGAAATAAGAGAAAAAATTTAAATCACAGTATCCAACAAATACCAGGTACTCCAACTGCTGGAAGATGAAACACATACGGAAGACGACTGGCAACAAGTAAAACATATATGGAACGAGGCATGTGAAGAAGTATAGAGAAAAAAGAGAACATCAGCACAAAGCATGGATAAAAACAGAAACCATTAGTAAGATAGAAGACAGTAAAATCAAGAAAGCAGATTTTCTAGCTAGGGTCGTCGATAACTCGACTTCCAACTGTTGGATATGGCCACGACAACCGCCCTAGCGGACGCCGATAAACCTCACCTGCAAAAATAATTTTTAAAAGCATACGATCAATGGTTCCCCTCCGAGGCCTGCGCAGACCATCGTGCGAATTTATTACTAGTGAGAATAAGCTCAGGCGTGATGGCCGCTGACTGCTTTGACGGTTGGCGGTTATGGATCAAAGAAGAAGAAGAAGAGAATAAGCTCGTGTTTGACTTTTAGAAATGCCAGGATAAAAAATTATTTGATAAGAGAACCCATGGATTCTTTAAATTAGAATACGAGGGGGATGAGATGGTCTCTTAATGCAGTAAAGCCTACAACTGTTTCGGCGAGTACGATAAGACTACCACTAAAGGGCTCAGTAAACAACACAACACACTAGATATACAAACGTTTTTGGAGGTTCTAACTACCCAACAAGCGCGGGGCGGGCGAAAAGTGGGATTTAAACCGCATGCCGCGTCTGTCTATACATACATCCAACACAGAAATTGTCTGTCCTATTTTTACATAAAAAGACATGTACACGCCGACAATGTCACCACATCTCCCCTCAATATCTAGTCTTTCTGCTAATCCTACTTTGTGCCTTTGATCTTGACTGCTGAAATAACTCCTATATATTAATAAAAACGTAAATAAACTACATAAGTCAACAGACTGATAGAAAAAATGTATTCGAGGTCGATGTAACAACAACTTTTGAGAAACACTGGTCAAAATTATCTTCTAAAGAAATGATAGGACTTCTCGGGATATCACAAAACGACGTTGGACCATCGTAAAAAGTGACATGAGCGCTCCTTGTATTGGTTGTCGGGAGCAGCAAGGCAAGCAACTTGCTCATTCTTGTCTAAGCAAGACGTTTGAGGAGCTACTGAATGCTCACATATATTTCATCATGAAACACAACCTCACCTCAGGGACCCTCCTCAAGTAAGCGTTCAGCAAAGTTAGTCGCCGTATTCTGCGCTATGAACGCAAAAATCAACAACGCACTCTACCAGCATTATATCCAGAGCTCTTGGTTTTATCTACCCTCACTATCCAACTCCAATTGCACACTCAAAACCCACAAACCTAACTTAACCCAAAACATTCCAAGTAACTTTCTAATGTAACTAATACTTTGTCTCTCAATATATACTTCTATTTATAAACCGGGGGTTTGCTATATTTATCTATGTGTTATAAATATATAGTGTATGTTGTGTGTATATATATATATATATATATATATATATATATAGATATATATATATATATATATTTATATATATATATATATATATATATATATATATATATATATATATATATGTTGTAACACCTGAATAAAGAAACATAACAACACACTGCTGAGTCATGGACAATGAACACCAGACAAAACCAAAAGCAATAACACCCACACCCCGGCTGCCAGCTACACCCCAACACACACATGAGTCGTCACCCCCGCCAGCCAAAGTCAATAACCCCCGACCTCTCCCTTAAAACCCCCACCGACCAGCTAACGACAATAATTACACCTACCTACTTATCGCCGCTAAACCACTTCGCCGTTATCGATCGGTATATTTCCTTATAAAAAAGTCAC
The DNA here is from genome assembly GCA_024509875.1 of Oreohelix idahoensis. NCBI lineage: Eukaryota > Metazoa > Mollusca > Gastropoda > Stylommatophora > Oreohelicidae > Oreohelix > Oreohelix idahoensis. Next base: position 1,932,732 of record JAMPIV010000299.1, on the reverse strand, counting down.
GCTCCACCTGCACTATCGAGCGGAGTATTTTACTATGTATGAAATATTTGACAACGGCAAGAACTATTTGAAGAAATATTTGGCAACTGCAAGAAACATTCGAAGAAATATTTAATAACTGCAAGAAACTTTTTACAATATATATTTTAAGAACTTTTTGGTAAGTGCAAGAAATATTTGAAGAAATATTTGGCAACTGCAAGAACGAGTTGAATAAATATTTTTAAAACTATTTGACAACCTCAAGAAACATGTGAAGAAGTATTTGACAAATGCATGAATTATTTAATGAAATATGTGCAATTACAAGAAACTACTGAAGAAATATTTGAAGAAATATTTGACAAGTAGAAAAAAACATTTAAAGAAATATTTGACAATTGGAAAAAAACGTTTGAAGACATATTTAAAGAAATATCTGGAGAAATATTTGCCAACTGGAAATAACATTTGAAGAAATATTTAACAGTTGGAAAAACGTTTAAAGAAATATTTGACAACTGGAAAAAGCATTTGCAGGAATATTTGATCGTTGGAAGAAACGTTTAAAGAAATATTTGTCAACTGGAAAAAACATTTAAAGAAATATTTGACAGTTGAAAGAAACGTTTGAAGAATTATTTGTCACCTGGAATAAAAATTTTAAGAAATATTTGACATTTTAAAAAAAAACTTGAAGAAATATTTGACAGTTGAAAGAACCGTTTGAAAAATATATTTGACAACTGGAAAAAAACATTTGGGTAAATATTTGACAACTGGAAAAACCATTTGCATAAATATTTGACAACTAGAAAAAAACATTTGAAGAAATATTTGACAACTAGAAAAAAAGATTTGATGAAATATTTGACAGTTGGAAGGACCGTTTGAAAAAATATTTGACAGTTGGTAGAAGCGGTTGAAGAAATATTTGACAACTGGAAAAAAACATTTGCATAAATATTTGACAACTTGAAAAAAAAGCGTTTAAAGAAATATTTGACAATTGAAAGAACCGTTTGAAGAAATATTTGACAACTGGAAAAAAAACATTAGGGTAAATATTTGACAAATAGAAAAAAATATTTGAGTAAATTTTTGACAACTGCAAAAACCATTTTAAGAAATATTTTACAACTTAAAAAAACGGATGAAGAAATTTTTGACAACTAGAAAATAACATTTGAGGAAATATTTGACAGTTGGAAGAAACTTTTAAAGAATTATTTGTCAACTGGATAAAAATATTTGAAGAATTATTTGTCAACTGGAAAAAACATTTGAAGTAATTTTTGACATTTAATTAAAAAAACATGTGAAGAAATATTTGACAACTGGAAAAAACATTTGACGAAATATTTGGCAACTGGAAAAACCATTCGCATAAATATTTGACAAGTAGAAAAATCATTTGAAGAAATATTTGACATTTAGAAAGAAAAAAAAACATTTGAAGAAATATTTGACACCTGGAAAAAAACATTTGAAGAAATATTTGTCAACAGGAAAAAACATTTGAAGAAATATTTGACATTTAGAAAAAAAAACATTTTAAGAAATATTTGACAACTGGAAAAAAAACATTTGAAGATATATTTGACAACTGGAGAAACCATTTGCATAAATATTTGACAACTGTAAGAAATATTCGCAAAACTTGCATGAGAATTTTATTACGCTTACGGCTGTGTGCGGGGTCACTTACATACCACTAGATGAACATTGGCCTAAGTAGACGTATTACTCATGATGTAATATAAATAATAAAGAAAACTACCCCGTGGACCAGAGCCGGTATCAATATAAAATAACATTCACCCAACATCGGAAATTCCATGTCATATTTTTACATCAAAAGAATATGTGATCCGATAATTACACCACTTCACCTCTCACCACCCTATATTCTCATCAATACATACACACAAAACACCAGACAAAACCAAAAAGCAATACCACCTACATTCTCCATTAAAATAATATAAATAATAAGAAAACTACCCCAAGGACCAGACCTCGTATCAATATGTAATTACATTCACCCAACAACGGAAATTCCATGTCATATTTTCACATCAAAAGAATAGTTGACTCCGATAATTAGACCCCTTCACCTATTACCACTCTATATTCTCATCAATACCTACACGCCAACACACCGGCCTGTCATCATCAATACCCCCGCGCGCTCTCCATTAAGAACCCCACCGACCACCTAACGACAACTTACATGGTTTTTTTCTCTCACCCCTATATTCTCATCAACACACAAAACACCAGATAGGCTGTTTATATTAGAAAATGAAGGGGATGGTATCTTTATGTAGTAAAACTTACCACTGTTTCGGCGAGTACGATAAACCTAGTACTAAGGAGCACAATAAACTTCACAACACCTTAGACAAAAACACGATTTTGGATGTACTCACTACACAACAAGCGCACGGCGGGAAAAATGTCGGTTTTAGAACACACAATTCATCAGTCTACTCATACGAACAACACATAAATTCTCTGTCCTATTTTTACATAAAAAGACAGGTACACGCCGACAATGTCACAAAATCTCTTCTCAATATCTAGTCTTTCTGCTTATCCTACCTTGTGCCTGTGATCTTGACTGCTGAGATCATTCTTATATATTAATAAAAATGTAAAAAAAAACTACATAAGTCAACAGACTGAGAGAAAAAATGTATTCGAGGTCGCTGCAAAAACAACTTTTGAGAGACACTGATCAAAATTATCTTCTAAAGAAATGATAGGACTTCTCGGGATATCACGATACGACTTTGGACCATCGTAAAAAGTTACTTGAGCGCTCCTTGTATTGGTTGAACTGGAGCAGCAAGGCAAGCAACTTGCTCATTCTTGTCTAAGCGAGACCTTTGAGGAGCTATTGAATGCTCACTTATATTTCATCATGAAACACAACCTCACCCGAGAAGCCCTCATCAAGTTAACGTTAAGCAAAGTCAGTCGCCGTATTCTGCGCCATGAACGCCTAAAACAACGCACTCTACCAGCATTATATCCACAGATCTTGGATCTATCTACCCCCACTACCCCAACTCCAATTGCACACTCAACCCCCCCACGAACCTAACTTAACCCAAAACATTCCATGTAACTTTCTAATTTAATTCATACTTTGTCTCGCAATATATACTTCTATTTATAAACCGGGGGTTTGTTATATTTATCTATGTTGTATAAATATATTGTATGTGTGTTGTATATATATATATATATATATATATATATATATATATATATATATATATATATATATATATATATATATATATATATATACATATACATATATATATATATATATATATATATATATATATATAGTATTTTTCAGCCGGTGTGTTGGCGTGTAGGTATTGATGAGAATATAGAGTGGTAATAGGTGAAGGGGTCTAATTATCGAAGTCAACTATTCTGTCATATTCTGGCGTGCGTTCAGTTATAAGGATGCATTATCAGGGGCAGTGTATACCTGCTTCAAATTGTTTGGTTTTGTGTGGTTTTGTTTGGTTTTGTGTGGTTTTGTGTGGTATTACGTGGTTTTGTTTGGTTTTGTGTGGTTTTGTGTGGTTTTAAGGACCATCTTCATTGCACACGGACAACTCCATCAGTGCTCCGATCTCCTCCCTTAGATCACACAAGGAGGGTCTCCGCACAATGCACAAACTCCATATCACCGGCAAGGATCTCAATGTGGGTACACAAAAATTACTCATTCTATACATATTTTTGTGGTGGGTAAGTTTCCTAATTATTAATGTATTTTGACAAGGCAGCGGCCGCATGGCATATTCTTTATGATTTCCAACTGGTGATGGATTTTTAAAGATGACAAAATTCTTATTAAGAAAAAACAAAGTTTGAATTTTACCAAAACAGGCTGGAAACCCGGGGACTTACAGCTAGTAATCTAATGAACGGCGATTTCAACTATTTAAAAATTGTGATTCACTGTAGGAGACCAAAGAAAAACAAAATTGTTGAGACTAACAAACCAAAGAAATACAAATTTGTGGAGACTAACAAACCAAAAAAAAAAACAAAATTGTTGAGACTAACAAACCAAACAAAAACAAAATTGTTGAGACTAACAAACCAAAGACAAATAAAATCTAAGATAACAGTACATATATCACATGCGTAAATACTAATTTTCGACACTGAATGAATTATAAAAAACAAAAGCAAAAAAAAAAAACAAAAAACAAATAGACTTGACCAAAATTATGAAAATAAAAACAACAACAACCTGTACATGTCTTCACCATATTTGTATATATTCAAAAGTATTATTTGGAAGTACGAGCATATCCGAAGACAACCGTAATTTTTTTTGTAAAACCAAAGAAAAACAAAAGGAGAAATAATGTGTCAAAACCTGCAGGAGAACTTTAACATCATGGTATTTACCCAGAAATACAAATACAGAAGAAAACATCTCGAACTATTATTACGCTTAATAAGAAGAATTTACAAAATCAAAACAATATATTCGTTTAAATTTTCTTTTGACATTTCAAGAATTAAGTACAATGCTGTAACAAGAAAAGTAATGTTACTACTTTGTTCCATAGAATATCACACACTGTTACCCTGCCATTGTATTATGTGACGAGAAGCAAACATACTGTTATCCTTATAGTTGAATCAGTATTTAACAAATGTATAGTAACCGCAACAGAAACAATAAATGCACAGTTCTAGATCAAACACATTTCACAGCATCCTTCGATGAAATGAAAAACAAACAAATAATAATTCATACCTGAATTGCTTATACATCCTTTCAAAATTAGTTTAGTTAACTCCTTTCTTGCTCCCACAGAAGCACAAACAGTTTCTAGCTAGAACAGTGCTGACGTCAGAACAAAGAATGTATTTTGGCCAGAATTTAGTAATGACAGACTATAATCTTCAAGAAACTGTAACCTCTTTAACTGGAAATGAATGTGGGAGCCGAAAGCTCGAACACGAGCTATCTGAAACGACAGCAGGTCTAGCTGCTCTGAGTCTGGTACATTCAAAAATGTGTCACTCTCTCTTTCAGAAAGACGTGTGTATGCCTCGAATGGAAAATTGCCTCTGATTCTGTCACTGAGTGATTTTTCCAATTCTCTTCTCCGTTCGTTAAGGAAATCTTCAGTTGGGGTAATGTAGTAATCATATCTAATATTCGCCCAGTACAGATTATTCTTGTCCAGAAGGCCGTTGACAGGTCTGGTCAGTTCATCAGAGACTCTAATGTTTCGTGCAAAGCACTCGATAGTTATTATAGGTTGACTATCCACGCATACAGCCCCAAGAGTGAATACTTTTTCTACGAGGCGCTCTAGCTCAGTGATGCTCGACACGTTGAGAACAGCAATAACTTGGGGTTCTCCAGATACTTTGAATTCGTGCAGGACGCCAGTTCTAGACGTCGTCTAGAACTCAAGCTATGTCACAGATTACTTTTGTTACATTCTGTTCTTTCTGTGAGAGAATTTTAATTGTGAGAAAAAACAGCGCAGGCATGATTGTAATAGCAGACATTCTTGTTTTAAGTAGCCTTGTGTTTGTGCAAAATTAAAACAACAGCGCAGTGATCTGGTATGAATCACTTTCACCTTGTGACGGTACACTTTTATATTTAAGTTACCTGAGTTTATATTAACCCCTGGCAATCTTTAACCTGAAGCTGAAATTGTCGGTTCGAATTATGTAATAATGATTTTGTCGGTTCGAATTATGTAATAATGGTTTTGTCGGTTCGAATTATGTAATAATGATTTTGATCCGTGTTTCACGAGTAAACGCTGCTGGGGATGTTTTGGAAAGAGGGACATTAAGCGATTAATAGACTGGGCGCTTATCACCTGCATGATATGTGCTCTTTAAGTCCTGATTTCATCACCAACTTCTGATCGCCTCCAGGTTTGAAAATCTACCCAATATTTCAATTTACATAATGGATTTGCAAATCACCACAGCTCATGAGGCTGGCAACTTCATGAGGTAAAGCACATTGTTACAAAACCCACAATTTCAAGAGCACGTAAATGCTTGGTACAGAATTAATTCAATAAAGTGAGTATACATCAATTATATCGCTGAAACAGACCGCAATGTCTATTCTATTTGTATATGCACCCTAACATAACCAACAAACTCTGTGTCCAGGTTGAAAGGGACGCGCCTCGCCAAAACGAGGCCAAGGAAAAAGGAAAAAATGCAATAAAAGCAGATTCAATGGTAGTTCCAGGCTAAACAAGCAGCACGAACTGAAATAAATGAGCCAATCACCAGCGCTATCACAAGCTTTGATCTTACCTACGCAAGTATTAATTTCGTTACGAGCTTATTTTGTCAGTAGACCGATTCAGCCGTAACTGCATCTTTGATGTTTTGATATGTTGTTCTGAAAGCTCATACTCGTATAATACAGTGTGAAAGAGACTGCCTAAGTAAAGGTAATTGTAATAATAACTTTACTCATGCCATTGCGGTAAAATATCTGAGACAGACGTGAATGAGTCTCTAGAATGTTGCCTTTCAGTTGTTTACTATTCTTTACCAATTAACTCTATTGTTTAAACATTGGATGTCTCTTTGGAAAGCTGAAAAACTGCAAAGCTTACAGCCCGCATGTTATAGTCGATAAATGGTGGGGTATACAAATGGTGATAAAGTCTATCACCGGGTAATTGATAAAGTTCTGTTGATGTATATTTTGTAAAGTATCTCTCTGTTGAAGTGATTAGACTGTTGTAGTACATGCGCCCACACAGAGCAGATAATAGGTTAGCTCTGTATTGTCCCTGTGTATAAATGGACTTCAGCAAGACAAGACCCAGTCTGCGAAGTATAAAAAATGTCCTCAAAAATATCCTCTATATTAATAAAGGTTTGTCCGAACCTAGTTCATTTTACAATAGTAGCAAGTAAATGGTCCTTGGTACCTGCCATCAAACGATGCAGTACATTACAGCGTACATGTGAAGCTAGGGAAAACATTCTCGTGACGAGACTTTCGAAGACAGGCTATGAACCAGAATCGTTCACGACCCAAAAAAATTCGATAGAGGTTAAATGAAAATGTTAATTTACCTTGCCTTCCGGAATAATAAACAGAAATATTATGCCTCCGGGCATGTGAAAATACATAGAGGTATTATCTCGAATAAACGAAATATCCATTAAGAGGACTACACATCCCTGACAGAACAAAAAAATAGCGGGATCCCCGCTTCAACGAGGCATCTCTTTCGCCATTCCAAATCACGCTCACTTCCAATTAGTGTGGGCGGAAACCGAATCGGAACCAAAGAAGCAAGACAAATCATGCGCAGTCCAGCGCAAAAATGACCACAGCTCAAAAGTTAACTGCATTCGATACTAACGCGAGAAGACAAATGCTTACCGAGAAAAGTGACTATAGATTTCAAGCAGTTGTTTGCCCATTGCGTTTAGAAAATAGAGATTGTAATAAATCTGATGTAGCGTGTGATTTTAACACGCAACATACACCACACCACCTCCTCCCGATTAAAAAAAAAATGTGTGAACAAATTTTTTTTTTCAATATCAAAGGGAAGCAATGCGAATAGCGTCTCTAAACGCACGAAATTATGCGATGATAATTAAATTAACTAAATTGCCTAACATGAGGCTAAATATAGAGTGTCTGGTGAGGATATACCTCAACAGAAAAATAAATATGTCTCAAAAAATATTCACATCGGGGAGGTGTCACCAACACACATCACGTTAGCATGTAAACACAATATACGTATGCAAGTTACTATAATCATCATTAAACAGCATACTCTAATATTGTCTTTAAAAATGGACGTACAAATCTGATAGGAAAATTTAAATAGTACATTCTTTGACATGTAATGACATAAGTACATAGTAAAGTTAAACTACATGACGATCCAGGACATATGCTCTGGTATTCCGAGGGTAAGTACACAATCTAGAACTCGTCATGCTTGATACTAGTAAGGTAAGTCCTCAGCTCAACAATGACATTCTGAGAAAGTACAAGCAATATAATGCTAATTAATAACTAATATGCTTCATAAGGTACAATACATTATTAATAATTGTGGCTGTTTAGTAAACTAACGGCCCTTATATTAACTACTCAGTCCTCCTCTATCATCTTAAAAAAACGAACAGAAGAAGATGACAACAAAGCACGATAGTGTGTACATATAAAGTAAGTACAGATGTGCTAATCTATTGTAGAAATATAGGTGTGTTATGACTCTGTAATATATGGAAATATAGGACAGAAGTATTAGTTGGAGTCATGTGGGCATCTAGACAAAATGTCAGCCATCACATTATCCGCACCACGGATAGCTCGTACCGTGATGTGAAAAGGTTGAAGAGCTATAGCATATCGAGTGGATCTCGAACTCTTCAAATTCTTAGTCTGAATAGCTGTAAGAGCTTTCTGATCAGTCTCTAGAATGAAATGTGCGCCCAGGAGGAATCTTTGTAGCTTTAGAATTGACCAAACCATCGCTAACAACTCACGGTCTAAAACCGAGTAGTTCCTCTCTGCCGCATTTAGTTTTCTAGAAATGTACATAACAGGATTCAGAGTATTTGCATATTCTTGCATCAGTGCTGCTCCAATCCCAGTGGATGAAGCATCACTCCGAAGAACAAAAGTCCTATCAAGAGTAGGTAATCTTAAGATGGGAGGAGAAGAAAAAATATATTCTTGATTTGGTCTAGTGAAGATTGGCATTCTTCAGACCAACGGACCAGATTAGGCGAACCTTTCTTCAACAATGTTGATAGAGGTGCCATGATCGAAGATAAATTTGGAATAAATCTCCCATAAAATTGAATTAAACCTAAGAGACTCCTAACTTGTTTCTTCGTTTTAGGAACAGAGATGTTCAGTATTTTGGAAGTATTGTGGTCTTCTGTCTTCAAGAGACCATGACCAACACGATGACCCAGGAAAGATTTCACCAAAACCAACAAAAGCTTTAGAAGGTTTTGCTGTCAAATTATTCTCACGTAGAGTGGACAGTAAGTCATATAACCCTAAATAGTGATCTTCCCAGGTATCACTGAAGAGACAGATGTCATCTAAGTATGCGATGACATCCGAACGATGTGACAGAATTCGACGCATCATGCGAACGAAAGTGGCAGGGGCGTTCATGAGACCAAAAGGCATAACATTCCATTGAAATAGACCCCTAGGTGTAGAAAAAGCAGTAAGAGGTTTGGCATGCTCTGCTAAAGGCACTTGCCAATAACCTTTAGACAAGTCAAGTTTAGTGAAGAATCTAGAATTAGAAAGTCTAATCAGTAGATCTTCTAACAAAGGCATCGGTTCAGCGTCGAACTTTGTGACCTGATTCAATTTGCGATAATCAACGCAAATTCGTATGTTCTTATCCTTCTTCCGGACAATAACCATGGAAGAAGAATATGGTGAAGTCGATGGTTCAATTATATTTAATTGAATCATTTCATCCAATTCCTTTTCCACTTGCGACTGAAAGTGTATAGGAATAGGATAAGGCCTAACCCTAATTGGATTATTGTCGGTAAGAATTATGTCATGTTCTATGACATCTGTGTGTCCAGGAATGTCAGTGAGAACATCCTGAAATGTTTGTAACATCGACGAGACTTGTCGATGTTCGTCACCAGAAAGATTAGGAGAAACAGAAACGTTTTTCCAAGATTCCGTGGAATGTAATGGAACCACTGGAAGGGGAAGGTTGACATCAGAGAAGGTAGCTTCCTCATCCTGAATGACAGACAGGGATGAATAATGACCGTGAGGTGCAGGAGCATCATCCGTTGCCTGGAAAATAGGCAGCAAATAGTCCGGACGTTCGTGAAATTCCGAAAGCATGTTTATGTGGAAAGTTTTATGCTTTCCATCAATATCGACCACATAGTCAACATCGGAAATCCGAGAGACTATTGCATACGGACCTTTCCATGCAATAAGAAGTCTATTTTCCCTACTGGGGAGTAGGACGAATGCTTTGTCACCTGGACAAAGTTGTCGTAGACATCTATTCTTGTTAGCAAACTGCCTTGCCTTCTCTTTAGCAATTTCTGATGAAGCAGTTGCTAGCTTACATGCCTCAATGATCTTTTGTCTCAGAGCAATGACATACTCATATGAGGATTGAGTTTCATCGCTAATATCATCGGCAGTGATGAGATCGTGTAATAAAGACATAGGGCCGCGTGGACGCGCGCCAAAGACAAGTTCGAAGGGAGAAAAATCCTGTGTGTTCATTAGGGACTTCTCTATAGGCAAAGAGAGCCGCGGGTAAAACCCTGTCCCAATCTTGAGGATGATCTTCAGTTATCTTACCAAGCAAAGTCTTGAGCGTTCTATTCAGACGCTCAACTAACCCATTAGACATAGGATGGTAGATACTACTGAGAGATCGTTCAATATGTAAGGTAGACATTACCTGTGACATAGTGTCAGATATGAGTTGAGTGCCATGGTCTGACAATATTTCTCTGGGGAACCCCAAGCGAGAAAATATCAACCAAAGAGCATCTGCGATATCTGTAGTAGATATGCTCTTAAGAGGAATAGCCTCTGGCCAACGTGTGCACATATCGACACATGTAAGGATAAACTGATGTCCTCTGGCCGACTTGACCTTAAAAGGGCCAATAATATCTATGGCCATTTTGAAACGAAACGGCCGAATAGGAATGTCAGCAGCCTGGATAGGCGCAGCATGTCGTGGTCCTCTAGATTTGACCTCCTGACATACCTTGCATGATCGGCAGTAAATACGAATGTCCTTATTGACAAAAGGCCAAAAGAAAGCCGCAAGGACTCTCGACTTCGTACGGGCAAAACCCATATGTCCAGCACATTGCGAGTCATGAGCATGTTGTAATATTTGGACTCTCATGCTCTTGGGAACAAGAATTTGCGAATGTGCCGACGTAGTCGAATCTTGTACCATACGTACAAGTACGCCGTTTCTCATTGCAATCCAAGATTTTCTATTTGTATCCTGATTCGGATCACCTTTCTTCGCAAGAACGAAGAATTTTTTTAAAGAAGGATCTTCTTCTTGCAATTTTATGAAAGAGTCACGAGTGATTACTAAGTGACTATCTTGGCTATCAACTTCATTATCACTATTCAGTGAAGTTTCGGGTGTTTGTAGAGCTTGTGCTCTTGTAACTACTGCATTTGTAGCTTGCATGTTATTATCTTCCCAAGCAGCAATCTGCTGTGGGGTACACTCCCTAACTCCGTGAATACGACCAATAATAAGGTCCGCAATAGGATTAGGTAAGAGACAAGCATGCACATCTCCAGTAAAGAAAGGAGTGGCAATGCGAATTACAGCAGTAGGATATTTTTTCTAGAGTGCCGCCAAATGTGACACATTTAATAACCCTTCCTGTAGCACAAGATGGATCTACAAGCGATTGTCTAACACCAATAGTGGTGCATCCGGAATCGAAAAGTAGTGAGACCGGAGTATCATTAACAAGACCCTTATGTAGAATTAAAGAACCCCCTCCCGTCATGCGCAACAGCAGCAGGAAGAGCGGGAAGTGGGTGACCACAACTCAAAGTAGTTATGGTACCCGGTTCGAATAAAGTACTGCATTGGGGGCATTTGTTTGCTCTCTCAAAAGTCAAAAGCAGAACCAGTGACAGCGTCAAAGTTTTTACTATCAACAACATGATTACAGGCTCCCTCAGTTTCCTGTTGTACAGCATTAGCCTGCTGATATCTCTTTTTTTTGTGTTGAGATCTACCCCGACTATTATTACCTCTGAAGTTATCAGAGTTATTATTATCTCTGCAGTTATTATTGTCTCTATTGTAATTGTTATCCTGGTTCGAATTCCAGTTTCCACGATTACTATCATGTTCACATTGATGCGAACATCTATTTGTTTGGTTCTGAGGTCTTCGGCAGGAATAACCTCTATTACCATATCCTCTTTTGAAATGCTTATAATTATTAGGGTGATAGTAACGAGTACTATCAGGTTGTCTCCAATTCTTCGAAGAAGAATCACCATGAAATTGATTTCCATGATTTTGACAGAAATTACCGCTACTCTTTCTATCAAAATTTTGTTGGAATCTACGAGCAAAGTTTTGGCCATACGGAGCTGCCGAAGCAACTGGTAAACCTTCTTTCACCTTAGAGTTACCCATGGTTATGTGTGGGTGCGCAGTTACGTATTGGCAACAGAAATCTTCCATTTCTTTTATTGTTTTAGGTTTACGTTCATGAAGGAAAGCAAGGAAAGACTCATTGACAGACGACATGACTTTGTCTCTAAGTATTAAGTCCATAAGTCCTTCATAAGTTTTTTCCGTCTTAGATAGTTCAACCCATCGTGAGAAAGTAATGCGTATTCTTGCAATAAACTCGGAGAATTCAACTCCATTTTCAGGTAACATGTTTTTAAATTGTAGACGATAGCCGTCTTCGTTAAGCTGATATTTCTTTAACAAAGCGGCCCTGACAACCTCATAATTGTTCTTGTCAGGTTCATCCACCATATTTAATATACTTAGAGCTTTACCTGTCAGTATCCCTGATAACTGATAAACATATTTTGCTTTGTCTATGTTATGAGCTGTACATGCTTGTTCAAATCTGTCCAGATAGAACATTATGTCATCACTGGAAGGACTAAATGTTGGTAACTTAATCTTAAAAGTATCATTATTAGCCTTACCAGAAGATGAACCCTTGTTTGAATCATTACCATTACTCATGCTTGTCAATTTCAATTTTTCCAACTCTAAAGCTAAGACCTTTTCTTCATGTTCCATTTTTGCTTTCTCTTTCCTCTCATCAGACTCTCTCTGTAATCTTCTTTCCTCAGCCTGAGCCTCTTTTTGAAGTCTTTCATTTTCAGCTTCTTTTTCAAGTCTTTTATTTTCAGCCTCTTTTTCAAGTCTTTTATTTTCAGCCTCTTTTTCAAGTCTTTTATTCTAGCTCTTTTTGAAGTCTTTTTCAGCTTCTAACTGTAGCTGGAGTTTTCTATCCTCAGCTTCTGATTCCCTTTTTTGTTTTTCCATTTCCCCTTGGAATCTTTTTTCATCCACCTGCATCTGCAGTTTCTTTTGTTCAGCTTCCATCTGCAGTTTCTTTTGTTCAGCTTCCATTGCTTTATCATATCGAGCAGTTGCAAATTCTTCTAACTTATCACCAGTCTTCCCAAGCAATTTACCCTGCTCAATAAAGTGCTCAAATGTAGACATGTTGTCTAACATATGAGTCCAAAACCTGAAATAATTAACTAATTTATTTCAAACCTAAGTGTAACAAGTCTTAATTAAGCACTTGTATATTCACATCACATTATATTATCCCAGTCTCTGTGGGAAACAAGTCTCCAATCAAAGAACTTGTATATGAAATATCAGCACTCAATTCTTGATCATAAGTGCACTTCTCATTCAATAGTGCACGACACTATTCATCATTCATTTATCATCAGTGTAGTAGTAACAGTGCATTAGCATAGCCCATTAACTAATTACTATAACTGTAAACAATGACTATGTAAACACATGCAGAATGTAAACATTGAAAATGTAAACAATACAAACAATGTAAACAATAACAATGTAAACAATAACAAAGATCAGCAACAATACAAAAACGTTCGCAGAAATCAACTAAAAATAAAGCAGAAATTAATGAAATATCACAAAAAATGTGACGATATCTGCGATAGAATTAAACAAAATACATGACACCACAGTGTATAAACAAAAAAATGTTGTATGAAACTAAATTATAGACAAGAGTAGGCTAACAAATACAAACAAATCAAAACAAAACTAAAGAATGCGAAATAATAACGAAAACAATATTAAAACATGTCATCACAGCTAACATAAATAGCAACAGAAGTCGCTTAGCAAATTCCAGTATTGGAAATTTGCAAACCCTACAGAAAACGCTCACAATAGACGACCTCTATGACGTGGCATAATCTAACGGAGACACCACCCAACCGAGAACCCGCTGAAATATAAACATATAAATATACGAATAATATATAAACATATAACATATAGAATGAGATGATACACAGAAGACTCAGCAGAAGTATAAGGGCACAGTTTACATACAAACAGGCCACTTAACTTATAGGCTTCCAATCGTAGAACAGCAGAAAAAACGGATGTCAATCAACGTCCTAAAGAGCGAAGCTCCAACGATGATGGCACATCTGAACTGCTTCCACTGCTAACACGATGGTACAAGAGCTTCTGAAATACTGTGTGTTGAGTTGTTTCGGCACTTGACCTTCTAATCCAAAAGTAAGTTGATGGAAATCGGTACTTGGCCTTCCTTCTTCAGACTACCCCCACCACCCGTTTCAACCGGCAATTGACCTTCACAAAAACGACAGCAACTGGACATTGAAACAGCAGCAGCAACTTGCTTGACTTGCGTAAAAGATAACAGCAGTCAGTGTTATCCGCGCAACATGTAACACCGGCCGTGTAACTGTCATTTTTTGTTTCCGTCAAAAAAGTTGTGTAAATTTTTTTGACTTTTACCGGGCAACGCCGAGTACTTTGAAAATTTTGAAGATGTTGACTGTATTGAAGAATGTTAATTTCTTGAAGGATGCTGATGAATTCTTGTTGAAAATGAAGTGGGTAAGGGACCCCGTGTTTGCAGGTACCAGAATCAAACCAGCTTATGGCCACCAAATGATGCGTGATGCCATATGATGATGGATGGTATCCGCATGTCTGGTTTTGTGTGGTGTGCAGATGTGTTCAGTCAAAACAATGTTCATACAAAAATAACAGGGCAATCCACATAGGACGTCAGTAAACTCACGACGTATAAAGTCAATGATTCTTGTAACAGCCGTTGACGTTTTTCTTCATTATTTATTGTGGACGCCACAGTGACAAAATGGTTACGCGAATATGTAGGCACATCAAAACAGTCATTATCACAGCAACATTCAATACAGCAATAGACGGTAGACAGCATTACAATGATGAGTCAGATGCATGTTATATTTCAAAGTGCTGTAAATGTAGTCAGGTGAAAAACTCCATCCCTTTCTATAACAGCCAGGAGATAACCAGATGTATGAGATCAGTTCACTCTCCTTAGTTTGACTTCAGCAAGACAGACACGTCTGCCGAAGTATAAATAATGTCCTCAAAAATATCCTCTAGATAATAAAGGTTTTCCAAACCTAGTTCATTTAACAAAGTAGCAAGTAATGGTCCTTGGTACCTGCATAAACCGATGCAGTACAATACAGCGACATGTGAGCTAGGAAAACATCTCGTGACGACGACTTTCGAAGACAGGCTATGAACTAGTGTTCATTTCCAATTGACAGCACATCATTTATTTACACAGCAACATCAATCCGATACGATACACTACACAGGTACATCAGGATACACAAAAATCAATAATAATCAATTGCGCAGAATGTTACAGCTGTTCAGTATGATGTAAACCCTGTTTACATCGCAGTTCTAATGTTACATCAGTAAATTCACCAGAACGACTGCTGACACTGCAGTTACAAAACGCCACCCAGGCTTAAATCTATATATACTCAAAAGACTGTCCTCTCTGTAGTCTATAAGTTATCTGGCCTACACAACTCCTGGCCTTATAATCTCCAGAAACTCTGATATCTGTTCATGGATCCTGAAATCTATATATACTCAAAAGACTGTCCGCTCTGTAGTCTATAAGTAATCTGGCCTACACAACTCCTGGCCTTATAATCTCTTCAATAACTCTCCCTCCATAAGGAACAATGGCCTTACTATCTCCTAGCGCCGTTCCTGCACAATAGAAATCTATCAGGGAGGTAAATATGATCCAAAACATCGGCCTGTAGACACCAAGGCCTCAGAACATGTCCTTAACATAAAGTACACCTTATTCTTCCCTTATCACATCTTATCTGCAGATTTATCACATCTTATCTGCAGATAAACACTCCTAAATAGGCAAGTACTAGTACACCTCGAAAAATGGCCAAATATCGTTCCCGAACACTACCCTGGGAACACACACAAGATACAGGGCTGACTCTCCAGTCACCCGCCCAAACTTAGACTGCCACGGGATGACACATCTCCCACATAAAAACAGACACCGGACCCGGCTGTTCACGGACTAGCCGTGAGCTATTCACAGCCGGCCGAAACCAGTACAGAATAACTACATGACCAGCGCTCACACGCTTTCTGTACACTCTGTTTTCTAACATATAAATGTTTAAACAACTCACAATTAAACCAGCTAACAAGTGCGACAACCCTGAATTCACACTGTATAATCAGTATAGTACGTATCACTCCCCTTTGACCTTTACACCGCATTTATTTATGTACGAGTATTAATTACCTTTCAGTTACCTTTGGAGCACACACTTTTAACAGATTCAAGCCAAGTCGTCCTTTCTTGTTGTTTGCATTAAAGATCTGTCAAAGTCCTCCATATATATTTCATGTCTGCCTTCAACTTCTTTCTAAATGTTTGTCTAGATTCTCCACTATTTTTCTAATCCTAAGAATTACAAAATGAGGAATGCCTTGTAATGCTATCAGCTAGTTGTCTCAATGTATCTTTTGTCAAACGCCAGCGTCTTGTGCTCGAAGTTTTGATAGTAGTATTTTTCTTGGGTTTTTTTCCCTAGCAGCTTCACATTAGCGTTCTTTTGTAATGTCATTTTAATATTTCTATCACACATTTATGAACCTCTCTAACGTTGTAGTTGTCAATTTCATAGTTAACAGTGTTTCAAAGCCAGAAGATAAACTGCTTTGTCATTGGAGTTGAAGATTATTATGTTTCTTTGCAAATTCAAATATGTATATCTAGTGGGTTAATTTGCGCGTTTTTCTCCTCTGTATAAAGTAGTAAAGGCAATGAATTGTATTTTTGCCTAGCGAGTAAGAGTTTTTGTGTCTCATTTACAGCAGCACCCCAGTTATGAATGTTTATAACACATAAGAAAGGGAAACCACGAGGCCTGTAAACAGTAAATTAATATGAAACAAATATAAAGGTATGTTATAAGGCATTCGTAGGAAATAAATAAGTAGAACACTAGACAACAGAAAAACAACAGACATGAGTGGCTTACCCAGGATTTGAACCCTGGACCTTCCGTGCGACAACACCGCCTAGCTATGCAAGCGAATCACACTGTCCTCCCTGCCATCTACGCATCCCCAAAAAAGGATGTTTCAATGACAGGTCATTAGTGCGAACCTCTATACATAACACCGGAAGTTTACCATGGGAAGTTCAGCCTATTAATGACGCAATCACTTCTGTTGTTCCCCTATATATCAGTATTGGTCAGTCCAACAAGACAAAGATCTTAATACTGTGTCTAGTAAATGATAGTAGACTTAGAACAGTAAGAACAGGACAGAAGGTAGGTTTTGGTATTGTATAAACATTTATAACATATAAGGAAGGGAAACCACGAGGCCTATAAACAGTAAATTAATATGAAACAAATATGAAGGTAAGTTATAAGGCACTCGTAGGAAATAAAAGAAGTAGAGCACTAGACAACAGAAAAACAACAGACATGAGTGGCTTACCCAGGATTTGAACCCTGGACCATCCGTGCGACAACACCGCCTAGCTATGCAAGCGAATCACACTGTCCTCCCTGTCATCTACGCATCCCTAAAAAAGGATGACTTTTTCTTGTTGGACTGACCAATACTGATATATAGGGGAACAACAGAAGTGATTGCGTCATTAATAGGCTGAACTGCCCATGGTAAATTTCCGGTGCTATGTATAGAGGTTCGCACTAATGACCTGTCATTGAAACATCCTTTTTGGGGGATGCGTAGATGGCAGGGAGGACAGTGTGATTCGCTTGCATAGCTAGGCGGTGTTGTCGCACGGAAGGTCCAGGGTTCAAATCCTGGGTAAGCCACTCATGTCTGTTGTTTTTCTGTTGTCTAGTGTTCTACTTCTTTATTTCCTACGAGTGCCTTATAACATACCTTTATATTTGTTTCATATTAATTTACAGTTATGAATGTTCATTACTTTTGTAAATAATCAATTGTTTCCCCTATTAACATTTGTACTGAACATGATAAATATTTATATATCTATAACAAATAATTAATTTAAAAATGTCTACTGTGTATTCAGCAGGACATTCCCCAAATATGAAGACTCATCACAGATTAAATAGATTATTTCCATTAATTTGAATATAAACGTAATAAATCAGGTCATATTAAGTTAGATACTGTGCTTTGTCATCGGGGCATATTAACGTTGAAACTGAAGTTTTAAACTGTTCATTTGAAATTCTTCTTTGAACTGAAGGACATAAATTGTATTGACATCTTACTTATAAATTATATCTTGCTTAGGTATTAAATTTATTAAAACAACAAACATGTGTCTACTGTGTCAATCTTAAATCCAATTTGCATTATATACTAATTTTCACATTTTGATACGCATTTAATGTTCTTTTATGATGCTAATAATCCTATAGGTAAGGCACAGACAACAAAGTAATCTCGGCAGAGCAAAACCAATCACGATATGATCAAAGATGTCTACACGCCAAACATTAAACTGATATTGCACAGGCGTTGTGATTGGGGGTAAATTTAACTTTGATATTGGACTTTGAAATTTTTCATTTAAATTCCATGTTGTGACTCGAGGATATTAATTTAAATAAAATTTTGCTGGTAAATCATATCTTGCATAACAATCTTAGATTTTAAAATCTAAACGATTTTTTTTTAAAATAAGAAGACGAAAATGTGACTTTCAAGTAAAGGAACCGGCTCAAAGTTGTCTCTAGACCATTACTTCCTAACTCTTTAGAGGTATTCTTCTTCTCCTTTTTCTTCTTTGTAAACTTTCAGACGTCGTCTACTTGAATATTTTGAAAGAAAGCAGTGGTCAGCTTGATGCTATTTATATCTCCATAGAGCTTTTCCAGGAATGGTACTGATGACGACCATGTATGCTTTCTCTGTTGATCAATGTGGCGAGAGATCTACGTATGATAGCAGAAGATTAGAATTGTGCAGTCACCTTCTCGTCTGGGAATATTACATAAATATGGGAGTGCAACTCGTATTTATTATCTACCAGTTTCAAATTATTAATGTTTATTTGACCACACTAGAAAATTATAACTGGAAATTTAAATAATACAATAACTGCAGTTATAAACAAATCAATGCACTTTATTGATTAATGATGTATAGTAAAACAATTAGCACCTTGGTATATCACGATCTTTCAAGATTTTACACAATTTACAAGTAGTATATTGTTTCTGTTTGATCATTTTCATCATGTTATTGGATTGGGTGTCTTGGTTTGTGCTTTCACGCTCAGTTGTACTTAACTTGCTTGACACGTTGTAGTATCTGACTTCTATGGGTCGTTAAAACAATTGTACATTGAAGCCGTTATGTTTATGCCAGGAACAGTGTTGGTCCACTGTTAAACAGTTCACAATTTCCACATTTGTGTCACGTTTTTCACCATTAGTTGAACCTGCAAAATATGACCAGGTTGTGGTTTGGTTTGGTTTAGTTTTAAGGACTATGTTCCTTACACAAGGACAACTCCATCAGTGCTCCGATCTCCTCCCTTAGATCACACAAGGAGAATCTCAACACAGTGCACGAACTCTGGAGCACCTGTGAAAGTCTCAATGGGTGTATATTGGAATCACACATATTATAACTATTTTTGTGGTTGGTAGGTTTCTAATTTTTAAATTTTGCCAGGGCAGCGGCCTTTATGGATAATGTCTTTACGATTTCTAACTGCCGTGGGATTTTTAAAGTGCACGACGTGCACACGGGACATTCTATCTTTTCGCCCTTATTCGAGAAGGCTAGACATTCGATTTTACTACCCATGAGAAAGCGGGAGGGAGTATGACATCATTAGGACACCTGGTTCTGAAACAAATTTCCATAAATGATATTCTCTCTACAGGAAATCAAACCCGGTACTTGTAGAATTTGAAACGGGCGCCATACCTCTTAGGTAATCCGACCCCATCAGGTTATAGTATCTAGTCTGAGGACACAGGTAAGCGATGGCAAGATCTGAGGGATAGGTTTGCAGGCAGGTTCGCCAGTGTGTATAAGAGTAAACGGAAAGAACATAACCATATATGGTTATGTTTCATGTACGACATGATATTCTTTGAACATCTTACATTATGAGGGTGAAAGTAATATTTACAGCCCGTATCCATTACGTTCTATCTCAGGGATTGGATCAATTGAGAGCAGGAAATAGTCATTCGTTTCGATTGGAAGTTTTGTCGGAAAACGCCATGTGGAGGTTTGGGGGAAAAAAAAAGAAATTTAACCTAGCAAATTCGGAGGCTAAAACACACTGCATTCTGGAATCGTCAAAGAGACAGCCCGGATAAGTTGCAACATATATTTTATACTTTGAATTGTAGACTCGATTGGTATCGATGACGATAACCTAATTTATTTCTGCACCCGATAGAAACATAACCTTGTTTATTCTTTAAATGTTACATAATAATTGATCATTAAATTAGTTATATGTTGTTTTTTACAAATTCATTGTGGATTTAGTTATTATATATATACACACACAACTATAGAGCCAATAAGAATAATAAGAATAATTTTTACTGTTAAGTCCATTGAGGACATGTTCGAGCTAAATTAAATGTATTTTATCTATTCACAAAAGTTGTCGGGCAGATAAAAGTTAACGTTGCCAAGACACATTCAGCATTGTTCTTGACTTCTGAAATATCTTGTGAACACACCCTCAAGGTAGAAGCATCATCATCCTTCTATCTGTATCTCTGCCAAGAGGAATCTTGTGCGAAGTTAGGTACCTTTGAAGATCCACATTAGATACTCTAGGTTTTGGCCATTGTTGAACCATCACTGCAGAGCAGAGGGAGGCGACCCGTGACAGCTGGTGATAAATCTTAATAGCATAGAGTGGAAAAGACTTACATAATATTATTGATTCAGAAGTGACAGGAAGTGCAAATAAAGAGCCTTGGATTAAAAGTAAAATAAGAGAAATAGTTATCAAAAGGAAGAACATGACTCACCTAGAATGCACTATTAAAGTAAATGGACAAGCTTTGAAGCACGCCTATGGATTCAATCTCACATGCCCGTTAATAGTATCGTGTAGAAAATGCATTTCAGAGGTGAAAAATAGAATAACCAGGCACTGTATACTGAAGTCTCTAACACTTCCCTTTCCTTAACGACGAAAGACCAACGAAGGAAGAAATTCAGTGCCAGGAAATGTATTAAACAGGATTATCCTTGAGAGATTAAAAGAGTACATAGACAAGAAACTGAGAGATGAACAAGCAGGTTTTCGACAAAACAGATCATGTACAGACCAGATAGCCACTTTGAGAATAATAGTTGAACAAAGTCTGGAATGGAATTCACCACTATACATCGGATTTGTGACCTACGAAAAGGCATTTGACATTGTAGACAGAGAATCGCTTTGGAAATTGATGAGGCATTATGGAGTTCCCCTGAAGATCATTAATTTAATAAAGAAAACATATGAAGACATGACATGCAGAGTTCTTCACGAAGGGCAGCTTACGAAACCGTTTGGGATAAGAACAGGAGTGCAACAGAGATGCCTCTTGTCTCCATTTCTTTTCTTACTAGCAATAGAAGGGCTATGAGATCATCGACAACACACTACAGAAATGGAATCTAGTGGACTCTGACTAAACAGTGACAATCTGGATTTTGCTGATGACTTGGCTCTTCTGTCTCATAACCGTAATCAGATGCAGGACAAATTGAAAACACTCGATGAGAGGTCACAGCAATTGGGTCTGAAAATACACAGGGACAACACAAAGATAATGAGAATAAATGCAGGTAATGATAACAAGGTTGAACTTGAAGAAACACCAATACAAGATGTAGAATCGTACACATATCTTGGCAGCAATATAGACAAAGTTGGAGGGACAGACAGTGATATCAAACTAAGAATACAAAAAGCAAGAGGAGCTTTCATTGCATTGGGAAATATATGAAGATCAAGAGAAATCGGATCCAACACGAAAATAAGAATCTTCAACTCAAATGTGAAGTCAGTCCTATTATATGGCTCTGAGTCATTGAGAACAACAAAGACAACGACCAAAAAGCTACAGACTTTCATAAATGGGTGCTTGCGTAGAATAGAGGGATTAAAATGGTATGACAAGGTTACCAAAGTGGAACTGATGACAAGAACTAGACAAGTGCCAGTGGAACAAGAGATGAGAAGAAGACGATGGCGATGGATGTGACACACACTGAGGAAACCTGTTGATAGCATTACAAATCAGTCCTTGTTCTGGAACCCCCAGGGCAAGAGAAGCAGAGATAGACCAAGAAGCACATGGAGAAGAGAGCTGGAAACAGAGATGAAAATGATGAGCAGAACGTGGAAAGAACTTGAGATGATGGCACGTGACAGGAGGACTTGGCATGTGTTTGTTGAAGGCCTATGCTCCTTTGGGAGTGGAGGGTTATGAATGAATGTATATTGAAGTCTCCAATACTTCCCTTTCCTACGGCTGTATTTGCTATGGGACTACCTTTACCCTTAGCCATGGTAACTCGAGAATATTCCTTCCAATAACATCTTGCTTGTAAATCACATCCATCAATCTTTGATTTTAATTTTGGCAAAGACCACGCATTGTTTTCTTACACCAGCTGGACATCGAATGTTTTATATTTTATATCGTATATTCATTTTAAACGCATTTAACATTATTTTAAGTTTCTAATAATCAGAAAGACATGACAACACTAAAATATCAGCTCAGTGAACATGCAACAACGAAAAGATCTTAAAGCTTCATTCCTAATATTAAATGCATCAGTCAAACTGGCGTGAAACGATACCTTAATGCGCTGGTAGGCAATTGGGAGCTTTTGGGATCTACTTTAGAAACACTGAGCTCTCCAAAGAATTAATTTTTATAAAATCATGAATGTTTTTATATTTCAGAGTAATAGAAATTTGGAATAAGTTGCAACCGGCATGTGTGTTTTATCTAAAGTACTGTACCTTTAAACTTGGGGAAGCAGCATCTTTAAATGCCGATGTGAGACGGTTAGTCTTAAATTTACCTAGATTAAATATTCTCTTCCCCTCTCAGTCATCTAGAGATCTAGAAAATAATACCCTGGGATCTGCCAGTAGATACAGCCCAACCCGTTGCCGACCCTTGCCTTAATGGGATTATCATGTTGATACTATCACTGATTTTGAAAATGTCATTTCTAGCCCAATGACGGGAATTATTGCACTTTTATTAACATCTTGCGTGTAAATTGTATCTCGCACACCGATTTTAGATTTTAGGTTTATTAAAACTATTGACATTTCAGATTTTGGCTCAACATTATTTTTGTAACAGCGAGCAAATAAAACTGAATCATGTATCACAAATCTTCCGTGTGTTTTACTTTTCACGTATACTTTTATTGTTGAATAAATCCCCCTACATCACTTGTTCCGAATAAATCTTACGCCCTGGATTAATTCTTTAATTAATTATGTATTATGAAAATGCCACATTTTAGTGTCTAACCTCATGACCTGGAAAGTCGCATTCTGTAACCGTTCTAATATTATATGTAATTCTTAAATGGCGTGAAGTAAAACACGACTTAAACATTTGCTCGGATAAAATCTGGACATTCGTGCAAAAACATGCAATTTTTTTTTTTTTTTTTAAATAGGAATTTGCCTTGTTTTATCGAGACCCTCTGTTCAACCAAGATAGAAGGTCAGTCGGTTATATTATGGGGCATTTCCAAATATAATAGAACTCGTGATCTAGTAATAATTCAATAATTGGACGTGGAGATTAGCTATAGTGAACACAAGAGCAGATGAACAAACATACTGAGAATATAATGGCCAAATATTACTTAGGTTTGTAAGGAAAGTTGTGACAGGAAGTGTCTCCAATGTAAAAATCATCAATGATAATTATTTTCCTTTTTGGCCCATATGGAGCATGGGGGCTATCACTGCAACTGGTCCCCGTAGGACGCCTGCACCAAACACTCACACGCTCTTGCAGCTGGTGTTTCTTGAGCAATTTGTTTTTCGTGTTAAGCTTGCCAGCCCCATATTCAACCTAATATTAGTGGCCTTGTACTATATTGCCTGATAGGGCAGTAGGCATGTTCTTTCTTTGTCACATTAGCGGGAACTACACGGGGCAGATGTATAATAGTGAAAGATAAATAAAGATAAATAAAGACAAAAAGATAAGGTAACTACTGCGCCCATACAAATCATTTTATTTTAACTGAACTACAGAAAACCTACTAAGTAACCAAGGAGATAAAATAAAAAGATAGTTAGTACATGAATGAATGCATAAAATATTGGATAAAGTAGTGAATGAATGACTTTGTTTGATGTATTTGCTAATCGTATAACAATTTAAGAAGGCGAATGCGTAGACTACACCAGCAGTGTTGTTTTATTCAAATCAAGCAATGAAATAATAGAGACACAACCACCAATAATAGATGAAAATAAGCGAGAACAACAAGACAATTGTATTTTTGTAAGATAACACGAGAAATTAGATTTATTTATATTTCAATGCAGAAGAATAAGAATAATTATCTTAAATCTAAGCGCCAAAATATTTACTGCATGACAGTATGTTTGTTCTGTTTAAAAGCTGTCGCTAGTGGTACTTATAAAGATATGCAAAGCATATTCCAAGCCAACAACAGACTCATACATAGGGTACATCTATCGCCTGAATTGTCATAGAATGAAGTGTCATATGCAAAGATGATTTGTAGATGTACCTCTCTGACCAATCCTATGGTATGCGCTGAGCAAAGCATTAGTGTTGTAGAGGTTAAATACCCCTCCCTCCGGCTCCTCCCTTAACATGCGCATTAATTTGCACTAAACGTACAACATCGTCTCAGTGTAGGCCCAAAGAGTTTCTTCCAGATGATTCTTATCAAACACTGGATATAAATTCACTCAGGCCGTTAACTGGTGCTAGGTAATGAAGCCCTAGTCAAACATGGAATTTTAGCACCCAAGGCAAGCAGCTCATTTGGAATCCTAAATGTGTATGAGTGTGTGTATTATATATATATATACCCAAGCATGACACTATTTTGATCCTGTTGATCCTGGTACGCAGATTTCTAGCATTCTATTGATATAATGCAAATAAATTACAATTTTATCCATTGCAGACCATTATATCAAAGCAAAGCAAAGTGAAATCTTGGATAATGGTACATAACATTACAATAAATACAATAAAAATGACATTTAAATGAAATAGACTCGGCTAAAAAGAGAATCAATGAAAAACATAACACAGCCATGTCTTGGCCGTTTTAATGAATGTAAATGACCAATTACTCTTGTCTGTCTAAATCAGTGGTTTCCAGACGTTTTTCTCCGGGCCCCACTTTTGGAATGAAAATGTGCTCGTGCCAATTTTTTTATTGATAAGAAATAATTTCAAAACACTTCAAAAAAAAAGAAAAAAAAACTCTTAGTTGGATGACAGGCAGTGTGCCACAGACATTGAGAGAGGAGCTCATGTGCCCCATCATAAAGAAAGGAATGCCACCAGCTACAGACCAATAAGCCTAACTAGATGTGTATGTAAGACAATGGATAGGATTGTCAACAGAAGATTGCAATGGTACTTGTAAAATTTTAGTGCTAGAACATGCAGGGTTTAGAGAGTGCAGCAGCACAGAAGACCAAATCACATACCTGTCCCAGATCGTTGAAGATGTCTTCCACGAAAAGAAAAAAAGTCTTTACCCTATGGATAGATCTCCAAAAAGCTTTTGACCAAGTATGGAAAGACGGGATAATAGTAAAACTGCAAAGAAACAGAATCAAGGGTAAAATGAGAAAATGGATCCAGACGTTCCTACACAATCGGAAAGCAAGAGTCACCATGGAAGGCCACAACAGCGTGAAAATCCTCCTAAAACATGGAGTTCCTAAAAGCTCAGTATTGTCTCCCACCCGGTTCCTTGTGTTCATCAATCACCTCATTCACGATCTGCCTCAAGGTGTGAGAGCCGCCCTATACGCTGACGACTTGGTGGTGTGGTGTGTAGAAGAACATCTAACTATCGCTAATAAGCGAATACAAAGGGCAGCAGACAACATAGCAGCATGGGCAGAGAAATGGATGGTGCACATCAATGCTGAAAAATCCTCAACAACACTTTTCACGCTCTCAAACAAAGACAAAGCAGGAGAGATACGACTTGAAAATATACATGTCCAAACAGACGAGGAGCTGGTGTGCCTGGGCATTACATTAGATAAGAGAATGACATGGAGGCCCCACATCGAGAGAACAGAGGCCAAAGCAAGAAGAAAACTTGCCATTCTGAGGAAAATAGCTGGATCAAGTTGGGGAGCTAACGAAACAACATTAAAGAAAGTTTATACGTGCAATAAAGCCAATATTAGGGTACGGATCAGCAGCGTGGTCTACATCAACCAAATCACACCTATAAGCCTTGGATAAGGTACACAATCAAGCGCTTCGGTTGATCACGGGTCATTTGAAGACCACACCAATAAACGAAATGAAAAAAATCAAAGGCATTCCACCTTTATTCTACAGACGAGACACTAAGACCTTGTTCCAAGCAGAAAAGTACAAGAACATGCCAGCACATCTAATGAAAACTAGATTTAGAGATTTAGCCAGTGGGAGGTTGAAGAGAAGCAGTTAGGTGCATCGGTCCAAAAAAACTAATTAGAACATACAAGGATGAACTACCTGACATCACTATGGAAATAATTCCAACACTCCTCCCAACCCCATGGGAACAACAAAATTTCAGCATTAAGACCTCCATAACTACCATGTGACATATTATGATAATAGCTTTCATACATCTATTTAATTGTCTACATTATTCTTTCATCTGGCTTTCACATACGCCCATTTCGTTAACATAAAAACCCTCCGACACTCAGAGATCTATATCTTTTTCTAATTTAGCACGTCTATTTTATTTCCTATTTTCTATTTCCTTAGAAATGTTTACCAGCAAACCTATTTAGCTAACGTTGAGCCGGTTACCTGTAATTAAACGCCAGCGATTGAAAATCGTCGTAATGAGATCAAACAGGGTGAGACGAAACGCGTAGGAAAGGGGCGACTATTTCATAGAGTCGTAAATTTTGGCTCAATGGTAGATAAGCTAATGATAGTTGAAACGTATTTTTCGTTAGACAGTGATCAGGGGAAATAATTTGAGTAGGAAGAGCAGATAATTTGGAACCAAGGGGAGACAATTTCTATTACCTTCCTTTGAATCCGTTTGTTCGATAGGTAATTAAACACGGTGAGAATCGCCAGATCAAAGGACGGGCTTCGCTGGATTGCTAAGTCTGCAAGCGGCAAAAGCGATAAATTTTCCTCAGATTCGCAGATCGAACGAGGAAAAGCCCAAGATCTGAGTAAAGGTGTCATATCTAGCAAGTACGAGCCATTTTCTGGAGATTTAATATATATTCTCCAGCTTTTAAAATCCATTATTCAGTACTCCTCAGATTTTAAAGACATCTAGCTTTGATTTCTAGATCACTTGTGTTAGTGGAGTTTCTTAGTTTTTTTTGTTGGAGATAGTCTTAGAAGTTTTGTGTGGAGGTAATTATATTTACTAGTAGTTTGAGTGATTAATGGTTAAGTCCGTATTATATTTCTCTAAGATGTTTGTGCAGAGTGATTAACTAGATAGATCCGTCATTTATATTTCTCTAGGATTTACTGTGGTACATCAGCTTGCAGAATAAATAATAATTTCTAGCTAAACTTATCCAGCTATAAAATAAATTTAATAAACTGCTAGTAACCAGTCAGAGATTATTCTAACTGACTAGTAAATGCACTGTTCATCACGAGTATTGACGAAATATATATTTATTTCTAATTCATGATGATTAATTTTTTTAAATGACTAGAATTTAGTTCACGGGAGTTTTTAAACGATAAGACAAGTTCTAAGCTTGCAGTTTCAATTTAAGTTAAATAACCGAAGTGGATAAATATATTATTTTTTTCGCGGGTTAAGGATAGGATTGAGAATACTATATTATGGTTAAGTATTTGTATTTTTTCTCCTTTACACAGTATTGGGTCAAACCCAAATCTACCAGCGGCTTCCATATAAATCTGAGAATAACCATACGAAAGAACATTTCTAATTGATATCTGGGTCTTCAAGGTAAACCTGTCTGGCTTTGTGTATGCACCCAGAAAGAGACAGAGTACCAACCCAAAGAACATTAAGAATAAATATTGTAACTGGGCCTATAGATCCAGATTTATATTTCTTTCCCAAATTGCATTTACATTCAGCCCGTAGTGGCGAAATCACAAACATTAACATTTCCCGACATTTGATCATTTGTGGTGTGACAAGGAATTATTATACTGATAGAAGTTACCGACCTGACATTTCTATGTACTGGAAGTCCCAAGTTTCTGACACTGTGAGCACTGTTCAATTTCTTACCTGGTCTAATTAATGTGACATAAACAGTAGTCCTAAATAAAAATAAGTAAGAGAACGTTCCCCGGAGAAGTGGATTTAATCTGTCGTTGAGGAGCTTGGGTTTTCTTTGCCAAAAATAACACTGGATTTGCTGTGTGCGTGTGTCCTAAAGATTGTTCCAGAAGGTGCAACTTAAGTATTAGGTAAGAACGAATTTACGTGGCCACGGTTGTCTGAGAAGAGAGGAAGGATGAATGAATAATCCGCATATATATATATATATATATATATATATATATATATATATATATATATATATATATATATATATATATATATATATATATATATATATATATATATATATATATATATATATATATATATATAATCTTGTAGAATCCATGTACTTACGTTGGTTATTTTAAATGTGTAAGTTTTGTTAACCCTGTCCCTTTTCGGAATAGATTAACGCATAAACTCTGTTCTTTACTGTAGAGGGAAATCCTAGACCATAGCGTAAAAAAAATCTTTGACTCTTTGGGGGTTAATAACTTTCTTCTAACGGGATCTTGTCTCAACAGAGAGAGGGAGGATTACACCTATGGGTCTTATTCTTTATTAATTCATTAACCTATGTTTATTTGTATTTTGATTGATATTCAAATTATTGCTGTTGTGAAGTTTCTTTATGGTAAATAAAATTTACATAAACTTTATTTACATGTGTTGGTCAGCTCGTCCCAAAATATCCCTATTCCATTGATATAATTTTCACGTTTGTGCGTCTAACTGTCGTAACTTATGTGTGTGTGTATGTGAGTGGTTGATATATATATATATATATATATATATATATATATATATATATATATATATATATATATATATATATATATATATATATATATATTAATATATATTTTGGTAATCTGTCTGACAAACAAAGTTCTGTTGTAGAGATAGGCTGAGCTAGAGAATCTTCTCGAGTCCAGGGACAGATTCTACCTATTTTTTGTTCACCATCTCACTCGTGAAAATCTATTTCTTATCTTATCTCTCACTTAGTCACCACCTGTTCTAGTTCTATTCAGAAGGGACCAAACTATGTCTTAATTCCCCTATCGAAAATCTACGACATACCACCTGCCCCATGGGAGAGCTAAATACTCTCCAAAAGGAAAACAGTAGCATGTGACATAATTGAAGAACTATACCCCAGAGAAGCATGGATCCAAGTATATACTGATGGATCTGCAACAAGAGCGTTGAAGAATGGAGGCGCAGGAGTTTATCCAGACAAAGAAAACGAATTCACCTGTTCAATTACTGGGATATTCTGTTCAAACTACTCTCCTGAAGTACAGGCCTTAAGCATTGCTGCAGGATTAATAAATAGCACAATAAGCCAATGTCAGCAGGTTGCATTCCTTACCGATGCAATGTCAGTTCTGCAAGCCCTCAACAGTGATAAACAGTCAGAGTTAAATAAAGATCAATGCGAAGTAAATATCAAAAGAAGGGTAGAGCTACAGTGGATACCATAACACTGTGGCGTACCAGGAAATGAAAGAGCAGATACGTTAGCAAAAGAGGGAGCACTCGGGGACAAAAAGAACAAACAATCACCTTCCAGGAAAAGAAGACCCTTATCAAGGCCATCAGGAAAGTTGACCAACAAAGAGACAATTATCACTATCTTTATCGCGCAAAACATGTGATCCTGTTCTGTATTAGAACAGGACATAACAGACTGAACAATCACTTTTACAGACTAAGATTGGTACCATCACCCCTATGTACGTGTGGACAGACAGCACAGACAGAAAGACTGCCACATGCTTAGTCAATTGCGGACTGAACATTGACCAACAGAGACGCACATCCATACAAAGCTGTTTGGGAGTCTTCACGAACTTTCAACTACAGCAACATACATCCATAATAATGAGAATAAATGCAGGTAATATTAACAGGGTTGAACTTGAAGAAACTTACTTACTTACTTACTTAGTCGTTCCCCTTCTACCGTGAGGTGTAGAGGTTTGGAAGAGAGAGCGCCAGACTATCCTATCGGCTGTCTTCCTCCTGGCCTGGTTCCATTCTAGTCCTCGATCCTTCAAAGATTGTCTAATGTTGTCCTCCCAGCGGACTCTGGGTCGTCCTCGGGGTCTGGATCCTTGGCTCTTTGTTTCCCATGCTTGTCGTGGTATCCGATCTTCTCCCATTCTTTAGACATGGCCAAACCATCTTAATTGGGACTGTTCCACCTAGGTCTGCAGGGGGTAGGATTTAAGGCCTTGGCGTATCGTCTGGTTGCGTACCATGTCTCTTCTTGTTACTTCAACCACCTTCCTCAGATACCTCATTTCTGAGGTTTGGATCTGGCTTTTATGGGTTGTAGTCATTGCCCATGACTCGCATCCATATGTCAAGACTGGGACATAGGTGGAGCGGTATACAGCCATCTTCGTTTTCTTACCAACCTCTCTCTTGCTGAGGAATCCTCGATTTATGGCCTGAAAAAGTCTTCCAGCTGCTGCTTTTCGAGTGGCCAACTCTTCTTTGATGCCTCCCTTTCGGTCTATAATAGCTCCGAGGTATTTAAAGTGGTCGACCTGCTCCAGGACCTGTTCTCCCAGCTTAATCTGATGTTTTCTTTCTTCTCGTGATATCGCCATGGATTTTGTTTTAGAGCTGCTTATGACCATCCCTCTCTTCTCCAGCTCTTCCTTCCAGACTTGCAGGTTGGATTGGAGATGTGCCTCTGATTTAGCAATCAGGGCAACATCATCAGCAAATGCCAGCTCCGAAATATAGACCTGTCTCATCTTCCAGTACCCCACTGAATACTTTCTTGTTCTCTCCTTACATGCCTTGATGACATCGTCCATAAGGAGTATGAAGAGGTAAGGTGATAGGATATCACCTTGTCTTACACCAGTGGTGGTCCTGAACTTGAAGAAACACCAATACAAAATGTAGAATCGTACACATATCTTGGCAGCAATATAGACAAAATTGGAGGGACAGACAGTGATATCAAACTAAGAATACAAAAAGCAAGAGGAGCTTTCATTGCATTGGGAAATATATGGAGATCAAGAGAAATCGGATCCAACACGAAAATAAGAATCTTCAACTCAAATGTGAAGTCAGTCCTATTGTTTGGCCCTGAGTCATGGAGAACAACAAAGACAACAACCAAAAAGCTACAGACTTTCATAAATGGGTGCTTGCGTAGAATAGAGGGAATAATATGGTATGACAAGGTTACCAACGTGGAACTGGTGACAAGAACCAGACAAGTTCCAGTGGAACAAGAGATGAGAAGAAGACGATGGCGATGGATGGGACACACACTGAGGAAACCTGTTAATAGCATTACAAATCAGTCCTTGTTCTGGAACCCCCAGGGCAAGGAAGGCAGAGGTAGACCAAGAAGCACATGAAGAAGAGAGCTGGAAACAGAGGTGAAAATGATGAGGAGAACGTGGAAAGAACTTGAGAATATGGCACGAGACAGGAGCACTTGGCATGTGTTTGTTGAGGGCCTATGCTCCTTTGGGAGTGGAGGGTTATAAAATGAACATACATCCAGAGAACCGGACTTCTTGTGTAAACATTACTAAACAAAAGCGAACGAGAAGAAGAAGAAGACTTAAAGAACAAAAGAAAGTAAACTCCTAGCAGTGCTATTTTGAATAAATCACAGCCTAAATTATGGCCCGAGTGAATTTTTTTTAAAATATTTGCATTGTTATTAAAATCTATTTGATATAAAATAAATTTTATTACTGAATGAAATATAGAAATTTCTACGGGTTTCTATACATACATTTCCCATATTACATCACATGAAACAAAATAAATATGACAATGACCTCCATATTTATTTTTGACATGAATTATTTTGAAAATGGTGTGGCACGCCAGACCGTTTGTGAACCACTAGTCTAAAGCATTACGTGGAAGTACAAAACACAAAGATGTTTTAGAAATAGATATCTTGTCGAGAAAAAAAAAGAAACGCAGTTTCTAAGCCAACAAGAAGAAAAAAAATGTCATCGAAGGAAAACAATTGAAATGTTCTCAATCGTTTTAACCAAAACCTCAAAGGCTGATACGGGAATTTAGTTGATTTTTAAAAAACCAAATATATCATAATGGTTTTGAACATTCATTTTTTTTTTTAAACATTGGAGTAAATGCCGGAGAACAACTTAAACGGTCAATCAATTAAATGAAATATGAAGTCCAACGAATTCACATTGCTACTCTGTTTCATAGAATACCACAAATTGCTACTCTGTTTCATAGAATACCACAAATTGCTACTCTGTTTCATAGAATACCACAAATTGCTACTCTGTTTCATAGAATACCACAAATTGCTACTCTGTTTCATAGAATACCACAAATTGCTACTCTGCCACTGTATTATATTACAATAAATAAATCTACGAGTGCAATCACCTTTCGAATAATTAATTATTAATGAATGTATGACAAGAGGAACAGATCAATAAATAAACTATCCTAGTTCAAGAATATTTCATGATACGCGTCCATGAAAAATGATATAGTCAAACAATATATGACAACGTGTTTGCCTTCACCAGTTCTGAATGGATTATTTGTTCTATAGAAATTGATGCAGCTAGCTAATGTCTTTAGTCTCAAGATTGAATAGTTTCTACCTAGAATAGCCTACACACTAAAACAAAGAATATTCTAAGCAAACATTTTAATAGTCAATGCACAAATAGTCATCGAAAAACTCCAATCCCTTTGACTCGATATGAATGTTAGAGCCGAAGTCTCCAACAATAGGAAACTGGAAAGACAGCTGGTCCAACTGCTCTGTGGCTGGGGTATTGATAAATGCTTGTACCTTTCTCTCAGCAAGATGTTTATACGCAACAACGAGTAACTCGCCTCTGAATCTGGCACCCAACAATGCTTCCGCCTCTCCTTTCCAACTATCAAGCAAATCGTTCGTATTGTTGCCGTAATAATCAACATTAACATTTAGCCAGAAGAGTCTCTCTTTCTGCAGCATTCCCGTGAACGGCTGGGTCAGTTCATCAGAAACTCCAAGGTAGTGTGCAAATCTCTCGATACATATTAACGGTTGACTATCAACGTCAACAATCCCAAGACGCAACACTCTTCCTACAAGGCGTTCTAGTTCGTTGTTGTTCCGTACCTGGAGAACAGCAATAACTTTGGCTTCCCCAATTACTTTGAATTTGTACACGACGTTTGTTTTAACTGAGTCATTTATAAGAACATCTGCGACGTCACAGATTACGTTAGTTACATCCTGTCCTTTCTGTGAGAAAATAGTAATGGTAAGAAAATACAGCGCCATGCCTGTAACAGCGGACATTCATGTTGAAGCTGGCGTTGTGTTATTGTTAAAAGAACTCTACACTCCCGTGTCCTGGTGTGAATGACTAGCAACTGTTGGCTGTTCACCTATCATGTGTGAAGATGTTTCAGTTTCTCCTTGGCGTTACACTGTATGTCGGGATTGCATAGTAAACACTAATCCGACGTTTATAAGGAAAGACTACAGATAATGTTGTGAAAAGAGGAAAACTAAGGGATCAGTTATTTGGGCGTCTACTGCCTACATTATAATGTAATCCGACGTTTATAAGGAAAGACTACAGATAATGTTGTGAAAAGAGGAAAACTAAGGGATCAGTTATTTGGGCGTCTACTGCCTACATTATCTGTGCTATAAAATAAACAGAATAAATGTATATTTTTTTAGGATTGTGTGAAATGCGATATACATCGATATACCTAATCAGATGAAATATATTCTGATAATTAAAACAATTATATATTCAGCTGGAAATAAACGCGAAAGAAGATTTTCATAAAAAAGATTGCATAATTTTTTATGTGAAAGAAAACAATTTTATATATAAAAAAAAAAAGGAAATAGCTGATGAACAGTGCAGATAATATGAGGGTACAGGCTAGAAATCTGCCTACCAGGATCAACAGGATCAAAATAGTGTTATTCTTGGATATATACATATATATGCTAGAAAAGACCGTGTAATAAAACCTTCATATGAAGCAAACATTCCCTGCCCACACTGCCCGAGATTTTTCCAGGCCCGCATCGGGCTCATCAGTAACCTTCGTACCCATAGACTAACCAAAAATATTCCTAATAATTGGATGAACAGAGTGGTCTTCATAACCCGTGGTGGACGAACAACAAAACACACACACAAACACACACACACACACATATATATATATATACTGAAGCACATTAAGAACGCACCACCTGTATAATCCAAGAACAGAGTGTGAAATGTAAATATAAGTGTGTACAAGTTTACATATTTGGAATCTTTATTCATTTTCCTATGAATCCATGCTGGTCAGTAATTTGTACATTTGATTGTTATGAAATTCATTGCATTCTGTACAGGCAAGGGAGAAAACCAAAAATACAAAAAAATGCACGTGCGTTATCCTGCTGGAGAAGCTGCAAGTCTGGATAAATTGTGAACGCAGGAGCAACCAGTGCATCCAGAACCTCATCTCGATATGTCACAGCATTAACATTTCCACGGAAGACGTGAAGAGGCAAGCGATAGTGAAAACTGAATCCTCCCCAAATGTGAATACTGCCACCTCGAAATCGGTTGACACAGCAATCTGCAAAGCGCTCTTCACACCGTCGCTAAATCCGCATACGTCCATCTGCAAAGGATATGTTGAATCTGTTCTCTTCTGTGAATAGGACAGCATTCCACTGCAGTCTAGTCCATCTGATATGTTGCTCTGCCCATTGCAGGCGCTGCTAACGATGTCTGTGAGTCACGTTTGGCCCAACATAAGGTCGTCTTGCAGTAAGCCTGTATCTCTGAGTCATCGTATGACTGTCATTCGAGAGATTTGCCCATGTCTACCCACTATTGCTCTTGCTGTTTGACTTGACGGGAGAGTCAATTCCTTAGGTGACTCAGCACAATATGACGATCTTGCGCAGGGGTAGTAACTCGTGTTTGGCCACTCCGAAGTCTATCCCGGGCACTGCCAGTGGTTCTGTAACGTTCATTGAGACGTACAATAGTGCTGTGGTGGCAATTCATCCTTCTGGCAATGGCCCGCGAGCTCATTCCGGTCTCCAACATACCAATGGCTCGTTGGCGGTCGTTTTCAGATAGTCGTGGCATTTCAAGCACATGTACTGGGTGTTTTGTCTCAACGGCCTTTTTATACCGAGTATACTGCCACAACG
Source organism: Oreohelix idahoensis (assembly GCA_024509875.1). Taxonomy (NCBI): domain Eukaryota; kingdom Metazoa; phylum Mollusca; class Gastropoda; order Stylommatophora; family Oreohelicidae; genus Oreohelix; species Oreohelix idahoensis. Next base: position 1,896,849 of record JAMPIV010000299.1, on the reverse strand, counting down.
CGTACACATTTTCAGGGTCATAGCTGTTGAGAATCGTGTTGCACGTGTAACTTTCATCGTTTTCATGTAGTCTGTACACACACCCATGGGTTGAATCTTGCACTTTCCATTCTAGCAGCCATTCGCTCTCTACCTCATGGCAAACACGGGGAAAATCCATTCCCACACTTTTTTTTGCCAGCTTCTCGGCATCAGTATATATAATCGTGGTGCGTCTTTAATGTGCTTCAGTGTATATATATATATATATATATATATATATATATATATATCTATATATATATATATACATATATATATATATATATATATATATATATATATATATATATATATATATATATATATATATATATATATATATATATATATATATATATATATATATATATATATATATATATCCTTCAAAAGAAGTTAAGGACCAGTAGGTGAAAATGACCCAAAAATAATACAAATTATAAAAATTATATTTCACAAGCAATTAATCTGACATTGATTTTTCTCGAACGACAAATATTCAACACGTGCTGCATGGGCCACCAGCATACCGTGTGGCTAGTGATCAGCTGGGTAAGCACGCTGAAAAAATGCTGCTGAGACGCCAAAATGAGGGTGTTTTTAATGAAGTCTGAGCATGAAAAAAATACCTGCTATTCTAAAAATGCGTGATGCATGTGGGAGACTATAGTGTTGGTCTTGAGCTGTACTCACAAAATTGTCTTTATAAGCAACACAAGTGCTGCATAACCATTGCACAACAATATGCCTCAACGACGAAAGCTGAGTGTTGTGGATAAAGGAAGAGCCATTGCGAGGTTGCAGGAAGGTCTTACTGTCCGACATGTTGCTCAGAGGCTTGCAGTATCTCATTCAGTTATTGTCAGACTGCAGCAGCGCTTTGCCCAAACTGGAGTCGTCGAGGAACGGCAACGCACAGGTCGTCCTAGAGTCACTACACCTCGAGAAGATCGCTTAATTCAGAGGCAAGCACTGCAACGGAGAACTGCAAGTGCAAATGTTATCAGACAGTTCCTCAGAGATGCTACCAACACTGTAGTCAGTGATCAGACTATTCGGAATCGCCTTCACGATGCTAACCTTCGTGCTTGTCGTCCAGCCATTCGACCACACTTGACTGCTGCCCACAGAGCAGCTCGTTTAGCATGGTGTATGCAGCACGTGCATTGGTGACGTGCACAGTGGGCTAACTTTATGTTCACGGATGAGTCCAGATTTGTCTTGGAGCCTACAGATGGACGAATCAGAGTATGGAGGCGTCGTGGTGAACGCTTTAGTGATACTGCAGTCACGAACGTAACCGATATGGTGCTGGATTAATGATGATGTGGGGAGGCATTCGTTTACTCCACAGAACCACTCTCTATCATGTGATTGGGAATCTGAATGGTGACCGCTACCGTGACGAGATTTTACAGCCTCTTGCCATCCCAGCCCTGCAGGTTATTGGGCACAATGCAGTCCTTCAAGATGATAATGCAAGACCACACCGTTCTCGTGCAGTAAATGCTTTCCTGCAAGAAGCGGGTGTCAATAGAATGGAATGGCCTGCAAACAATAATGATTTGAATCCCATTGAACATCTTTGGGACGAGCTTGAGCGACGAGTTAAGCAACATCAGCCATCTCCTGCAACTCTGCATGAACTTCTTCTTGTTTTTCAGCATCAGTTGCAGGCAGTGCCCCAATGCTTCATTCGCAAGCTCATCATTTCCATGAGACAGCGGTGCTTTGAAAGTATCGACAATAATGGAGGACACACACGCTACTGACAATGTTGACCTTTGGTGTTATTCTCATTAATTTTGAGAATGCGGGTTGTATTGATTGCTGTGCTGTCATTTTACACACGTTAATGCAACCGTCATGAAAATAGTGTTGATAGTCACTGATAAGCTTATCATGTTATACTTTGAAGTGCTGTGTTTTTATTTTTCATTTTCATTTCACATTGCACCCTTTATAAAAATGGTCCTTAACTTCTTTTGAAGGGTTATATATGTATATATATATATATATATATATATATATATATATATATATATATATATATATATATATATATATATATATATATATATATATATATATATATATATATATATATATATATATATATATATATATATATCATCAGCATCTACAATTCTCGCCGTTTGTACGTCGGTACCATCTAAGGGATGGAACTGTGGTTGAAAGTTATACATTAATTGTATTGTTTCCCTTATATGTACTCTCCCGAACACAGTAACACTCGACGAAGACAAGTCGGTGAATTGTGCAGCACAGTGACCCAGTTTCATTCCTGAAACAGATTTAACTCATCATTTTGTTAAAAATAACCTTAAAATGTAAGTTTTTGATTGTTTCTTCAAGAGAAAATTTTAGTTTAAATTATTGCATACTAATCTTTATGGATAGAAATGATAAAATGGCTGCAAAACGAGCAGCAGATGCTGCGAGGAAGAGACAATCGCGTCAGTCACAAAGAGCAAGAGACTCTAGAAGAAACAGCAATACGACGACAACGTGAAGCGGCACAAAGACAAGCACAGCGTATATGAAAACTTGAAAGCTTTTATTAAGAACACTTTTTATCAGGGAACATTCTTTGAAACAAACATACGCACTTTCACAATAAATGTTGTCATCAAGGAATATTCATACTGAATTTAAAAAATATATTAAAAATATATTACTGTTTTTGATTTACTTCCTTCATTATTGACGGGTTATTGCTAATTAATTTATATATATATATATATATTTATATATATATATATATATATATATATATATATATATATATATATATATATATATATATATATATATATATATAACAACCACCACAATGGAAAGACAGTATTATTGTAAAGTTACCGAAGAAAGGTGATCTATCAGACTGTAATAACTGGCGTGGTATATCTCTATTATCAGTACCTGGAAAATTATTATGTTGCATGATGTTAGAAAGACTTAAATTGCATGCTGACGAAAAGATCAGAGAAGAACAAGCGGGTTTCAGGCCGAAACGATCATGTATTGATCAAATATTCACACTAAGAACAATTATAGAAGAATCAGTGGAAAGGCAATCGCCACTTATTATCACCTTCGTCGATTTTCAAAAAAGCCTTTGATAGTCTACACCGCCCATCATTGTGGAAGATACTTACAATCTATGGTTTTCCAACAAAATATGTGAATATAATCAAAGCGCTATATGACAATGCAAGATGTTGTGTTAGAACAAATAAAGGGAATACAGAATGGTTTACAGTAGAAACAGGGGTGAAACAAGGCTGTATTATGTCACCACTACTTTTTGGAATAGCTATTGATTGGGTTATGAGAAACTATACCCACAATGAACAATTGGGTATAAAATGGACAAATGGAAAATTCCTGGGGGACCTGGATTTCGCAGATGATGTAGCATTCTTAAGTTCAACACCAAGACAATCCCAAGAAGCAATAAATAATTTGTGTCATCTCTCGGTTAAAATTGGTCTCCAAATAAATGCCTCTAAAACTAAAGCTATGAACTTTTCTAACGAGACCTTTGATATCATCTTGAACGGGGAAAAAAACTACAGAAAGTTGAAAGTTTCAATTATTTAGGCAGTAAAATGACTCAGGATGGTGACACAACAAGAGAAATCCATACTAGAATTGCTTTGGCAGCTAGCGCCTTCAATAGATTATCTAACATTTGGAAATTACGATCATTGAATATACATACCAAGCTTCGTCTGTTTAATTCAAATGTTATCTCAGTGTTAACATACGGCTGTGAGAGTTGGAAAATAACAAAATCATTGGAGAACAAGCTGAATACATTCGAGAACAAATGTCTTAGAAAACTCATGAACATCAGTTGGAAAGAATTCAAGACTAATCGACAAATAAGAGAAGACTCTAGGCAGAAATATGTCTCCGACTATATAAGGAAAAGACGATGGTCATATATCGGTCATGTCCTACGAATGCAAAACAACAGAATACCACTACAGGCGCTCACTTGGGTTCCTGAGGGTAATATATAAAAGGAAGACCAAAAGAAACACTCAGAAGAACAATAATAAGAGAAGGAAGAACGTTGGGCCTAAATAATGTGCAAGAGCTAAGAGGATTGGCGTCACAACGAACAACCTGGAGAGCACTGGTTTCTGCCTTATGCGCCGTGTTTGGCGCTTAAAGAATTTATTATTATTATTATTATATATATATATATATATATATATATATATATATATAATAATAATAATAATATAATAAAGGAACTCGTTACATGCCCATTGACGCATATTGGGAATTTCATATTTTCTTGACCATCGGCACACTAGGGGTGATGTGGTCAGCCTTAACCTTCCCAGTATTGCTCTGCGTCAACCCCGGAGCCGTTTGCGGTCTAAAAAGTCCCACCTCAACTGGGGATGTCAAACCTACTACCAATACGTACGTAGTTAACCTTATAAAACTAAATATCGACGCATGCCAGATAGCAGTAGAAGCGTCGGAGAAGGCTAAATTTAAAGCTAGATTATTTGTTAACCAGAAAGCTGCGCCAATTATGGCCAGGTGATGAGGCCTATGTATTGTCAACCAATAAAGACAATAAATTACTTGCATCTTCGAGAGGACCATATACTGTACTTGAAAGATTGTCAGATGTTGACTACATTATATCTATTAAGGGAAAGGAAAAAAACCTTTCACATCAACATGTTGCAACAATTTCATTCTCGTCCTCCACATCTTAAACCAGTTTTTGAGGCTATCGACGAGCCTCTTGATCGTCGCTCTTCCTTAGCTGTCCTACAGGAAGAGTTGTCAGAATTATCTAATATTCATGAGTCTCTTTTGTCTCTTCCTACTTCATCTCTTTCATCTAATGAGACTTGGAAAGATATTTCTATTTCACCAAATCTTGCTTATCTCAAAAGGATCAGATTTCTCTGTTACTACAATCTTTTCCTGACGTGCTCACGGATACTCCTGGGCGTATACATATTATTGAACATGATATTCTACTTACTGATTTCGGACCAATCAAGCTTAAACCGTATCCGATACCTGTGCATTTTCAATCACAGGTGCAAAAAGAAACAGAAGATATGATACAATTAAATATAATTTCTCCATCTCACTCTCCATATAGTTTTCTAATGGTTTTAATTAGAAAGAAAGACAAATCCATTCGGATCTGCATTGATTTCAGTAGCGTTGCTATCACAGATGCTGGACCTTTACCTTTGTTAGATTCTTTGCTGGATCGACTATCTACATCAACCTTCTTCAGTAAACTTGATTTATCTAAAGGATATTGGCAGTACCTGCCTATCTATGCCAGACTGAGCCAAACCTTAAACAGCTTTTGCTTCACCTTTAGGATTGTTCCAATTCAATTTTACGTTTTTTTTGGACTAGTCAACACGCCTGCGACTTTTGTCCGTATGATGAGAAAAATTTTCTCTAGTCGTGATGACATTATCATCTACATTGATGACATTTGCCTTTTCCATGAATCTTGGGATAATCATGTTCTTGGAATTCAGTCATTTTTTAATACTCTTCGTCTCCATTATCTTACTGCGAGACCTTCTAAAATTTAAATAGCATTCACTGAAATTTCTTTCCTTGGTCACAAAGTGGGAGGCGGTTTTCTTAAGCCTTAGGATTCCACTATCTCAAAGATCCTGAATCTGGAAATTCCTAGGACAAAAAAAAAAACATGTTCGCAGTCTTTTGGGTCTGCTCGGATTCTACAGAAAGTTCTTGCTTGTTATTGCGTGAATCTGATGATATATTACTGCTGCTTCTTGACGAATAGAAATGAACATATCGTTTGATGGACACAATTATTACACTCTATAATATTGTTTCAGCGATAAAATGAAATAAATCGCTCAGTGATGCAATTAACATTGTTTGCTTGTATGGACCATGATCACTCAGCACATGATGATGATTAATCCTGAGCTCACCGATTGCAAGTTATACCTTGTAGTGCTCAGCTCATCACATGGATGTCGTAAACCTTATGTACTTTATCCATACACTGCGTATGTGCATGAACCACGCATTAATGACTTGACTACGAATAATCTAACATTCTGAAACATTTCAGTGCGATAATGCATTTAATTTAGACGTTGTGAACTGTAAGCTAAAGTTACTACTTCCTTAGTCGTTTCCCTTCTACCGTGAGGTGTAGAAGTTTGGAAGAGAGAGCGCCATGCTTTCCTATCGGCTGTCTTCCTTCTGGCCTGGTTCCATTCAAATCCTCGGTCCTTCAAAGATTGTCTAATGTTGTCCTCCCAGCGGAGTCTGGGTCGTCCTGTGGGTCATTAACCCTGGCTCTTTGTTTCCCATGCTTGTCGTGGTAGCCGATCTTCACCCATTCTGCAGACATGGCCAAACCATCTTACTTGGGACTGTTCTACTTGGGTCTGCAAGGGGTGGGATTTTAGGCCTTGACGTATCGTCTGGTTGCGGACCATGTCTCTTCTTGTTACTTCAACCACCTTCCTCAGATACCTCATTTCTGAGGTTTGGATCTGGCAGTTGTGGGTTGTAGTCATTGCCCTTGACTCGCATCCATATGTCAAGACTGGGACAAAGGTGTAGCGGTATACAGCCATCTTCGTTTTCTTACCAACCTCTCTCTTGCTGAGGAATCCTTGATTTATGGCTGAAAAAGTTTCCCAGCTGCTGCTTTTCGAGTGGCCAACTCTTCTTTGATGCCTCCCTTTCGGTCTATAATAGCTCCGAGGTATTTAAAGTGGTCGACCTGATCCAGAACCTGTTCTCCCAGCATAATCTGATGTCTTCTTTCTTCTCGTGATATCACCGTGGATTTATTTAGAGCTGCCTATGACCATCACTTTCTTCTTTAGCTCTTTCTTCCAGACTTTCAGGTTGGATTGGAGATGTGCCTCTGATTTAGCAATCAGTGTAACATTATCAGCAAATGCCAGCTCTGAAATACAAACCTGTTTCATTTTATATTACCAGACTGAATGCTTTCTTGTTCTCTCCTTACATGCCTTGATGACATCATCCATGAGGAGTACGAAAAGATAAGGTGACAGGATATCACCTTGTCTTACACCAGTGGTGGTCCTGAACTCTTCTGACTTATGGTTTGCTGTCCTCACATAATTTCTGCAAGACTTGCAGAAGCTCTGTATAGCATGAATCAGAGGTGCTGGAATATTCTTCCTTGCCAAACAGTCCCAAAGATTGCTCCAGGGGACCCTGTCAAACGCCTTTTCCAGATCTATGAAACAAAGATGGATCTCACTCTTATACTCAAGGGCCTTTTCACTCAGCTGTCTGAGTTTTAAGATTAGGTCTTGAGTACTTCGGTTAGCTCGGAATCCGCACTGGACCTCATCAAATTGTGGCTCAGCTAGGTGTCGGAGTCTCTGCTTTAGGATTCTAGAGTAGATTTTACCAGGGACACTGAGAAGGGATATGCCCATATGGTTTCCACATTGTCGATTGTCACCCTTTTTGAAAATTTGTGTTATGATGGCACTCTCCCAATCCTTTGGTATGGTCTTGTTGCACCAAGCTGCTTGTTGGACCCTTAAGAGTAATAGGTCGCCTGATGCGCCCATGTACTTAACCATTTCTGGTGTTATACCATGTTGATATGCTGCTTTACCCATCTTGATTTTCTCCAGTGCTGCTTTCAGTTCTTCCATATTTATGTCATCTTTATCACCATTGGTTTCCTCTTCTGTGATAGTGGTTATGTTATTATTTCTGATGCTTTACCTTGCTCACCATTGTCACAAAATAGCTTTAGGTTAGAGTCTGTCTGAATACAGAGTCAAGACACTAGAAATGAGAAAATCTGATAAAATATATTTAGATGAGAATACAGGGAATGGGGAAGGATGAGACTTATAGCTTCGAGGGTGAGAACCGAGATTGCCTCTCCCTCACCACTTGTGACTTATGTAATAGCTACTGTCTCACCACCTCTGAATACCAGAAAGGAAATAAGGTTTCACTAAAATATCCACAGACACACTATATTATGGCAATCGAGAGACTGCGCGTGGTGATCCCGGTAGCACCGCGCCCTCTCAGTTCATCGGTTAGCGATGCAGTAGTTTGGCTCCTGTGTCCGTAAATCGCAGTCCCTGGTCGTGATTTTAGCAAGCCGTCGCATCTCCGTTTCATGGCTCGACAACAGTCTTGAAAAAGACCCCGCTCTCTCAACGAGTAGTGGGCCGGCAGTCAGTAAGCTGGAGTCGCTTTCGGCCCGTCCTGTCCGACTAGGGGAACGTTTTGTTGGCAGGCGGCCAATGGTTCTCGCAAGAATAAAATCTCCTGGGCCGTAGGATCCGCTCTGCATAGAGCGCTGTCTCCCTCGCCGCGCGAGCGACGAAATGGTCGTAGTAGACGCACGTCTGTTCGGACAGTTATCTGGTTGATCCTGCCAGTAGGCATATGCTTGTCTCAAAGATTAAGCCATGCGAGATGATGTCTACATCAGACGAGCTATCCAGAGCTAAGAAATGCTTGCATGTCTCAAAATGTCCGGCATTTCTGCAAACCCTCTGCTCTCGAGGCGTCTGTATCCTTTATACGGTCAGTTATGACTGGAAGGACGCAAAATGTCCGGCATTTCCGAAGACCCTCTGCTCTCGAGGCATCTGCATCCCTTATATAGTCACAAATGACCAAATTCAAAGATAGATTAGAGGGCAAGTTCAGTATCCTACTAGTGACAGGCGGTTGCTACTGGTGTCAGACTGTAGCGGCCAGACCGTTCATCTGACCTCCAGGCCGGGTCTTGCTGCATGGGCAACAGCTCGATCTACAACTGCCCAACCTCGTGCCACCGAACGTTATTTCGGGAGGTACGGTCCTATGGTCAGTAATGACTGGAATGGAACATAGATAGAAAAATTATAAGCACAAGGCAACGTGCCTATTTAGTGTGCTTTAACGAGCTAAGAGCTCCTGATTTTAAAAAAACCCGTTCCCGCTGAGGTATTTGCCTCACTGCAAGAGAACTTCTATCTTTCAGTGTTGCAGCCGTACTGGGCGCCGGTACAAGCGCGAACTCAGGTTTATGCAATTACGTCGCTGCCTCGTGTCTCCTTCTCCTTAGAAGGCAAAATCCGTGGTAGACTAAGGTTTATCTAGAATCTCCACCACCCAGACTTGACGCTGTAGAACAAAAAAAAATAAAAAATAACCACATCTATACAACAAGTCAAAATTCCTAAGACAATAGCACCTTACCACCCCAAACTTAATCTACACCCTGGTGTCTCCTACATTAATAAATCTCTCCTACACACAATAAATAAACCAATATTACTGATAATGGTCAAACTAATTTACCGTCCCCTAATATCTTTCTCCCGCATCAATTTACCCCGCTGTCTGTTGTGTAAACCCCAGACGTGGCTGATCTGAATATTTTGTGTGCGGGTCTCGCCTGTAGGCGTCACAACATTAGCTTCGTTGAATCGAACATCCCCGGTACAGGATAATTTCCCTTCCTTAACTTCTTATTAAAGACTGACCCAGGAAGGTTATCAATTTAACACAATTATTAAACACTTAGTCTACACCGTCTATGAAATATTAAATCCACTTCACCCCTATCTCCTCACTACAATACAAATTAACACAACAAATTAATACACAACTATACCCGCGTATATACACTACGAATTATCAAGAATCAAATGTAGTTACACGGACCTCATAATTACATTACACCAAGCTTAGTACTAACACAGTTAAACTATCTCAAAAGCCGCTACACATAGCATAGATATTGCTACTTATTCATAGACAAATTATAGGCACAACTTACACTACCCTGGTTCTTGCTTCTGTATAAGACAGCAATTGATGGCACTCCTGACTAATAACAATTAAATTAAAACCGAGGAGAAAGCTTACTCTACCGTGCTAAGCTCTTATATAAAACGAACTTTCTACAACGCTAATTAAGTTATGGACATACCCAATTACATAGAATATCTCGGACTGAGCAGACTATATGATGGCACTTCTTCACGGCAGAATTTCTTGGGACAAGAGAGCACTTAAGGATTTTTGATGCTCAATAAATAGTATAATATTCTGGTGCAATAACAGACGCGGTGAATCATCGCGTTCGCGTCTATCTATCTGGAACCGCTTTCAACCAACCTATGACCTATTTTGATGCCTGCACATAAATTAAATCTGAACTCATCCAATGATATCGTAAACTAACTTATGACTCATCGTTTACCAAACAGAAATCGCAAATTTATTTTGCTCACGCGCAGAAATAATACATAATATTAAGTAACCCGCTGATCTTCTGCCTACCGGAATAATGTTATTGGTTACAGCGCTGAACCTGGGTCGTCCTTCTCCCCATCCCTACCAAAAAACAGGGTAGGTGCAGGGGGTCGGATTTATCCTACTGTCTCAGAAAAAAATAACCCAGAATTACTAACTATGCCTCGAACGCCGAATAATAATTAAAGAACCCAAAAAATTAGAGGGAAAAGAAAAATGGGGCGCGTTGAAAATAAAAAATGCAGTAACTCCTCACAACCATTAAGGAGTTCTGTAAAAATATTCTTTCCATCTTTCCATTACTTCCTTCGGGGCAGTAAGATATTTGCCTTGCTTGTCCTTTATAAATTTGAGAGGGCATTGTTTTTCCTTCCTCATGTTCTTTAGGGTCTTATAGAACAATTTCTGGTCTTCTTGCGCATCTTTTCTAGCTTTTTACAAATTCTTCCCAGGAATTCTGTTTTGATGCTAGCACTGTGTTCTTTGCTTCTGTTCTGAGTATCACATATTCTCTATATTTCTCTATTTGCCCTTCTGTGTTTTTAGCTCTTAAGTAATGTTTCCATGCCATTTTGTAAGCGAAAGATAAGGGAATTAATTCATGATAGCTTATCATGGACTACAAAGGGACATAACTTAATAAATAGTAACTTGTGATCTGACAACTTTGTCTAATTGGAAATTGAACATGCTTAATTAACGTTACTTATTGATGGAACTTGCATTAACGTGGAAGATAATCATGGACATACTTTATGCGCGAGTATAAAAATTTTGTCGGGACTTTAGTTGGCCATTACTGAACCAGTACTGATGACATTTACATATTAATGCTTTAAATACGGTGCTTTAATTAGCTGTTAATTAGTTTTAAGTAGCTTGATGAGATTCTGTATTTGACTTAAGGGGAGGTTTAACGAAAGAGACAGGACCGTTCAAAGAAAAGAAAGTTTCAAGGAAATTGGTATGTGAAAAAAAGAATAAATGAAGATATGAGTACTGAATTTGTAAACTGCAAACCACTAACAGAGGCAGTACCGGTAGCGGAATATAGTGTCGCACACAATGCTATTAATTCTGAATGTGAGCCTGTAAGCACTTCAAGATTATCATCATCTTCTCAAAAACTACACAAAGATATCCTTGTCGTAAATTTATTTGAGAGAAAGAGTCTTGGAAATAGTGGTCCTGTTTAGAGTGGAGAATGATGGAAAAGGCTATGTGATAGTAAGGGTTTTAGAAGTAAATAGTTGATTCACAGAGTGCTGGGAAGAGTAAGGACAGACTGTTTTACGACAATTTGCCTCTCAATTCTACTCCAAAAAAAACTCTTCTGGACAAACAATTTTTTGCCAGTTTCCAGACTCACAACTGCGCTCACACCGATTTGGTGCTTCAGATACACAGACGCACGTGAACACAAACTACGATAACGAATATGGGAAAGTTTGGGTTTGGGCCTGCCAACACAAATGCTAAAAGTTTTATTCCTTTTATTTAGCATTAAAAAAAATCAAGTCACAAACAATTATCAATTTACATGCAGAAATCGAAGTTTCAAAATAGAAAAAAAACTAGGAGGGTGGGGGGGTTGTTGAAGAGTAGTGTTCAATATGCCCTTTCCTCTTGTGCAGAAAAATGGAAAAAGGAACCCGGTCCAAATGACAGGTAGTTAACAGAAGTCAAATTTATCTTATCCCGAAAAAAGATAGTATAACCCTAGTTCCAGTCAATTTTTTTCGCTATCCTACGAAAAGAAGTGGAAATAAAACAGAGGTTAATGGCACCGTCGCAGTTAGATACTGGTGAGAATGGGGTGTGGCTTCTTAGATTTCACCGCTGGTGGTGAACCTTCTTTAAAAAAACCGAGGTGACTACAACTGTCCAGTGAGGTAGGTTTTAAATCCAGTGAGGAAAAACTAGGTACCGTCACAGTTCAGGTAAATATGTACTCTCTCTCTCTCTCTCTCTCTCTCTCTCTCTCTCTAGCAGTAATTTTAATTAAAAAAAACTCTGGCGTTTGTTCTTCTTCCAGTTACCACTGAATATACTTGGTGAGGTGTTTAAATTTGTCAATGGGGGTGCTTTCTTTCTATTAATCTAGATAGCTTGATCCCAAACATAGGATCGCCTCAAAGATTTAAAATTTAATACACAGTCTCATCAGATTCTGGAAGGGGGTTTAAGAACTGAGTCTGGGGACTCTTTACCAGGTTGTACTTCTTCTTGCTGGGATCGCTAAGGTAACGATCACTCTAGATAAAAGATAGAAAACATGTAATTCATACCGAAAATCAAGTATCATTTCCAAAGCGCGATAAATTTACAGTTAACTATTTATACACTCGCGTCTATAATTTTTATAAAATTCAGGAAGAACTCCACGCGAATTTAATAGTTAAAACATACGTAAAAACTAGAACTAAACTCAATTAAATTTAGTTATAAATTCCCTCGCGTCTTTAAATGTTACTTTAAGCATTTAAGTATCTATCATTTTGGGAAATAATATAATAGATATTTCATTACCTATTCCACTGGAACTATTTGAGATACGTTTAATTTAATAGCTTTAAGTTAATCACAAGATCCAGCGAAATAAAATGAATAAATGAACTATACCACTGATCACTTTAAAACAAATATATTATACCGTTTAGCACAGAATAGAATTCACTGCAAATAAGTTGAGTATCCAGAGTGAATCAAACAGGATTTCACTATGCTAGTGCTTCTGTCAAGGTCTGGCGAAACGAGTGATAAAGTTGCATTCTTCAGGGTCTGTATATATCTAAATGGAATTCAAGATGAGTGGGACCTGTTAGATTCTAGCGCCTCTTTAGAACCCAGGAAAAGTCGAGGTTTCTAGCTGTCGTGTTAACCGCGATTGCCCCCTGGCTTCCGATCTCCGTCTCTCCTGTTTCTCAGTCTTTCGGGCAAGTCTGCCGGTTGCCACAGAAGTGCGAGGTCTGCAAGAAGCTTTCTTCGTCTACTCTGGTTCGCACTGCCGTGTCATCTTCCTGCGAGACGTTGCTCTGTTCGCTGCCTCCGCTTTCTTCTGACCGCTCTTGTCCATCTTGCGAGCGGTTCAGTGTTCACACGGAGATGAGAAATTCCTGCGAGAAACTAATTTCTCTGTTCTGGGGATCGTCTCAGTGTCTTTAGATCTCATGCCGCATACTTAATGAGCCCCGGTGGAATCGGTTCGCTCTGGCGAAACAACAAAGTTACAACAAATGTTCAGGGGTTCTAATGTTATGAAAAGCTAAAAGTCCCTTTAATCATCCATCAAATCAGGGAAAATTCACTTGTCCAACTAGACGTACGTCACAATCCTAGATCATGAATATTCTGATTCAGAGGTAGAAGCAAAGAGCCGATTCAACAATTTCCATGTCCATCCTGTTATGAACTGTTAGACACTGGAGATAATTTTATAATTTCAAAGAAGCTAGTAGGTCTAGAGAGTCAGTTTTATATAATGTGCTCTCAATGTAAACATGTTATTACCATGAAAAAGAACCCAGACAATGTGAACTTGAGATTCACCTTTGCAATTTATAGCATTGGGTGTCACATGGAAAAGGGAAGGCGCTTTCTGGGAAATATGAATATGCCACCCCAGTAAGTAACATAAGAAAAACAACCTACAAAAAAAAAAGAAATTGGAAGCCACCTCTATGGTTGCAGATGAGTGCAACGCAGAAGCAGCAGCAGAAATAAATCTGTTAGAAGGTAAAGATGTAGCAGTTTCATGTGATGGTACGTGGCAGCGGCGATGCTTTACAAGCAAACATTGTGTGGCCATAGTTCTTTCTGTTAGCTAAAAGGGACCAGCAAAGGTGTTAGATGTAGAAGTGAGCAGCAATTATTGTGATAGCTGTATGAAAGCACAGAGCAGAATGTCAGACCATGAGTTCAAACTTTGGAGTCAGAATTATTCAGAATCAGGAGAATGTGAGAAAAATCATGACGGTACTGCAGGTTTGATGGAGCCATATGGAATTCTAAAAATCTTTAATCGTTCAGAGAAACAGCTTGATGTGTGTTACACAGGATATCTGGGAGATGGGGATTCTAAATGTTACAAGACAATAGCAGAACATCAGCCACCCATTTACCGTGGCAAAACTATTAGAAATCTTGAATGTTGCGGACATGTTCAAAAGCGAATGAGGAAAAGACTTCTGGATAAAGTATAAGAAAACAGATGCACGAAGTTCACAGAGATTGCGAAAGCCTCTACAGACATAGGTGGAATAGGCAGATTAACCAAGTTAGCCATAAGACGAAATCCAAGGACACTATGGGGCAGCAATAGGCAGATTTGTAGGAGATGTCCCAGCAATGAAGAAGAGCATTTGGGCAATCTGGAAACACAGACAAGGAATACATGAAGACTGTGACAAATGGTGCACTGAGAAAAAAGACCCAGCTGCGGATAATAAGAATCAACTTCTTGAATTTGTCTGTTCTATTATTAAAGAAGTTTTTGAGGAACTTTCAGCTGATATCCTTCTGGAAAAGTGTGCTCATGGTGGGACTCATAATTCAAATGAATCATTTCAGAATCTCATCTAGTATAGGTGCCCAAAGAATGTTTTCATTGGAAAAAGTAGGCTGCCAATAGTTGTAAATGATGCAGTGATTGTGTGCAACAGTGGAGAACTGAGGAGAAAAAACATCTGTAATAATTTAGATCCAAACTTTGGCAAATATGCATATCAAATTTTTTCGCAAATTGACAAAAAGCGCAAACAGTCTGCTGAAATGAAGAATTTAATGAAAAGTAAGCTGGGAAGTATGAAACAGCCCATTAAATCAATAAAGGAAAATACCAGAGATGACTCTTACAAAGCAGGGGGATACTGAGGTGAGTAAATTGTGTGTAAAAGTGTAATTCTTCCCTTTCTTCGTAATTTTCTCGAAACAGCATTTTTCACACACATGTGCGCACGTTGCCCAAGATTTTTCAAAAACTATTAGTGATACAACCGTGAATTTTCGGCCACAGGCTGTACACATAGCGCTCATAACAATACGCTAAACTAAACGATATATGTTAACAAACTACAAAACTGTTGAGAAGTAGCTAAGATATCCCCTAAAATGTTACAACTATTTGTCGACTGGTATGTTAAAATGCAAAAAAAAACTCAGATATCAGACCAATAAAAATTATTTTAGTACAAAATCATTATCATATATCAACAAATGAAACAGAAAAATTTCATAACTCAAGCTGTACTCTTATTTGAGATATCTTGGGCAACAAAATACTCCAAAAAAGCTCAAGTTTTCCTTTGTTCTACTGTTTTTCCACCATAGACCGCAAGTTTTCTGTTACTAATTCATACCTTTTCTTCTTTCTAGGAAGTTCAGGTGTGATGGAGGCTGAGGCAGCTAGTGTCTTATGGAGCCGGTCTGTGAAACGACACAAATTTCGCTACACCACTATGTTAAGTGATGGTGATAGCAAAGCCTTCAATAGGGTCATGGAAATTAAACCATATGGCCCTAATGTTGAAATCATCAAAGAAGACTGTATCAATCATGTAGGAAAAATAATGCACACAGCTCTTCGTAATTTAGTTGCTGATTGCCGCAAGCAAAAAGTTACGCTTGGAGGACGTGGCCGTGGCCGTCTGACAGATACAGCCATCCGAAAGCTTGGCATTTATTATCCCAGGGCTATCAGGCAACATGCTACTGCAGCTGATATGAAGATTGCTATTATGGCTAGCCTACATCATTGCTATTCAACTGATGATTATCCCCAGCATCAGTTTTGTCCTATTGGCCAAGACTCTTGGTGTTTCTATAAAGCAGCCTTATCTAGGAATGAGTATGCTTTTGGGCATCAAAAACGTATACATACGCCCCTGGACTTTAAGCTGTTGAACAGACATTTGACACCAGTGTATGACAGGCTGACAAATCTGAAACTGTTGAGTCGCTGTGAAAGAAAGGCTACCCAAGACTCCAATGAGAGCCTTCATTCAGTTATTTGGAGTAAAGTGCCAAAGCATATCTTCCATTCACGAAAGCGCGTTGAATTCTGCCTTCTAAGCACAGTTGCTGAATTTAATGAAGGACCTGAGGCTGCTAGGCACAAATCTCAACAGAAAGCCAGACAAGAAGCTGCAGAGGAAGCTGGATATATGGCCGGTATGTTCTGAATGACAAGTAAGTTATTTTTTTGCTGTAGTATTACATACTTATTTAATTGTTGTCTACTTATGGAGACAAATGCGGTTTTCTCATAATCTATTTTTTTCATCCTAATTTTCTTATAACTTCTACACTTATGTATTAATTGACATAAGAATAGGAACATATATTGCCCATAATTATTTAAAACTTTTTATGTGATGGATTTTAAGTATCTGATCACACTTTTGATTAATTGACAAAAGTAATGTAACATTTAGTAAAATTTGTTACCATTTGTAGACACTATTTTCAAAGTCCTTCAACTTCTTTTGTATTAAAGGTATCAAAAATCCATCACAGGAACAGTTTTAACATATAATGATAAACGTTGTGTTCATATTTAGTATTCATAGCGTATTAAATAAAAAAGCCTTAGCAAATTGAAATAGAACAAAGAATCCAATATTGCTCAGCTCTAAAACGGCAGAAAACTGCACTAAGACAAGGAAGGAAATTAGGCACAAATCTCAACAGAAAGCCAGATAGGAAGCTGCAGAGAAAGCTGGCTATGCTACCAGTATGTTCTAAATGACAAGTAAGCAATTTTCCAGTGGCAATATTACATACTTATTAAATTGTAGTCTATTTATGGAGAAAAATGCGATTTTCTCAAAATCGAATTTTCTCATCCTAATTTCGTGAAAACTTCCACACTTATGTGTTAATTGACATAAGAATTGGCACATATGTTGCCCATAATCTTTTCAAACTTTTGTAGTGATGGATTTTGAGTATCTGATCAAACATTTGATTTATTGCAAAAAGTAATGTAAAATTTATCAAAATTTGTTACTATTTTTAGACACTATATTCAAAGTCCTACAACTTTTTTTGTATTAAAGTTATCAAAAATCCATCACAAGAAAAGTTTTAAAATATAATGATAAACGTTGTGTTTATATTTGGTATTCATAGCTTAATAAATAAAAAAAGCCTTAGCAAATTGAAATAGAACAATAGAATCCAATGTGGCCGCCGTTTCTATGGCAACCAGTAGTGCAGTGCCATAAAACTCTTCATTTTGCGTATCTACTATTGATATAGGTTAAGTCTGCATTTTCATTGAAATCCAGCAATTAATAACGAAAATAGCACTAAGGTGCTGCCACTTATTAGAGTTAGTGTAAGAATACTTTAGCAAGATTTAAACACTAAGTATTTGAACGTGACTAGTTAGTTAATTAACCCTAGTCCCAAACCTAGGACGGTCATTCGTTCATGGTGTACATGAAATGACGTCATCAAAGCTTGTGTAGTAGCGATACAAGTAAAGAAACGGAAGTGATTGTATTTTTTTAGAGAGAGTTGTTTTCAGCACGAGACGAGCGGCGGCTATTTTCCCATCTAGCAGGTCCCATTTATGTTTTGATTCGTATGGATTGTTGGTTTGTACACCTTTAATGAATATATTCTATGAACCAGCATGGAATGGTTAGCGAATGCAACCACTGAATAAAAGATATTGTTTAGTTAAGACGAAGTTAAACTTACTTCTTGAACACAAGTTGGAAGTTACATTGTTGACATTTGACTATCAGCAACAGAGTACTTCATTCTTACGATCACACAGCCACACACCAACACAGACGAGCCTACATCAACTACCTGGGTTTATTACACATCTCTTCTGTAACCACCATCTCTGGCGATAGCCAGTTTACAACAGAAGCACCTCATTTCTTCACCCTGTCACAAAACGACTTTAGAACAGAAGTCCTACATTTTTCCTCACCTTGTCACAGTAGCTCCTCCTCTTAACCACACTACAGCCCATTTTAATTAAAAACAGCGCAAACATGACAATAGGGATTTGTCTACATTCTCATAATTTATATTCCCCGGAATCTAAATCCGTAAAAGTCATTTGACAGAACACATTCTAAGTAAGTATATTTTAACTGTGTAAATCTTCTTCAGAAATTGTGCTTTTTCTATGAAGAAAATCTAGATTTTCTCAGAATCGTGTTTAATAATAATGTTCTTATAACTTACACTTGTTTTTGTTAATCAATATTAGATTTAACACAAAATACAAGGACAATAACACTTTAATATATCCGATTTTTGACAACATTTCAGACCTTTGATTTATTGCAAATAAAGTTGTATAATTCTGAAAAAAACATGGTTACTATTTTTAGGTACAGATTTTAAAGTGTTATATCTCGGAATCTACAAAAGTTATGAAAAATATAATTTATTTAAAGTTTTAAAATATAATGATAAACATTGTGTTTAAATGTGGTATTGAGAGATTAATAAATCTAAAAAATATTAGCAGTTGAAATATAAAAATATAATCCAATATGGCTGCCGTTCCCATGGTAACCAATTATGCAATACCATCAAAACTCTTCATTATGCGTATCAACGACAGATGTAGGTTAAGTTTTTGCGTTTTCATTGCGTTCATGTGATTAACAACAAAAATAGCATATCACTGCAGCTCAGCAAATAACAGAAAAAAATATCAATATTCCTCAGCAAAACCTCACTTTTTTTAGTGGCTTCAGACACAATATTTTTACTGGGCTCGTTATTTATTTAGATTTTGAGTGGTCTGTAACTAACCCTATATTTTCCGATAAGCCGTGATACTTGTATTGGGCGAAATTCCACAACGCGATAATTTTTTGTAACACGTATACAGCGTTATAGAAGAGACAGCTGTGTTTGAAAAAAAGGTTGTTCGAGAGCACGATATACATACAACTAGGCATCACACAGCCGTTCATCATCGGTATTACCATTCAGTGTATCATGTCAATCACATCTTCAACAAGTATACTTCAATCCGTCCTGTGCCATCTAGTTAACGTATTTCCGAGATTTTTTTTATACCCTTCAAGTCCATCAGAGAAACTCTGAACAAGGAACCACCAGAGACACAATTGAATGTTCATGAGGCTGAAAACGATCTAGATGTTAATACAGACATTCCACGAAAAGAAGAAATCATCACAGCAATCAAAGGGTTGGGGAGTGGAAGGGCTCCTGGCCATGATGTCTTGGGTGCAGAGCTGTTTGAGACGGGCCCTGAGCTAGAGGCAGAACTATTGGGGCCACTGTTTGCACAGGTCTAGAGAACAGGGACAACACCGACGGAGTGAAACGGGGGAATAGTTGTCAAATTGCCCGGCAGGGGAGATCTTGCGGACTGCAATTGTTGGACAGGAGTCGCTCTTCTCTCGGTTCCCAGCGGAATACTAGGCAGGATGGTTGTACAGGGAGTTTCAAGGGCAGTGGACCGCAGGCTGGGGAAAGGGCGGGCAGGATTTGGAAAGAGCGGAGGATGTGTGGATCATATATTTGCCCTCGGGGGCATTGTGGGGCGGTGTTCGGAGTGGCGGGGACAGCTGTGCATTGCTTTCGTTGGTTTTGAAAGGGTTTTTGACAGCATACATAGGGACAGTTTATGGAAGGTGCTGAGGGCTTGTGGAATTCCAGGCTGCATAGTGTCAATCATAAAAAGCCTCTATGCCAACTTTACGTGTGGCGTTGGGCAGAGCAACCAAATCTTTGAGGTGAAGACAGGAGTATTTTTTTTTAAATGTAAAACTTTTGCTTCGTTTTGGCGAGGCGCGTCCCGTTCAACCTAGTCGGTTATATTAGGGCGCATGTCCAAATATAAAAGACACTTAGGTCTTAATTGTATATAAAAGACAGAAGTACGACAGGGATGCCCCTTATCAACAATTATATTTTTAGCAGTCATTGACTGGGTGGTGCGCCAGACGGCAGATGGCGGTCCGGGAGGAAAGGGGTGGACTGCATTTTCTACATTGGAAGATCTGGAATATGCAGATGACATTGCATATAGCACTTTCACATCAATACATCCAGGAAAAAACGGATAGACTTAATAAGTATAGCCAGCGGGTGGGCTTGGACATCAATCTAAAGAAGTCAGAGGTCATGACGCTCGGTGTGAGCAACCTTGAGCCCATATCAGTAAGGAATCAGCAACTGGAACAGACAGACACCTTCACATACCTAGGATGCACGGTAACACCAGATGGCGGAGCGGGCAAAGACGTCAGCAACAGAGTGAACAAAGCGGGAACAGCCTTATTTAGTCTAAACAACATCTGGAAGTCCTCTCAGTACAGCACAATCACACAATTACGAGCTCGTAAGATTATATCAGAGCTGTGTGCTTTCTATGCTTCTCTATGGTACGGAATGCTGGAGAGTTACAGAGAAGGAAATGTCGAAATTGTCCTCTGTTCACACAACATGCCTAAGAAAAATTCACCGAATCTTTTAGCCGAATACCATCACCAACCAAGATTTGCTTACTCTGAGCAAGCAAGAGGACATGCACACCATCATAACTGGCAGACGCTGGAGTTGGGTTGGCCATGTCCTCAGAAGAGACCCCGATGCCATCACAAGAACAGCTATGCTATGGACCCCTGAAGGAAAACAAAAGAGAGGCCGACCAAAAACAACTTGGAGGAGGACTGTGGAGACTGAGATGCAAAGAATGAAACAGAGTTTAGGCACTGTACGAAGGACGGCCGTCGACCGAGCAAAGTGGAATCAATTTGTTGTTGCTCTACAAGACGCCACGAGGCGTAGTGGCCACTGACTGCTTTGACGGTCGGCAGCTAAGGATCAAAGAAGAAGAAGAAGTCCATCTCCATAAGTTTTTTGGGTTTCACTATACATTTGTTTCCATAACAAGGACTGCCTTACAATGCTTTACACTGGTTTCGTAAATGCACCCTATCCAATGAGCTGTTTCTCCTCACGTCTTGACTCCTCCTCATCCACCCCATCCCCCCACCCCATCAGTTCAATGTTAGTGATCTTGTCATGATTTTTCAAACCTTGTGTTCTGCGCAGGCTGCTATTTATGAATGTATGTAGCTTGGTGGTTGTCTTTTTTTTTTTCTTTCATTTTTTCAGATTTATTGAGCAGGAATGCCTCGACGTTCGATTTGAAGATCAACTTTTCTATTGGACAGCATTTATGTTTATTTTCATTTATTTCCCAATACAGCACAGTCTGATCTTGATCTTGGTATTTGTAGTTGGATATTGGTGTCTGTTGGTCCAACATTATCTATATTTCTACCATGCCATGTGTTTCACTCTAAATCTTCAGGTTGGTATTTGACTAGGTCTGTGTCTGGGTATTATTTGTCGTATGCATTATCTTTATCTTTGCCTTGTTCCTTGTGAATTAAAGACTGACATGTTGTTGCTTCGCATTAATTATTCTCTTAATCTGTAGCTTCTGTTAATTTTTATGGGACAAAAGAACCAGGTCACTAGTAACATCTAGATCGTTAAGCTGTTAGCCAGATTCCCCTGAATTCCATTTCTAGTGGCTGGTGTCTTTGTTTTCAGAACTCTATTTATAGCCATTAGGACAACGGTACGTGCAAGCAAGACATGAACGATCTGGGCATAACTTTAGCAACATGGGAGAATGAAATTGCCAATCGCACAAAGTGGCGATGCTCCTAAGGCGCTGTGACGAATTCAGTTGTGCACTTTTTATAACTTTCGTTCTCTCTGGCAGTATCAATTCATTTCTTTATTTTCCTCACCGATCGTCCTATTATTTGGCACATTTTATGCACTTACATTTGTTTGCTCTGTCCACTCCTTAGACTTGTTAACATGTCACAGGGTGAATAGTAGTAATACAAGGCTAATTAGACAGGTCAGCGGATAATACTTTTATCACTTAAGTCGTCTAGCCATCTTTGATAGAGACAGTCATTGCTGACAAACAGGTGGTCTTGCCCGATCGACGGAAAGAAGTCCGAGTGGAAGATGTACGCGTAAACACAGGTGATAATATGTAATCGTTTAAGCTGGAACATCTCTGTATCAACTTATAGATAACCTGTCAGAGGAGACAATATTGGCGGAAGGTATTAGTCAGGAAATACGTTCACCGATGTGTTTGTGAGTGTGTACAAATACAATAGGAAGTATTAATGCAATACTTGAAAGAGGTCACGAGTTTAATTTTAAAATTTGGTATTATAAAACACATAGGGGATAGTAAGGATTTAACACCCCGACACAAATAGTTCTAATGAGCTGACCATCGGTTTAATTTGAGAGGCGAAATAAATTTTGACTTTCATTGGCAAGTTGGTATACAAATACAATTAAAAAAAAAAAACACACACACACCCACACAAATAGTAATACGTCTTACAAGGAGAAGGACAAGAAAAACCTACGTTGCGGCCACAAGGCCTTCGTCAGGGACAGACAAACAAGAGACAGGAGTTAAAGAAAAGGAGAATTAAGTAGAGAACATGAAAATATAAAAATAAGAGAAAAAAACTCCCTTAATATTAAGTCCAGTCACATGTGAAGCAAGATGGCTGCCACTAAACCGGAAAGAGGAAGTTGATAGTACATTAAAAATAAGAAATAATGAAAACAAGGACTGGAAAAGAGTGAGAAAAAAGAAAAAAGTAATCAATAAATAATAACAAAAATAAAATATAAATAAATAAATAATAATAATTAATAAATTTAAAACAAATAAGTAAATAAAAAATAAAAAATAAAGAAATAAATAAAATAAAAAATAATAAAGGAAAAAAATAATTTAAAAATTTTTTTTTTTTTAAATAAACAAATAAAAAAAAAAAAGTAATAATAATAAGTAAATAAATAAAAAATAAAATTATTAAATTAAAAAAATGGTAATTAAAAAAAAATAATAAAAACAGTAAAGAATGATCGCATCAAAGTAGAAAGTCATAATACAACTAGGACTCGATAGAGAAAGGCGTCTCAGACAAAAGAATGTTAGGTATTCAAACCGTGTGGTTTGAGGCAACCCATAAGATGGATGAGGCGTTGTTCCTGGCGAAACCGACTGTTGGCGTCCGAGGAACAGTATCTGATGTCTGTCACCTGTATGTCAGTGGCACCGTGGTATTCAGGGCCATTGAAGTGGATGACCACAGGTGTAAAATTAAACTGAGAGATGTCATAGAGGTGTCTGCAGAATCGGTCGCCCAGTCGTGTGCCCGTTTGGCCGATGTACGTAATGGTGCAACGTTTGCATATAATAGCATAAATGACGTTGCGTGACTCACATGTGAAGCCATGGGTGATGGTGAACTTGGCGTTAGGGAACGAGACTGAACGTGTTTCGATTACATACTGACATGTCTCACATCGTGTACGGTTACATGGTTTGGTTCCAAAGTGGCCATTGTTGACGGTTTTCAAACGGCTGTGGACTAGGAGGTCCCTCAAATTTTTGTCCCGTCTATATGCCAGCAAGGGTGGCTCACTAAATGCTTCCCGCGCCACTGGGTCAGCTTGGAGGAGAGGTAGGTGGCGAAACAGGATCCTTTTGACAGCAGTGCTGTGAGGGTGATAGGTCATTATTAACTTGACTCTATCAGAGGAGGTTTTTTGGCTTGGTTTGAGGGCCTCTAGACGTGAGATAGGGAGAACACGTTCTAAGGCAGAGGTAAGAACATCTTCTGGATACTGTCTGTTACGGAAGAAGTCCAACATTTCTTGTGCTCGGCATAGAAAGTTGTCATCATCTTGGCATAACCGACAGAGGCGGAGAAGTTGTGAGAAAGGCAAGGAGTCCCGACATGCCGGAGGATGAGAGGAAGTATAAAGGAGGTAACTGTGTGCATCGATGGGTTTGTAGTACACCAAAGTGGTGAGGTGGGGGGAGTGATAGTGACAACAATGTCAAGGAAATTAACAGAGACAGTGGAGATGTGAGAGGTGAATTGGATCGCAGGGTGGAAGTTGTTAATGAAATTAATGAACCTAGATAGGTCAACCTCTGACATATCGGTGAGACCTATGCCATCATCGATGTATCTATGATACATCAATGGAAAAGGTCCAGGATACTGCTGCCACACCTGATACTCTAGGTAGCCCATGAAGAGGCAGGCATAACTGGGACCCATCTTGGTGCCCATGGCAACTCCACTTATTTGGTCAAAGAACTGTCCATTGAACTCAAAGGAATTGAATCGAAGGACCAGTTCTGCAAGGCGCAGGAGAGTCTCTGTAGCTATAGAGGGGTGCGTGCGCTGGTCCAGGAAAAACCGGAGTGCTCGGAGCCCATCAGAGTGAGCAATGGAAGTGTAAAGTGAGCAAACATCTAACAGAAATAAACGGTAGGTACGGTCTGGAGAAAGCTGGATAGAGGAAAAAGTAGTAAGAGCATGGTTTGTGTCCTTTAAGAAGGAAGGAAGCTGCTCTACAATAGGCTGGAAGATGCCGTCGAGGAAGTCTGATATGCGTTCGGTAGGGCAGGCACACGCAGAGACAATGGATCTCCCAGGGTTGGAGGGTTTATGAGTTTTGAGAAGCATATAAAACACAGGCTTGCCCAGACCACTATTGTCAATACGGAGATGAGAAGCGCTAGAAGGTAAGGACTTGTTGGCGATAAGACTTGATGGTGTCATGATCCAGACGATTATTGAGGACTGTCGCATCATTGTCACGGCGCTGGTAGAAGGAGATGTTGGTGAGCTGCTTATTACCTTCTTGGAGGTATAGGTCCTTGCGCCATACCACAATGGCACCTCCTTTGTCCGCCGGTTTGATAACAATGTCATCTCTGCGGCGGAGCTTAGAGAGGGCATGAGACTCATCCGAAGAAAGGTTTGAATAACGCAGGCGTTGAGGTTGGAGCTGCTGAATGTCGTGGAGGGTATTCTTAATATCTAAATCCAGAGCGTGGGAAGCCCCAGGAGAGGGTGTAAAATGTTTATTCTTGGGAGCAGCAAAGCGTGCAAAGGCATCATCTGATTCACCATGCGATCTCTGAGGACCATCACTGTTGCGGAAATGGAGCTGAAGACGCAGACGGCGATGAAACCGATGGACATCTTGGAGGAGATTGTACTGATCAGAGGATGGTTGGAGAGGGACAAAGTGCAAGCCCTTGCTGAGGACTGAAAGCTCTCCCTCAGAAAGGGCAAGATCAGAAAGAATACAAACAACCTGGGAACGAGATGGAGTAGAGGATGCAGGGACAGTCTCAGGGGTAGGACAGAGGCGGGAAAGTTTGTCCTTTTTCTGGGCGGATAAAAAATCATACAATTGCCGGTTGAGGGTATGGATAATAATGCGGATAATGGGGAAGGCAGGAAAATAGCTGGAGGTGAGACTACGTAAGCGGAGTAGAAGATGAGACTGCTGAGCACTGATATCTGCCAGGAGGCGGGAATGGATAGCTGCGACAGCTCGCATACGCTGGAACCCACATGTGGTCTCGATGCGCTATAAGAGGCGATGTTCACGAGGGTGAATATGGCCAGCAGAGGGGTTGAAGTGAGAAGTGAAGCCATGAGGGAGAACTTTAAGGCAGAGTCAGGTGCGGATAAAGTGGAGATGGCAAGTGAATCTAGTTTTCTTGAATGTAGCAAATGCAAAATCAATTGCAGTGCGAGATATATCAGGTGGTAAGAGGCTGAATGAGGTGGTAATAGAAGACCGAAGTGAATTAATAAAGTGTTTCAGTGAAGGCATAATGACAAATCGAGTGAGACCACACACATGCAAAAATAAATAAAATTAAATATAAAAATAATTTATTTAATAGATATAAAGAATAAATAAGAAATAATAAACAATGAAAGTAGGTGAATAGATCGAAAGTAAGAGAGGAGATAAAAGTGAAAAGTGAGCAAACAGGTAGACCGTGCAGTCAGTTATGGGGTAATATATAAGTATATGAGGAGAACTGCCGTAAGACGGGGTAAAACAGTTGAAAAAAAACACACACACACCCACACAAATAGTAATACGTCTTACAAGGAGAAGGACAAGAAACTACGTAACTGTAACTTGAACTTGAACTGAGAAATGGAAATATAATCTAGCGAAATCGGAGACACAAATCAGACAGCATCGCAACGTCAAATTAGCAACTACCATGAGCCAGAGAGACATCGCACTACTATTCCAGAATTAAAAGTGACAGATCAGAGTATTTGGGCGTCTTTATAACTTGAAAGAGAACCCGCAATTTTAAATACAAAGACTGGATACTTAAGGAATCAGAGCACCCGTCATAAGAGAAATACTAAAATTCTCCCAGACCAAGTGTTCGAAGCATGTAAACAAAGTTGTTGTGTCCATTTTACTGTACCAGGAGATTGTATATCCCATTCTGGTAAGTTGTAAACATATAGTTTAAAATGTGAATTGTGACATGTCTGTACTTGCTAAGTGGTTATACCAGTCATAGGAGGCTGGCAACCTCAACATATGAAAATAGTATATTCATAAACCACTACAGCAAGCGCTGGTGATTGCTTCTTGCTAGTCGTACAGAAAATCGACAGCAAAGGTGACCCCAGAATCCAAATGGAGCAGTGAGAAGTGATGATTACATCACATGTGCCTAAAGTATATAGTATCATTTTGTGAGATATATGTACCTTGTTAATTATAATTCAGGGAAGCCATTGCACTTGCGTTGTCCAGACACATTTTCCACATTAAAGTAACCAGAAGAATAACGATGATCTCTAATAAAATTCTCTGAATTATACTGTGTATACTCAGGGAGAATAATTATTCAGAAAGGCTAACGTTGGTAGGTGGATAGCGAGACAATGAGCCTGTTAATTTGCGGTCCTTCAAATGTACTGTGCATAAGAATTTGCTCTTTTAGTTTTTCCTAAAGTTCGTGGTTCGAAGCTACAAGACGGTTTCTCAGTACCAGACCTGTCTGAAGTAAAAATCTTGGCCACTATCTTTGTGAATCAAGAGCTGTGTTCGACACCAACTACCTACGGTGCACACGTTGTGAAGACACCCACCTTGACAATAGGAGTGATGTTCATCTAGACACCTCTAGAGAAGAGTCGTCATCACAAAAACACCGACAACGACCCAGTGCAGTAGGCAGTAAGCTAAGTCTTTTGTAATGTAGACACGTATGTTTGTATATATGTATGTACACTAATATGTATGTAATGTATCAGTCCCCAATTAAGTATGTATCAGTGTATGTATGACAAATTATGTAAAACCTCCTGTAAATGTATCTGTATGTATGGTCCCGTATGTATGTATGTATGTATGTATGTATGTATGTATGTATGTATGTATGTATGTATGTATGTATGTATGTATGTATGTATGTATGTATGTATGTATGTATGTATGTATGTATGTATGTATGTATGTATGTATGTATGTATGTATGTATGTATGTATGTATGTATGTATGTATGTATGTATGTATGTATGTATGTATGTATGTATGTATGTATGTATGTATGTATGTATGTATGTATGTATGTATGTATGTATGTATGTATGTATGTATGTATGTATGTATGTATGTATGTATGTATGTATGTATGTATGTATGTATGTATGTATGTATGTATGTAATGGGCTGATGTACCCGTTGTATGCCAGTCACTTTGATTACGGAATGTACATGTATGATGTATGTAATGTACGGTATTATGTAGATTTGTCGTATGCCCTAATGTATGACGTATGTTATGTAGGTATGTATGATGGGAACAACGGCAGTAGATGAAAATCTATTATGCTGTTGCCCTTAAGACTTTGATTACGCCACTAGATTTGTCGTTGCCCTAAAGACGACATTAGGCGTGATGGGAACAACGGCACAGAAATGCTTTACCGGGCGTCGTTGGGTCTTGGCTAAGGACAGAAGAAGTAGAAGATAGATATATATATATATATATATATATATATATATATATATATATATATATATATATATATATATATATATATATATATATATATATATATATAATTACAGCCAAAGAGCCAAAATTATTATAAAAGGAGTTTTGATGAATTAACTCAGCTGGAGGCACGAACAAGCCAAACCATTGCTTTAAACTTCACAAAAGGTGCCGGATCAGATATACGTTAATAGTGTTCTGCCCTATGCAGCATAGTTCTTGACTTCTGAATTATCTTGTGAACACTATCTTGAGATAGAAGCGTTATTATCCTTCTATCTACAACTCTGAAGGAATAATCGTGTGCGAAGGTAGACACCTTTGACGACCCATTTTAGATACTCTTGAGTTTTGGCCATTGGTGGACCACTACTGCAGAGCGAAGGGGAGGCAAATCCCATGACAGGCGCCACCTCAGGTTTGTGACACGAAGCTCTTACAACAAGCAGAAGAGAAAAGAACATGCTGAAAGCAACACCCGGAACAAAATGCAGGCGAGGGCTATCATCTTAAGGCACTTGATTTCCATAGTCAGTTATGACTGAAGGGAGGTTACTACAGCTAATAAAAATAAATAGTGCCAAGGGAAATAAATAGCTCATGTTGTATAGTATGCCTGTGACTATTCTAGTTCTCTTCTTGGCGTCTGTTACACATCTATCATCCTTTGTTGTTACAATAAAGTACTAAGTTCACGTTCTGCAGTATTTTACGCACTCATTCCTAAAGTTGGTGAATCTACATTTGAATCTCAGGGTGAGGTTAATATTTTGCATAGTTTAATATGAAAAAAATTATGCACTCCAAAATCTATTGAGTCAAGATGGAAGTTAGATAGCAAAATAATTGTTTGCAGAACTGGAGAAGAGAACTGGACAACTAGAGGTAAGGATATCACAGGACAAGTCAGGTTAATAACTGCACAGTTCAAGATGGTAGCTGTAGAAGAAAGCTGTGTATTAAGACCCCCTCTCGCTTGATCTATCCTATGCTCTAAGGGTGTCTGTAGTAATAGTTGGGTGAAATGCAGCTCGTTTTTTTCCCTACCGATTAAGAAATATATCAAATACATATAAGAACAACATTTTGAACTGTAACTAGAATTTAAATAAATTAATCAAATGTAATTTATAGAAATATATCAGTACACTGGAATAATTAAATTAAATGTCTAATAAAAGTTTAAGATACGTATTTACTAATCACATGATGAAAATCAATAAAGTGTTAAGGTCTCTTTTCATCATATTGGCAATTTGGTGATTTCTGGATTGTGCTTCTTTAATGAAACGTTTACTTAACTCCTTCAGTTCCTTTTTCTATAGACACGTCTGTCAATGATCAAGTGTAGACATTTAAAGATACTTAATTCACCTGGACCGCTAGACTCGATGCAATTACAAGGCAATTGCTGAAGTGATCATTACGTCACACACTGCAGTCTGTTATGCTCCTTACCAGAAGCTTAAGTGTGACTGTCTTTCTGATAGGAACCTGAAAATATATGCACCAGACTATGTTATCTGGTGTCTACAACTAAAACGATTCTCCGATGGTGACTGGCCACCACTGATCAGAATCCTCATTTAGACAAGATAGTCCTGTGACGGAATTACATTTTGACCATTTCCTCCCCCTTATTTCCCTCCTATTTTATCCATATATTTCTTCTTGTTACGCCAATAAACCTGCTCATCTCCGCGCCTTAGATTTGTTGATCTCTGCTCACACTGCGATATTGTTATTTCACGGTAAATTGACAATCCTAAAGGATTAATTATAATTGCTTAAGTTGTTGAACCAGATTGACTTCCTACGGTAACAGTGAAAACGAACGTCTAGGCGCATTGTTTGCTACAAAAGCGTTCAGACTCTGTGGCGCAGACTACAAAAGGAAGATCAGATATTGTCTTCGATATGGCGCAGCTTATTCTTCTGGAAACCAGGAAAGTACAGGTGATAATTGATTTACTCACTCCAGTCCAGTAGTTGTCTGTGTAATTATTACAGAGAATAACGTCGGGTATGGAAATTATTGATGACACTTTCTGCAGACGGGGTTACAAATTGTCTTTGAAAAGTTCTATAAGAGGAACAGAAGAAATCGGGAAATATACGGGAGATGATGTCATGCGTTTAAATATTAAAATGATATTTTAAAACACGCGGGGAAAAGTAATTAACTAAAAATCCCGACCCACTACATTCTAGCTCATGGATTGGCTCACAGGAGAGTCAGAAATAAACATTTATTCTGATTGGAAGTTTTATCAGAAACGCCAGGTGGAAGCGTGGGTAGAAAAACTGCAATAAATCTAGCAAATTCGGAGGCTATAATACACTGCATTATAGAATCGTCAAAAGTAGACAGCTCGGACTGAAGCCAGGAAAAGAATAGAATTAGGATTCTGACCTTATAGGACCGGACAAAACACGTATCGGAACTCCTTCTGAACACTACTGCAAGGAAAATCTACCCTTTAATACGGAAACTGGACCCCGAAAGGACCTACTCCCAAAGTCACAGAGGGATTCTAACTAGAAATAATACCCCTGACGTGTGTTCGAGGCATCTTTATCAAGTTGCCAAGACTATTATACTGAGCAAGAAGTCTAGAGTTCCCACCTAGTTGGGGTAAGTTGTAACATATATTTTATACTTTGAATTTAGCCTGTTAGAACCTGCTGATTGTTAGACAGGTCCATACGAGGCTGGCAACCTCAGCACGTGAAAATGATATATTTTTGAACCAGCACAGCAAAGCGCTTATGATTGCTTCGTGCTAGTTCTCACAGGGAACCAAAAGCAGAGGTAACCCCAGACACCTAGTGTAGCGGGGAGCGGATGATGACGACATCATATTATATATTTATTATCATTTGTAATAAGGTGTATGTATACTTAAACATTTTTACCCATGCACAAGCCATTGCATTTGCCGCTGTCCAGCCGCAATTTTTCAATTAAATTATCTAAAAGAATGGTGATTTTTCAGCATACCCCCTGAGTTATATGATGTACGCTCAGGGAGATTAAAGAAAGAGAAAAGAATCGGTTGACGGACAGCAGGAAAAACGCCTGATTAATATCAGAAAAGCAAAGGTTTTGTTCTTTTATTTCCTCTAAAGTTGGTGGTACGAATCGTAGAGACCATTTGAGGTACTACTCTACGATGACAGTTGCACTACTGTTCTGTGGTACAAAGCGTGTGATCGACACTGGAAATTCCACAAGTTATAAAGATACCTGTCTTGACTAGAAGAGGTTATCTCTTGTACTGATCTGGAGTGCCCTTGCGACCGTGACGAATTGACGGAAACAGCAGCACCAACACTTCAGCGTTTAGGCAGCTAAGTGACATTTCTAGCAGGCCAATTACAGAAAAAACATTTTTGTTCTTTTCTCTATAAGTTTTCTAAAGCTGAAATGTTGTCTAGGAAGAGCTTCTATTTATTTACATTTGTTCAAAAGTAATGGATCATTAAATTTGTTATATGTTGTTTTACTAATTCATAGCTGATTTAGTTATTACAGAGTGAAGTGCACACGCACAACTCAGTATCTTTTATCTATATCCATTCAGATCCAATAAGAAGAATTGTACTATTAATTCAGTTGGAGGCTTGTACGAGGTTAATTAGGTTATATAATGCCTCTTCACAAAATGTGGTGGGCAGAAAAAAGTTAACATTGCTAAGACACATTCAGCATTGTTCTTGACTTCTGAAATATCTTGTGGACACGCCCTCGAGGTAGAAGCATCAGCATCCCCCAATCTACATCTTTACCAATAGTAGTCTTGTGCGAAGGTAGATGCCTGCCTTTGACGACCCACATTAGACATTCTAGGTTTTGGCAATTGTTGGACCATAACTGCGGTGCAAGGGGAGATAATACGTGACAAGTCCAAGAGGCCGCGGTCATATGATGCAATCAATAAAATACATCGAAAGTTTATGGACATCACTTAACTTTTTTTCGTTAGTCCTTGATTATGCCAAATAGTTTCCCTTTATGCAATTAAAAAAAAATTACATCGAACGAAAATGTAAATGAAGAAGGAAAACATGAAGAAGTAGTAGAAGAAGAAGAAGAAGATAAAGAAGAAGTAGAAGGAGGAGGAGGAGGAGGGGCAAAAGAAGAACTCTTGTATATCCATAATTTAAAAGCTAAGCCATGAACGTGTGCAATGTAATACCACCAACATGTATCACAGCCATACACAATGATGTGTGAATTGTTTTGTGAAGCTTTTGTGGCTTAACATTTCCACAAGATGGGATAGTCGGCCCCATGCTCGACTCTCCTTATTCGCTCCTTGCGATTGGAGTGGTAGATTGCAGTGTCCTATTCTTTGCTCCTTTCTTGGGCTTGCATAGAATAGACGTATTGGAGTGTTATGACATTATAACTAATTTGAAACTGATGACAAGAACTAGATAAGTGCCAAGACAACGCTTGGGGCCGATACTGTGGGCAACACACATAAGACACATATCGGGGACAAGTTTTGACAGCATTACGAAGCTGTCCTTGTTCTGGATCTCCCTGGGTAAGAGAGATGAACGAGACTCATAAAATATGGAGAAGAGAACTGGAGACATAGTAGTAGTAGGGAATGTACCTTTTAGGTATTTTTCTGCAGGCGCGCTGCAGGCGCTGCAGGCGCGTGACATTTTATATAAGGAAAAAAATGGCGGCGCGCTGCAGGCGCAAGATGGCGGGATGACTTTTTATATAAGGAAAAAAATGGCGGCGCGCTGCAGGCGCAAGATGGCGGTTTTTTAGATAACAAGAAGAGGATAATAGGAAGATATATTTAGATAACAAGAAGACGTTATTTATAGACAATAGGAAGAGGTTAATACTTAGATAACAAGAAGTCTTTTAGATAACAAGAAGGGGGGTATATTTATAGATAACAAGAAGAGGATATATGTAGACTTTGAGAGTTGAGGTAATAGGAAGAGGATAATAGTTAGCCTTGTAGACTTGAGATAATAGGAAGAGGATAATAGTTAGATAATAGGAAGAGGCATATTTATAGATAATAGGAAAACGTTGAGACAATAGGAAGAGGTTAATAGTTAGACGATAACAAGAAGACGATATTTATTGAGACATACAACAGTTAGACGATATATTTAGACAATAGGAAGACGATAATAGTTAGATAATAGGAAGACGAACAGTTATACGATATATTTATAGAACAGTTATACGATATATTTAGACAAACAATTAGACATACAACAGACGATATAGGTAACAAAAATGACTTTTAGTTAATATATTTTTATTTTATATTCAATAGTGTTTTTGTAGTAACAAAACATATATGGTAATATATAGGAGTACATATATAGTATTGTTTAACATTACATGAGTATACATTGTGCAGTAATTTTTTATCAAATCACATATGAATATACAATTGAAAAATAATTATATTTTATATAGGAAAGCTAGTGTTTTCAAAATATTTCACAGATTTTTATAGAATATCACCGGGGTACAGCTTCAGGCCAGACCGCGAGGGATATGTGTCGTCACATTGTCGTCACGTCGTAAAAAATAGAGAGTTTATGTATATACCTGTGGGTATCTGTGTACATAGTGGAAGAGAGAGACAGATAGTTTAAATGTTGAGGGGTGATGTGGTGACGTTGTCGGGATGTACCTGTCTTTTGATGTAAAAGTAAGACAGGTTGTTGCGGTGTTGTTCGTAGGTGTAGATGGACGATTTGTGTGCACGGAATCCAATATTTTTCCCGCCCTGTGCTTGTTGTGTGTTGAGTACGTCTAAGAAAGTGTGTTTGTCTACTTTGTTGTGGTGTTTGTTGAGTCCTTTGGTGGTTGTTTTGTCATAGTCGCCAAAACAGTGATACGTCTTGCTGCACAGCGAAATCATTCCGCTGCCTTCGTATTCTAATTTAAAAAGGCCCGGTGTCCGTTTGTCGAATAATTTTTGTTCGCGGCATTTTTGACAAAGGGCGCGCGTTTTACCCTTGCTAGCGACGAAAACGGGTCTATGGTCGGGGCATACTTCGGCGGGGAACCACTGGTGGTAGGTACTGTAAAATTCTCGTCGCATAGCGGGCTTAACAACGTCCGCTAGGTTATTCGCGCCAAGGGCCAAGTAAAGGCTGTCTGTGTCCGTCTCGCACAACTGAAAATCTGACCTAACTACACATTTATCTAGACAGTCGTAGTAAAATTCTAACATGCGTAATTTAGCGTATTGGTAGACGAAAAACCCTCTCTGGACGGGGAGGTCCCAACTAATAGTCTGTTTAAGTTTTTCTACTTCGAATATGTCGTCCGTCACTAACGTCATTTTCCTAAATCGTGGGCAGTTTATTAGGTCAGAGGTACCCTCTCCCGTCATGTACGAGACATCCACGTGCTTCGCCATATTGGTCAATGTTTTACCATAAGCCGCGTTACCCAACAGTTTCATAGTTTCGCTGGTAAAGTCATAGGCAGGATCTGTATCACCTTGTCGACGCGCGTTCGAAACAGTGTCCCCAAACTGTTTAAAACACGCCACAGGTGTATACTCAATCACCTGGTAGATACAGGTGACTTCTAAACCTTTGGTCAGGTACCACCGAAGCAGAGGTGTTGTCAACAGAATTTTCTTGCCCACATAACTCCCGATCAACGTCCGTCTGGGGGTAGTCAGGAGTTTATGTTTGTCGGCGTATTCCCGCAAGAAAGGTCCAATATCTTCTCTCGTGACGTCAACATTCTTAAAAATGGGCGTCATTTCCGAGAAATGTTCTTTTAAAGAGTCGGGGACATGTATGTCACACTCGACTAGGCCAAACAAGGTCTCGTCTAGCACCGAGGCGTGAATATTTTCTTTTGTCAGCGGGTACCGACATTTGGTGTAAGATGGTTTCTGGGTAGGGAAGGTGGCGTTCAGAAAACGACGGATTGATGGATCGGTTTTTTTCAATGCCTGCCACTCGCATTCCCACATTTTGACAATGTTAACGTTACATTCCTTCCTCAAATAAGAACTTATTGTCAATGTTGCTGTGTACAACACAGGCAATGGTATGTTGTTGACTGGGTTAACGTCACGACCGGCGGTTAGTGGGCAGTTAGGGTGGCCGTGGAATAGACAACCGTGGAACTGGTAGGCGGTACGAGAGTCTTTATCCCAACCGTCTACCCTAATGTGCTTATCACTCAACGACATCTCACGGCCGTTAAACTGGGTTTTTAAGGTCACGTTATTTTGGTGGGAGACCCAAGCCAAATAATCGCGGCACTGCACGGTATATTTGTGAAGTTTGTGGTGCTTGAAACCATCCTCCCTGTACCGTCTAATGCTAGGAAGGGGACCACGTCTTTATTATTGTACCACCTCAGAAAATCGCGCAACGTGGTCATGTGGTTCTCGGCCCACACCTTCTGACATTCGGCGTACTCGTCGACGGAAATATTAGTATTTTTTAGGGCGGAAAAAAATGCCGAGTGGGGTGGTAGCGCCGTTTCGTCTAACTTTGCTAAATCGGTAATATATTCATAACAGAAAAAGCCTTTGGTTTTTTTAACGTTGTACGCGGCTAGATATTTGCTATAGCTAAACCCCGGGGCTAAGTAGTTGACTATGTCTAAAAACTTTAACTCGCTAGTGGCAATACACATAAAATTATTGTTTCTCTTGACTAAAAAGTTGAAGTCTTCCCCCATGAAATATTTGATTAGAAAGGGTATGATTACGTTCACGTCATACTTGCCCGAATTGAAACCTAATACGGGTAGCTGCCTCAAATAACCCTCTAATCTACCAAAGAGCTTCTCAGACCCGAGTTGGGTGAAAACGTCATCAAAATTCGCGCGCATAATCTCATAAGAGGCTCGGCAATTTTGATCAGATAACGAGCCATCCTATTGACCAATTTTTGTGGATCACCCTTTGTGATAAAACACACGGGGGCTTCATAACCGGGGACGTTAGAAGCCATCAAACACGACAGGGGCACGTGTTTGGCCGTGTAGGTAGTGGCATTACCACTGGGCACTACAGTGTTCTCAAAATAACGCTCAAAGTCAAATGTGGCTCAAAATGGGAAGACGAATTTTGTGTCTACATCTATGCCCTGCTCCTTGATTAATTCCCAAACCGTATCTGGTGGGGAACACACACCACCTTTAAATGTTTCTCTTCTTTTAGAGCCGGTACAAGTCTTTTCATGGCGCACCATAAACTTATAAATCTTCCACAACTTACCGCACTCGGGACACGACAAAGAGTTACTGGCCCTATCGATATCTGCAATGTACATAAAGTGATTTTTAAACATTAACAGACGCAACGTATCTGGAAACTATCGCTACCTCTAAGTTTAGGGGGTCAGGGTCTGCGCGTCGTCAAATTAAAAAATGTCAATATTTACGTTGAAACATTTTTCTAATTCGGGCATATCGATTAAACTAACCCCGGGGAAATCGATGAGGGACATAAGTCCCTGCTGTGTTTGCCACTGTTCGACTAGCCGGCGCGTCGGTTTTCTAACGTTCTTAACGGCACCAACCCTAAAAGCGGCTAGGCATCTAAAAAAAGCAAAAGTTATCACTGTATTGTTTGGAGTTTGAATCGTGTTGTAGTGTATTGATGTGGTTATTGTCCGTGATGAAGGAGTATATGTCTTGTAAGCAGCAGCCAATGGGAAAGTCTTGAATGTGGTATAGATAGAAAGAAGTCGCGGGAATTGCTTCGACAAAATATTTTGTGTTTGGTCTGTTTAATTGTGCTTGTGTGACAATATCGCTGTCGTGTAATTGTGAGAGAGAAGATTTGAAATCTGTAATGTTGTTGACTAGGTGGGGTTGATCTAAGACGACTGCATTGTTATGCGACGAGTAAAAGAAACGGAGGTCGTTTGTTTCTCTGTGTCTTAAGATGATGTGGAAACTGTAGTTTATTTTGAAGCGTTTTGTTTGTTGTGTGAAGATTGGTGTCAAGAGACGGTCCCAGTCGATATTTTCATTATTGTGATAGAAAGTGAATGTTGACAGATATTTATGTTTGTTGGAATGTGTGTTGATTGCATTCCAGTAGTCAATATAGATTTGTTTTATGTCAGCTGGTAGGTCTTCTAACGAGTCTTCTTCAGTGGGCAGACGGAGTTTTTTATATGGGACTGGGTACTGGTCATGGGACGTTTCTTGGTCTGGCCTGCATTTTGTGGGGGAATTGTTGAAGAGCTTGGGGTGGGTGTTGAAGTGGGTCCTGAAGGAAGTGTGGAAGTTGTTGCTGTTCTCATCGAGTCTGTGGTGCCTGCTGCACCAGATGATGATAAGTCTAACGTGGCACCGGTTGTTAGTGTCTGTTGGTGCGCTGCTGTTACAGGTGCTGATGATGATGATGTTCTGGAAGAGACTGTGTCGCCTGCCGCAGCAGATGATGGTTGATAGTACTGCGCCGATGTTGAAGGTGGTGACATTCTCGATAAGTCTGTTGTTGCTGTGGGGCATGATGCTGTGGGGCGTGTTTCGGCGCCTGCTGGGCTCTGTTTTAAAGTCGAAAGCTGGGTAGTGGTGGGGTGTTAGTGGTTTCTGTGGACCCGTAAACTGGTGCGTCGGGTAAAGTCTTTGCCACAAATGTTACAAGAAAAACGAGGTTGTGAGTTCACGGTTTTTATGTGCTGTCCTAAATTGTCAAGGCGGGTGAATGTCTTGCCGCAGCGGGCACACGTGAGACTGTGCCCAGCTGCAGTGATGGTCCCCACTGAGGTGTCTGTAACAGCGATTCTTGTAGCGGCCCCCGGTGCAGTGGCTTCCACTGTGGGGGATCTCGGTGTCGCTGGGCCATGAAAGATGTTGATATGTTGTTGTAATGCCTCAGGTCCTGCAAAGTTTTGAGGACAGATACGACAGGGGTGATTCTTGTCAGCGTGTACTGTGCGCGTATGCCGAGTAAGGTCACGACTCATCGTAAACGAACGACTGCAGATCGAACAAGCGTAGCCTTGAATTGATGACATCTGTTGAGTAGGAACAAAAACAAGTTATTCACACATAAAATTATGTATATGTAACAATCAGTTAAATAGAGAGAGAAAGAAAGAAAAGAGAGAGAGAGAGAATGAGAAAGAAAGAGAGAGAGAGAGAGAGAGAAAGAGAGAGAGAGAATGAGAGAGAGAGAGAAAGAGAGAGAGTGAGTGAGAAAGAAAGAAAGAGAGAGAGAATGAGAATGAGAGAGAGAGAGAGAGAGAGAGAGAGAGAGAGAGAGAGAGAGAGAGAGAGAGAGAGAGAGAGAGAGAGAGAGAGAGAGAGAGAGAGAGAGAGAGAGAGAGAGAGAGAGAGAGAGAGAGAGAGAGAGAGAGAGAGAGAGAGAGAGAGAGAGAGAGAGAGAGAGAGAGAGAGAGAGAGAGAATAAAACACAGTCTTATTTTTAGTCTGTTATCAAAGGAAATAATTTTGTTTAACATATCAGAATGGTCCCCGCGCGTGCTGTGTCAGAAAAGATATTGATTTAAAAACCACGCGCTCGCGAGACAAGTGACGCTCTGCCCTATCGTTTAAGATAAATGTCGTTTGTACCATAACAAGGCCTTGTGTAGTTCAGTATTGTTAAAAATATGCTATGTTCTAAATATTCTCTTTAATGTGATAAAAGTGTTTATTAATTTTTGCGTTATCAGTTTCTGTCTTTTTATTATGTTAACACACAAAAAAATAAACCTCGCAAAAATAAAATGAACAAAACATTTGTCTAACGATAGGTGAGAAACACGGATAAGATTTAAACTAAGGATAATTATTTAGACTATAGTACATAATAAATCGGTTTAGTCTTAACTTATCGAAAATCAACCACTCTTTAAAAATGACGTGTAAGAATTTAACATAACACACAGAGATAAAAATAACAAGTTAGTATCGGAGGCCACACGAAAATCAACCACTCTTTAAAAACATCGTGTAAGAAGTTAACATAACACACAGAGATAAAAATAACAAGTAACGATCTGCGTTAACAACTTAACAAACAAATATTTTTAAAAATACCAGCTAGACTAATTTGAAACAGCCTTTAGCAACACTGGCTAGTGCACAGACATATCTTTTAAATAGAAAACAGATATTTAATACAACACACGAATAATAAAAACATCTAAAACTTATATATCCTCTAAATAGAAATAATTATTTTAACTTCCTATTATAGGGAAAAAACGAATACACACACACATATTTAGACCTTTTCGTAGACCTCACAGTGTCTGAAAATATTCCGAACAACAAACGGCCATGTATTTAACAAATATATTTAACAGACGAATATAAAAAAATACATACGCTGTAAAAGTCAATTGATATGAGAAGACAAAACAAGTGGTTTTTTCAGAAGGCTTGGTCTTTCAGCGATCTGTCCGCCGCAAGGTTCTGCTAATTGAATGACTTGTCTAGCGAGAGTATGTTTCCTTATATTAAAAGGTTTTGAGACAAACACTCGTGTGAATATACAAGCTGTTTTCAGAAAAATAACTGAGTCCGACGGACCAAATATATACCCACCTGTTCACTGACGTGTACTGTAGTGTGTGAATTGGCAAGTAATATTGATCGAAAGGGGGAATCCAGTTAGTGTTGTCATTGTTTAAACAGAATCTAATTAACAGTAATGTTTAATCACTGCAGGTATAATCGTCATCTGTTCTGAAAAAGATTTTTTGGCATTGTAATAAAATACTTAGACAAATGATGCAGTTGCTTATTCGTCTCCAAATCGATATCCAGGCACGTACGACAATTGATCCACAGCGAAAACTCGTTAGAAATTATTTACCCAGGGACAGATGCAAATAATTTGAATTACCTTGTACAGCTTTCCCATTAGCGAACTTTATTTGTTTAGCGCCCGTGTCTTGTTGACGGAAGGGTACAGCTGTCGACAGACTGTTACGAATAACGGTTTACAAAAAATATCTAACACGTATTTTGAAATAATATGAGAAACACAGACACGGTGAGAAAGAGAGACAGAGAGAGAGAAAGAGAGACAGAGAGAGAGAGAAAGAGAGAAAGAGAGAGCGAAAGAGAGAAAGAAAGGCATATGATTTTTCTTTGCGAGTACGTTTTAACAAATGTTTACAAAAATATCTAACAAGTATTTTGAAATAAAGTGAGAAACACAGAAAAGTTGAGAAAGAAAGAAACAGAGACATTTTTTTAAGACTAAATATCTAAAACATATATATTAAAAGAGAAAGAGAGACAGAGAAAGAAAGGCTTTAAAATGATATGTAGGACTTTAACGAAATCCCCAGAGATATTTATGTTATTCGGAAAACGTACAGTTTTATATATTAGTTAAACAGGGATTCTCGTGATTATTAGCATGATTCACACATTGTAGAACAGTGATTCTCACGTTT
This sequence comes from Oreohelix idahoensis, assembly GCA_024509875.1. NCBI lineage: Eukaryota > Metazoa > Mollusca > Gastropoda > Stylommatophora > Oreohelicidae > Oreohelix > Oreohelix idahoensis. The sequence continues at coordinate 1,856,173 of JAMPIV010000299.1, read as the reverse complement.
TTTTATTCTCAATACATGGTGGAAACAGGGATTCTCACGTTTTTTTACACCAAAGGTTACCACATTGTAGAACAGTGATTCTCACAATGTTTGCACGATTCTCACATTTTGTTACACCAAAGGTTCTCACATTGTAGAACAGTGATTCTCACGTTTTTTTTTTGATTCTCAATACATGCTGGAAACAGGGGTTCTCACGTTTTTTAGCACGAATCTTACGTTCTTGAAAAGGGGTTATCGTATTTGATGGTTGGGTTCTCACGATTGTATTCTTTGATATAAAATAACTGGTTGTAAGTGTAATCTATCATTATTAACTATCGATCCGCGTTGGGTTCACCTCTTCACTTGTTTGATTTCAGGGCCAACTTCTAGTGGGAAGACTGTTTTTGTCCATCGTTTCCTAACACATATCAAAGATATGGTAACAGCCGTACCCGATGAAATTATATGGTGTTATGGGGAATATCAACCCCTATACAATTCCATGACTGGAGTTCAGTTTATTGAAGGACTGCCCGATATTGAGCAGTGGACAGGTGATAAGAGACGTTTGGTAATTATCGATGACCTCATAAACGAAACAGATGATCGAGTAACTAAATTATGCACAAAATCATCTCATCACCGCAATTTAAGCGTATTTTATCTTGTGCAAAATTTATTTAGCAAGAACAAAGAACACAGAACCATTAGTTTGAATTCTCATTGCATAGTACTTTTCAAAAATCCACGCGATGGGTCGCAGATTGTTAATCTAGCCAAACAGATGTACCCAGGTCAAACTGCATATGTCCAAGAGAGTTTTCAAAACGCGACATCGGTCCCACATTGCTATTTGGTAATCGATCTTCGCCAAGACACACCAGACAATTTGAGACTTCGTTCGCGCATATTCCCAGACGAGCAACAAATTGTTTACGTACCCAAGTAACGAGATGGGAGAAAAAGTAAAAAGACATGCTGACATGTTAAAATTTCTAGGTACGGCCAAACCACCAGTCATCAACTCTGTTATGAAAACAGCATCACCCGATCTGGTAGGAACACTCTGTGAATGCTGTCACAACGTTTTAAAAGGTAACGTTACACTGACATCCCCTCAGAAGAGACGTATGCGTCGTTACAAAAACACCCTACGAGCGCTTACAAGAAGAAATTGTCGCTCAAAAGACGAAAACAATTTTTACAAACTGGAGGATTCTTGGGTGCGTTATTAACTCCAATACTAACTGTACTAAGAGGGCTCTTTTAGATGGCTAAGAAAATGATTTTGATGGATCCTTGTTTGTTAGAGGCTCAAAAACCTTATAGACCACCCGATGCTCTAAGAGATAACTTGGGAGAATTGGATACTCAAATGCAACTAGTCTTGGATCGACAAGATATGCCAGTGACTGACAAGGCTAGACTTTATCAACAAACACTACAGCGTTATCTGAATCGACTAGAACAGTACAGTCACGTACCTCTAGGTCTTGTGGATATTAAACAACCACCACCATTACAAACCAGCGAACAACCCACTGTACTTAAAGATGATATCGTCGACAAAACCCCTCAGTCCCCACCCGTCACACCCACTAATCGAAAAAAGGTTATAGCCAGTAAATTGCGAGAATCCTCGTCGTATTCGCTCAGAAGAAGGAAAAAGACACCAAAGTGGGAAACATGGTCAAAGAAGTGAATAAGATTTTAAAACATCATTACTACGATCCAAAACGACCCGGATCTTATGGAGGAATCGCCCCCTTACAACGTGAAACCAAACTTAGTCGTAAAAAAATTGAAGAGTGGTTAGGTCATCAGGACACCTACACGCTACACAAACCGGTGCGCAGAAAATTTAAAAGGCGTACGACCATTGCGGGTGACATCGATCAACAGTTCCAGGCTGGTTTAATTGACTTGCGAGGTTTAAAGAAATTCAACGATGGGTTTTCCTATCTAGTAACGTGTATTGACGTGTTTAGTAAATTCGCTTGGGCTGTTCCGTTGAAAAACAAGACTGGGACAGCGTTAGTAGCAGCGGTAAAGACAATTTTTAACAGTCGCAAACCGATAAATTTTCAAACAGACAAAGGCAGTGAGTTCGTCAACAAAACATTCTTAAAGTTTCTTGAAAACGAAAGTGTACATTTCTTCACTACGGAGAATGAGGATACCAAAGCAGCTATCGTCGAGAGGTTTAATCGAACCCTCAAAGAAAAAACGTGGCGTTACTTTACCAAAACCAACAGTCTTCGCTACGTCGACGTGATACAACAACTGGTCCACAACTACAACTACTCGTATCATTGGAGTATTAAGATGGCGCCGGTGGAAGTTACCCCGAGCAATCAAGAAGAAGTGTGGCATACGTTGTACTCGACCCCAGACGTCATCGGTAGAAAAGTCTATTTTAAAGCTGGTGATCGCGTGCGGATCGCCCAAGCCAGACAAACTTTTAAAAAGGGTTATACGCCGGCGTGGACGGAGGAGTTGTTTACGATCAGTCGACTAAACCAAACAAGACCGGTCACGTACGTCCTTAAAGACGATTCGGGTGAGGAACTGAAAGGTTCTTTTTACCAAGAAGCACTGCAACGAGTCGGCGACAAGATAGTTTATCGAATCGAGTCCATTTTGGAGGAACGCCGAGGTGTCAGGGGTGTAAAAGAATATTTAGTCAAATGGTTCGGATATAACTCGTCATTCAACAGCTGGATTTCGTCCAAACAACTAGCGAGATATCGAGACTGATGGATATTGAAGAAGACGTGAGCACCCCAGTTTTGCGGCCACCCCCTCCCAAGACCGCCAGAACCTCGTTCTGGCCTTTTTTGGGGAAACTAGTCCCACGACTACAGATCGTTTTCATCTGTCAGATGATCGTTATATATGTCGTCATCGGTGTCTCGTTATTCAATCTGAGTCGGAGCAACGCAGAGGGACCAGACGGGAAGTTTTGGATCGCTTTAATGAGCAGTTGTCTGGGTTACATGTTACCTAACCCTAAGATAGGATGAGTTTTTACGTGACTTTACCCAGCAATGCCTCGATGAAAATATACCCAAACAATAACGCCGGTCACTTTTTCGTCAAATTGCCACAGACTATAGACTTGACTTCGCGTTACGAGGTCGGTTTGGTTGAGATTCAATTTCCCAAAAGTTATTTTAACGTGTTAGAGGATGATGTATGGATACATTACTTTCCCAACAAAGAAGATGAGTCTATACTACTCACGATGCCCGCTGGTCTATACACATCACCCGATACGCTGATCGACGAGTTGAATTGTTTGCTTTTAGCCACGGATGTGGATGAAAAAGCCCGAGTTAGATTCCATTTTAACAATAATAAGGCCACCTTGAATCTGTATGATCCGCAGGTTGAAGTTAGAATTAGCGAGACGTTGAAACACATGTTAGGTTTTCCTGCCTCGCTCGCCACAGACATCGACCAACTACTACGAGGCGAGACTGAAGTACAAATGGATAGCGACATGAAAAATGTATACGTGTACTGCGATCTCGTAGCGGCGAGACCGGTTGGAGATGCCTCTGTCCCTCTGTTACGGATTGTTCCTATTTTGGACAGGACTACCGCTTCTGTTTTCAGGATTTACGACAAACCACACTACGTACCCCTGAGCCGTTTTTCGTTTGACGCGGTGGAAATCCTTTTAACTAACGATCAGGGTAAGACTATCCCATTCACTAGCGGAGCTTCGGTGTTGACACTACATTTCCGAACTCACAGACGGTTTGATTTTGAATAGAAAAATGGTGAGACACGTACCCATCCGACGAAATCCCAAGATGTATGAGGAGTTTTACTGCAACCAAGCTGGCCATGGGATGCCAGTGTTTATCGGAGGCAGAAGTCAAAGAGGCCATGGTTTGGGTAGTTTTTTCGGCGGGCTCGGTCGCATGGTTCTCCCGTGGTTAAAAACTGGAGGCAAAGCTTTACTCAGAGAAGGGCTTGGGACCGGTCTACAGGTCGCGAGCGATGCGTTAGCCGGCAGAAATGTTGGTGAGGCATTTCGCGAACGAGCCAAGGAGTCGGGTCAACGTTTATTACAGGGAGCCGTTGAACACCTCACCACTAACCAATCGGGTAGCGGGCTTAGAAGAAAAAGAAAAACGAGAGCTGCCCCACCTAGCGAGCCGAAACGCATAAAACGCAGTAACCGAGCTCGGCCTTCTCATTCTCACCAGAAGAAGCGAAGGTACTCTGATATATTTGAATGATGGCGCTTATTCACCCAAGCTCGTGCGAATGTCTTCACAGTGGTCTAGATTTGTTTAGCGTGCCGCCAACGCAGACAGCCGTAGAAGAGGGACAATTTGTGGAGATACATCCGTTGGCCGCCTTAGCCCCCGGAGCCCCGGTGGAATTTGTAATTTCGGGAAACGGTGAGGAATATCTAGACTTGTTGAATACTTTTCTGCACGTGCGCGCCAAAGTTACGTTAGCTAATGGCGGCACATTACCGGCTGACGCAGAGGTGGCCCCGATCAACTATTACCTACACAGTTTATTCTCCCAAGTCGACGTTTCACTGAATGATACGCTGATTACACCCAGCGAGAACACCTACCCTTATAGAGCTTACATGGAAGCCACGTTGAATTACGGGGAGGAACCCAAACGACGCCATCTGACATCGGCTCTGTTTTACAAAGACACGCCAAATGTTATTACGGATACAATTGGTGATAATAACAACGGGTTAAGATTGCGTCGACATGTAGCGGCTGGTTCTCAGGAGATTGATATGATGGGTTGTTTACATTCAGATATCTTCGCTCAAGATCGTTGCCTGTTAAATGGTGTGACCGTTAAAGTAAAACTCACCCCGTCTAAAGATGCCTTCAACGTGCAGGGACACGACCCCACCGCTGGTTATAAATCTATTATAACTTATGCGGCCTTGGTTGTCCGGAAAGCCAAATTAAACCCAGCCGTCTCTCTAGCCCACGAGAAAGCCTTGGTGCAAGGTAATGCCAAGTACCCCTTAAAACGAGTTGTGCTAAAAACTTTCTCTATCCCCAGAGGTATACTATCGCACATGCAGGATAATCTATTTCTCAGTCAGACACCTACACGGATCGTGATTGGTCTAGTCACTTCGTCCGCTTTTAACGGGTCGTACACGTCTAATCCGTTCAATTTCGCTACCTTTGGTCTGATATATTTGAATGTCAGCGCGGACGGCAGAACAGTCAGCGGTAAGCCTTTGTCCATGGATTATGAACACAACCAGTACGTGAGAGCCTTCTTCGCGACGAATCTAGCTATGGGACTGGTTGGTAAAGACGCCGGCAACGATCTCGAGTATAGACATTTTAAGCACGGTTACGCCTTATACGCCTTTGACCTCACCCCCAGCCTACTGGACGGTGACCAGTTTGAGATGGCCAAGTCGGGCCCTGTCTCAGTAGAACTTAAATTCGCAGAGGTGACACCCGAACCATTACAGGTTCTCGTCTACGCCGAGCAAGACTCGATCTTGGAGATCTCGAAATCGCGCCAAGTTTTGACAGATTACACCACTTAGACAATGAATACAGACGAGATACGCACCATCCTCCTGTCGGACATATTTGTTAAACGAACTGGGCTCGTTAAAGTGTTAGCTCGTGACCAATTACCTCTACGCATCGATCCGACCAAGACGGCTGCTTTCGTCATCAACACTGACCCTAGCTATCGCCTGGGTGACCACTGGGTCGCTCTATATTATAACGGACTTGGTACTTTTGAATATTTTGATTCTTTCGGCCTACCACCCACACACTCGGACTTGCTTAATTTTATAGCCAGAAACTCTACTCGACCTGTTAACTACAACGCCAGACATTTACAAGATGTAGTCACCAACGTTTGTGGGCTCTACGCCATTTATTTCATCTTGATCAAAACACGAGGTGGTACTATGCAACGCGTGCTACTACCCTTTTCGGCTAGACAACACTCCAACGATCGATTAATTTTTCGATTAGTCAGAGGAACCAGCAGATGGCTTTTTCCTTCATAGACAATAGACAGGTGTGTGTATTTTTTGCTATCGGGTTTCTCCCCACGCCGATACAGCCATGTGTCATTGTTCTCACGCAACCACATCGACGAATCATGACCTGGCTAACACACGAGTTTAGTCACACGATCGATGTTCGACGAATCAAATCCTAGCTAGGGCACGCCTCAAAAAACCAGATTGAACTGGTATTCCTGCATATTGTCGTGAGATATTCTAATCCACATATATAAATTAAAAAGTAAATATAAAGCCTAACAAATAAATTTAATAAAAGGAAAGAAGAATGGTAAAGAACAGTGCTGTCACAATGACTGTACTCGAAATCCCCCTTGTTTTCTACTTCGTCTGCAAATTGAAACGTTTCACGTTGATAGTAAAGGCCTACTGCTTCAATACCCGCCTTCTGCGATAAAACGTGTACTGCCTTTCTAAGAAAAACCTTGAGATACGCAGCTGACCTAGATTTAAAATTCCATTCATGTCATTTTATACACTACGTTACCAAAAACGAAAGACAGATGGACTAAAGATAGAAAGAAATGGAGGGGCTGAAGGCATGCAACACTAAACACGCGTCTCGCTATACAATTACTACCATCACGCGTGTAAGGCCACAAGCACTAGCTTTTTTCAAATCGACAGTGATAAAAAACACTACACATACGAGAGTTAGTTTTTAAAAACCTGAAAATTCTTATTAGGAAACATGACATTATACTGGTTTACGTTTGAAAACATTACAGTACCCAGACACCACATCGTATTCGAAGTGAACAGGAGGTAGTAGAAAAGGCATATTTTGAACGCAGCCACTTAGCTCCTTTAAATTTGTAGATTTGGGTTCCTTAGGACTTGCTGACAAAGAATATGTTAAACGTTACGCAAATAGTCTAGGAATTACCAAATTATAGCAAAAAGAAATAGTGAGGGATGTCAGACAACACCCAAATCAGAATCGCTCAGTGGCAGATTTTCACCCCACCATTGTACGGGAAATAGGCTGACATGTTACCTCCTATTTGATTGGCATAAAATAAATGTAAGGCTAAACACGATTAGTCGGACTATAAATACTACTTCTTTGTTGTTAGGGGAAACGTGAGTAGGAGTACTTTTTTGAAAAGCCGTGTAAACATGGCATGATTGGTTAGACCTGCCAATATAGTCAATCAGAGGCGTCAGGTCAGCACCACATTTGCAAATAAACTTACTACAGAACCAGTGCGTTGAGCGCCAGTGCATATTTTTCTAAATAAAAGCCTGGGACATCGGCAGATCGAAATTGTGTTATATTCAGTGCCAGTCAACGTAATTCTGTATTATTTCCATGAATTGTGGTAAGCTTGAAATATTTGATATCTTTTTAATGAAAATGGAATGTAAATTGATAATTTATGTCTGTATATATGTGTGGTTCAGTAGCGAACATGAGGTAAAGCCTATATAGTGTTCCAGCCTGAACAGAAGGTGTCGGAGGAAAGTAAAACTACATGGAATTGCCAAACAGTACACTGACACCTATATTATTGATTAGAAAGAAATAATGCTGGAATTGCAGAGGCGTAATAACCATTAGGGAGGAATATACTGGTGAAAATTGTTTCAGATGAAGATAGCAGTTGGCCTACAGCTCTGAACTCAGTGTTTGTTATGTATTGTGCTCAGTGTAGAAATAGAGTATAAATTAGTTCTGAAGTAGGAGGTACAACCTTCTTGTTTCAGGGACCGTGGTCCAAAAGTTATTGAAGCAGCACCTGGTCAGAGCTTTGCTGAATCCAGAGGCGGACAGCATACTCCTTGGTCCATATAGCAAACAGTGAGGTGTCTCCAGAACACAGGGGAGCAATCGAGCAGAGGAGTCTTTTCCTGCCGACATCACGAAAGATAAGCCTATGTGGCCAGCGGAGCTCAACATTATGTAACCCCATCTTAAACTGACATTGTATAAAAATAAGAGGGGAAATTAATTGTTTTAATGCCAGGAACTGAGAACATCTCCAATACTAGTTCCAACAGAAACAAACACTTGAAGTCATGATGACAAATACCAACATAGCTTGAAAAAACAAAACCAGTATTACCTCATAGTACCACTACACAACTGACACACATAAGATAATATTAATAAAATATGTCACTACAAGATTCATATTGATAAATTCTGTACATATAACTTGTAATTAAAATTGATTGTGATTCCTGGTTCACTTTGTATTTGAATCAGAACACATATATATTAATGAAAAGTACTTAATACATATTGATATTTGAAAATTTACCAGTGACTCATTTAAGATAGTCTCATAGAGTGTTATATGTATGTGAGTGTCAAACTGTTGTCAAGTGTGGTGGAATAAATTAAATTGTTTATCTGTCTGTTATTGTTGTGACTTACACTTCATCATTTACAAAACCCTAGACATTCAACGTAGTCATCACAATATTCCAGAATAATTCTGACTGAGGTATAAATATGTGGTAGCAAGTAAGGTCATCTGTAATACACTACACTTATGAGATACAGATACCTTCACAGCTGATCTCAGTCAGTACACTAAGTCCCCTATAAATATTTATAATATCCCACTTTACCACACATATAAACACTTGGAGACACTCATACTTTATTAACGCAGTGATAACGACAGATACACCTCGCTGAAGATGACTGCTCCCACCAACTGGGTCTACATCAAAAGAAGTGATGAAATGCTTAAACCTTTGGCTAGTGGTCTGAAGGCTGCATCTGTAAGTGTTTACCGAGGTCAACCTTTACTTCACGTGCGAAAATATTTTGGTGAATCCTACCTCAAATTTCCTACCAAACACGGCATTACGTTAACTCGATCCGAGTTTGACCATTTGTTGACATTACAGAGCGAAATCCTCGCTGAATTTGACCAATTAAAGCCACCAAACACGGATACCTATCCTACTACTGGTACCACTAACACGTTTGACCAGTACATCAATTCCAGTTGTTACCAACCAACAGAACCGAGTTTGTTTCCTACCACAGACCTGGCCGATGTCACCAATCTACCCCCGAAGAAACCTACCACCTTCACTAACCTGTTTGACGAATACATGAACTCTAACTGTCCAGTATCCCCAGACCCGAGTTGGTTTCCTACGACCACCACCACAGACCTGACCGATGTCCCTAATCTACCACAGAAGAAACCTACCAAGCGGCTGAGAGTTGTTCTTTAGCATTTGACAAAATAAATAAAAAATTAACTAAAACGCCTTTTGTTACCTATATCGTCTGTTGTCTATCGTCTAATTGTTGTAAAATAACTGTTCGTATGTCTAAATATATCATATAACTGTTGTAAAATATATATCGTATAACTATCGTCTAACTGTTATCCTCTTGTTATCGTCTTCCTACAGTCTAAAAGTCTTCCTGCTGTCTCAAGTCTTCTTGTTATCTCAAGTCTAACTATTATCGTCTTCTTGTTATCGTCCAGAATACTACCTAAGTTGGCTATGATATACTAAAAACAACACATACAACAACAATAATATATTACTATATAAAAAGTCATCCGCTCCTCCTGAGCTCCGCCGGGGCTCCTCCTGATTTTCCTTATATAACACGTCATCCCGCCATCTTGCACCATATATCCCCTTCTTGTTATCTCAAGTCCGCCATCTTGCGCCTGCACATTTTCCTTATATAAAAAGTCTTCCCGCCATCTTGCGCCTGCAGCGCGCCGCCATTTTTTTCCTTATATAAAAAGTCATCCCGCCATCTTGCGCCTGCAGCGCGCCGCCATTTTTTTCCTTATATAAAATGTCACGCGCCTGCAGAATAATACCTAAAAAGTACATTCCCTACTACTCATAGTTAAAGGTGGCGAAAAATACATGGAAAGACCTTTAGGTGACGGCACGGAATAGGAAGACTTGGCAAAAGTTCGTCGAAGGCCTTTGCTGCTTGGGGAGCTGAAGGTTGATGATAATGATATAAATTATTAATCATATATTTATTTTGAAGAAGTTAAACTGTTTCACTCTAGCTGAGTCCTGAGTTACAGAACACATTACAATAAGTTAAGTGTCATGATTTGATTGAAATGTCTGTCACTTTTAGCCAAGTGGTCGGCCCTGTCTTGTTCATAATTTTTGTCTACGCACACTTTACTGGCTTATAGCTCTTAATAGCGCTATTTCTGGAATTGTTCATGTCAATCTTATCTTCGACAGGCTAATTCGACCCATTTACACGTGGACATCAGCATCTGGATAAAGGTCCTTTTAATCTTCCTTTCTAGTAGATGACGGCTCTTTCCCTGTTTCTTTGAGTTACATAGAACCCGTGGACACGGGGGAAATCTTCTACCCTTATATTTTGTGCCGCGCTCGTCTTGTCCTGCGACACCGGTCGCTCGTAGACCGCGTAGGGTTGCTGCAGATTACGTCCTTTCCTGTATCTTGAGTCGCCCGGCGAATCCCTTCCCTAGGTCGTAAGTCTGAATTCGTGTCGTCTAGTGCACGTGCAAAAGTCACCTGCAGACTTTATCTTGCTATATAAGGAGGAGGTCTTTATCACTCAGTACCACTGTCTCAAGGAAATTCTGCCACTGGACAAAGTGATATTCTGCGCCAGAGCTAATAACAGTTGTTCGTGCAAGAATTATCCTGTCTTCGAGCCTGATCAGTATTTTACGTTTGTTTCCTGATGTGATTTGCTGCCGTCAGGGGATTACCATTTCCATATATTAAATATCACCAGGCAGTCTGCGTCATACTGTCAGGTTTCAGTCATAAGGCTGGAATGTGGATTACGAACCACAGCCGATTGTTGAAAGTGTCTATTGCTCCTGTACATAAGGGCTGTCGCCATTGCCATCCAGTCAGATTCGGCAACATTGACCGACCCATTGATAGCAGGTTACCTCTGAGTATACTGACATAACGACCGAGAAGAGTAGTCAGTTGTCAATACTCGCTGCCTGTTTTTATAGTTCAAGTCTTCACTATCCAGTATAAGAGGTGCCCCAGCATACCTATTGGATACTCGCTCGCCAGCAAAAGTTCACGTCAATTGGGTAGATTTGGATCAGTGGGTGCAAGTATTTATGCACTCGTTTTAATCTCCTCCACCTGCTAGTGTGGCCTCTCGCCACCTGAAATTGTAAATTCATTAGATTTACGACACTGTTACAGAGAGCCTGGAAATTTTAACTTTAGTAAAACAGTGCAGTGTGTTTCTTCAAGCAGAAAAAGTAACCTACATACCAGGGTTATTAATATAAGGAGCAGCAGTTTCTTCGCAAAACAGGGGGCCTAACTACTTTAGTTAGATTTTCTTGGTCGGGAGAAAGTGCGCGGGTGTTGGTAGTTTGGAGTGAGACGTTTTTGCCTGAGAGATTGAGTGAAGTTTTATGTTATTGATAGATTCATTAGCCCTTCAGAGCTAGTGAAGACATTATTTCTGTTTTTCCTTTTTGGTTCTATGTTGTGGTTTCTTTAATAAATATATTTATATGTACTGTGAGGTCAGAATTCACTTTGAATTCACTTAATTGTTGCTGTTGTAGTCCGTATGTAGTAGATTATTCTTTTTAGCATTGGAGGACGGACGAGTGTGCGACATCTTAAACAGAGTCCGAGTTCTGTTATGTTACTTAGTAAACTGGACCACATGAACTTGTATATTTGGAGTTCGCCTTAATATAACCGACGGACCCTGTGTGTAGGTTGAACAGTTCGTAACTTGCCATTATGAGGTACATTTTATTTATAAATATTTATTTTAAAAGATGTTACCTTTATTTTGGTAAAAGATTTGGTATCTTCCTAAAAATAATTAAGTATATTACTTAATTTAGACAATGTATAGTTTTGTCGCGCCGTTATACCGAACTGGACATTAATTGTCACAGCACAGTTGGATAAGAAAAATGTAAATCAAGAAATGTAAGAAAGATATATGTGATCTGTTAAGTGGCTCGTTAAATGTTAGATTCCTGTACAAGTGAGAAGTGAATAGGAAGGCGAATATTCTCACAAAGAGATAATGTCTCAGAGGGGCACATGAGAATGGATTCTGTTTCCTTGCGACAAATCTCCCCCGTTATTCTTACTGAATATTGTAATTATTATTAAGCCCCCATCCTCTCATACTGAGGAAATGACATATATATGGATTTAAGGGACAGTGCATGTAAGAAACTCACTCTACCACTTGGTAGATGATATAACTGTTATGATTAAAACTCAAAACATATCGGTCGTTATCAAATTGATATCGATTAGATACCATGTTGTTGATGTACGGTATCCACGGGTTACCCGGAAGTACGTCATGGCCTTTTGGGGCAGATTTGAGCAGAGGTTAGCCGGTCTCAATTTGGCAGAAGTAAAGGAAACCTCTAGGCATTTTTCTGTGTGTCTTTCAATGTTGACAGACGCACATATGTTAAGCTCCTAGATGGTGTGATTTCTACGTAGTCCTTAAAATGTTTCAACATCTAGATCGCCCACATGGTTCATTGGGTCGATGCTAGAGTATTATATTGTGAGAAGTGAATGCTGTATTCTGATGCACGTGAGTTGAGACTTTTAAATAAAATCTGCATACAAATGTTGAGGACATCTTGTCATTAGCAGACTGAATATCGACGCTCAAGACTGGATAGGTTATGCTATCGTCTTACATATCTATATTGGATGAATTTACTGGAGCTTGTACTATGATTAAACTTATGTCGTCCTAACGTCCAACCTGCCCTTCGCAGCTTCTTTATTGTTGGAGATCAGGTTTGTGAAAGAAGGCTGATTGTAAAACTGTTACCAGCATATGTGCATGCCTTACTAATTTCACACAGAAATATATTTGATAAAGGAGGGGCCTTTCCCGGAGTACCCCTTCGACATATAATACAAGTACTAATGATACAACTGAAAGTGTATGCTACAATAACTTATGTACAGATATTTAATCCTTAAACCACATATACGACACAAAGAATAATGAAACGGTAAACGAAAATAATAAAATGGTCATAAACACTGAATGACTAAAAGTCCAGTATGTCCTACTAATCATCATTAGCACTGGTGTGACTATCATGAGAGTTGCCTAACGTTGTTGAATGTAATATTCGGTTTGCAATACCCTGGAAGGCACTTTAAATAGAGTTCCGTTATTATTCGTGTGAAAGTTCTGTTAGATATTCTGAATAAGATCTCTGAGATATCTTGAGGAAAAAGAATCCTTATGCTTTTGGACTTATCTGTAATCCGATGTTGTCAGCCCTGGCGCAGGTTGTTACTCGTAAGTGCTGTCATCCAGCAGCGATATGACATTACACGTGCGAGCGTTGATCTATGCTCTTTTATGCTTAGGAGTTGACGAGATCTCTGGGTTTTGGTTCCGCTGATCGGTCAAAAGACTGGCTGCCTGTTACCGTCAGGCGCTGGACACTGAATTCTGCAACTGCGAATGTTGTCCGCTCAAAAACCTAAAAGTCTGAAGACACAAATGTGGCTTCATCAGTTTTCCTGTCATATGGGAACAGCTATCATTCCCATTCAAACCGCATACACCTGGCATATCAGAATTATCCTCTTTCATTCACTAAGAGGACTATTATGTCATACAATCTAAAGATTACCGGAAAACTGTCCATGTTATATAAGATATTTATACTTCACTTTCATACAGTCACACCTCAGACGTATCAATGTTATATTCATCTGACTTCATCTCATAGTCTACACAATGATAGGTGAACTTATGTAATTTCTTATGTAAATTTTTTCAGGAGTTTTAATGAATCTAGTCAATAAAATAATACTTTTATTACACATGAACTGGGTTTTACAATCATATTTTGTCCGTTCCTTCACACAATGATGTTATCTTCTATTGGCTGTGGGGCTAGTTGAGATAAGTTTTTGTACAAGCAACAATCATTCACATAGCACATCTGTAGATCATATTAAGAATAACAATACATTTGTACCAATGAATATTATACATACATATTTTGCGAAGTCTATACGAACCTGCACAGAGTGAAATGATACAACGCCGCTTGGTTAATACCAAAGTGCTTGTAATGTAGAATTCTCCGCCATGCAGATACACTTGCCCCACAATTTGTGCGTCTAAGTGGCGTTTGCGTCTAAGCTTCTAGCTTTTATAAATCTCTTATCACGTGTTATAGATAGTTCGTTCATCTTTCATCGTTGCTCACATTACTGAATTGTGAGGGGTGGGTGTTTCGACGTAATCACACGTAAATTCTCTCCCTGACCTCTGAGCTTGTGTGACGCAATCTTGAACTTCGTTTTGCGTGAGAAAGCTTCCCCACGCGGCAATTACTGGTTGCTCCGAGAAGGCATACACGTTCTGGCCGATACAATGAAATTTGACACTGGAGCGGTTTCTATCAGGTCCATGAAATAGGATGCAATAAAGCAATGGAGGTTTATAGACTTTAAGACGCTTTTTACTCTTAATAAAGGTATATCCTCTTGCCATGTGCCATAACCTGGGATTGATGCGTTTGCGATATTTGCTCAGTAGCCATTAGTAAGCGCTGTGATGTCTGAGAAAGAGAAACGCTGACTACAGCGCCGAAAATACCGTAGTGTAACGTGAAAATTACTGAGAATAAAGAAGAGAGAGGGAAAGGGAAGGGAAACAAAGATGGAAAGCTGAATAGACCGTGTTACGACAAGTTTGAATAATAGACATACCCTACTCATCACAACTTGGGAGGATGAAGCTGCCGATCGCATTAAGTGGTGATGCTATTTACGGTGCCACCTCAGATTGGACAATAAGAAGCAGAAGAGAGGAGAAAACGTCGAAAGGAGCACCAGGAAAATAAACAGCTGAGGGCAGTCACTTCAGGGTGCATTCCCATAGTCAGTTATGACTGAAGGAGATTTTATAATTACTAATCACAACTACGTGATTTCTTCTTTGGTTAAAGTTAGATCTGCTATTAAGCAGGTGGGAAAGGAATTAGGTCTATGAGGAAATGATCTCATACATTATATCACGACTGAAATCGATAAGCATCTGGACAGAGAGGAAATGAGATTGGAAGCTGAATAAGAGGCCAAGAAACTAAATCTAGAATCTGAGAGAGAGGCCAAGAAACTAGAAGCTGCAAGAGAAATCAAGAAACTTGAAACTGAAAGAGAGTCCAAGTAACTGAAATCTGAAAGAGAGGGCAAGAAAGTAGTAGCTGAAAGAGAGGCTAAGAGATTAGAAGCTGAGGAAAGATTAGAAGCTGAAAGAGAGGAAATGAGATTACATACTGAGAGAGAACTTGCCTTGAGGCTAAAGCATTGGAGATTCAGGCTGATGCAAGTACCAGTGGGAGCAGTTCACCTCGCTCTAACAACATTTTCACCCAGGTAGCTCCGAGTGAAACTATGAATTTTCACCTGGATTCGTGTGTAGAGAAGGATGATGTTATAGAGGCCTACATAGACCGGTTTGAACAACTTACCTCTTCGTATAGCTTGAGAAAGAAAAATACATTTTGAAGTTGTTACAGGATCTGCGAGATGGGGCTTAATACGTGTATATGAGGCTACATAAGAAAGAGCGGCGACTCCATGTATCCGGAGATGAGGAAGTTCCTAATGGAAAATGGGTTGGACAGGCTTGATGCTATGGTCAAATGTGCAGAAAGATACCAAGCGGCTCAAGCAGAGTTGCAAGGATTTCGAACGAAACATGGTGAATTCTCTCATTAGTCTCAAAACACCCCCAAGCATTAGGCTAATGGACACACCTCAGAATATGAAGAAGATGAACACGCTCAAGACCACTCCTTTCAAACCAACAACGATATGTGAAATACGTAAAACAATCCTCGGGCATATGATAAGAAAACCCCAGGGAAAGATAAAAAGTTGTGTAAGCATTGCCGCATGAGCAACCAACCACAATAGTAATAATTGCCGGAAGAAAGGCCCTCCTCATCATGTTGCTTATCCTAAAGTATGGACAACAGATAGAAAGGAGTTGACACAGTGTTTGAATAGCTTCGATCATCCACCCGTTGTTGAGACAGTGACTGTGAATGACACACGTGCTAGATATGATGGTTTGCAAGTCCTCTTGGTCACTCCGAGTAAGCAGTTCTTTGGTTGGTGATGCTATTCGACCAAAAGATTCGGAGAATTGTTCTTAGGCAGATTGTGTGGAAGGAGAACACTTTTTACATTTCCTTCTCTGTTACTCTCCACCATTCCTCACCATAGAGAAGCTCAGAAAGTACACAGTTCTCATATAATCTTCTTCTTCTTCTTCCTCGTTCGCCCTGAAAAGGACGGTGGTTGCGTTGTGTCTGTTTGCGCCGTAGCTGTGATATCTGCACCTTTCGGTCGACCCATCCGACTTCAGCATGGCATTTTTTAGGGACCGGGTTTGCCTTCCCATTGCGATCCGCACTCGCTCAGCCAGACTGCACTGCTGCAGACTGTTTCCAGGACCACCACGTGGAGGTGGAGTACGGTCTTGACCAGCTCTGGTTCGCTGGTCCTGATGCAAGCAGTCAAGCTATGTGTCGCTGACTGCATTCACTATTGCTGCATCTTTGGGTCCCATATAATCTTAATTTGGTGTTTACCATTTCACGAGTCACATCTAAACGTGTTATGTAACATCCACTGCTGCCTTTCTTAAAATCCAAATCACATTAATAAAAGAAAATCGAGCATTGTTTTTTTTTAAATAGCTAATATTTATATAAAGCATGATATTTCTTTAAATAATATTTTACTACACTATTAGAGAATAAAACCGCATTTGCTACAGTGATAGTGTGGTATATTTATTGAGGAATGTTAATATACACAAACACATTTTGAAACGATTGAACCGCAATATGAGCAAGTAGTAAGTAACTCGTTAGGCACACCAAAGACAACCTGGCGGAGATCAGTTTAGGCCGAGATGCAAAGTATGAACATTTATAACACATAGCTAGGCGGTGTTGTCGCACGGAAGGTCCAGGGTTCAAATCCTGGGTAAGCCACTCATATCTGTTGTTTTTCTGTTGTCTAGTGTTCTACTTCTTTATTTCCTACGAGTGCCTTATAACATAGCTTTATATTTGTTTAATATTAATTTACTGCAAAGTATGAACCAGAGTTGGTTCATGGCACGAAAGATGGCGACCGGCCGGGACAAATCGGGACATTTTGATGCTGCCCTACAAGACTCCACTAGGCGTGATTGACAATGACTGCTTTGTCAGTCAGGGGTTAAGTATCCAAGAATAAGAAATAACCCGTCAAAATTGACGGGTTTTTAAAATGTTAGTGTACTCATTCTGTGATGCATAGCATATCCAATTTCAATCATAAGTATTAGCTCGTGATGTTGTAGCTTCTTTCATGAAGAATCTTCTTCATTTATCGTGCCTAGTGGCGTATGCGATCAAGTCCCTGCAAAACGTCCTGTTCATAGTATTACTGATAAGCTCAGTTGTATACTTCTTTCTATGCCACGATGTTAAACTGTCCAGAATGTTGTCTCTGTGTCGCCTTCTATCTTTTCTGTTGTCACTTTATACTTCAGCTTCCATTTTCTCAATATGCCCACACAAAGTTGATTGCTTTCGTCTTTGTTTGATGAATAAGCTTCCTTTGTACATTGGCCTATTTTATAACAACAGCATTTTTCATTTTAACTGTCCATGGTATGTTTAACATTGTTATGCAAAACCAAATATATGTGATCACCAGTGCTTTTCCTACGTGCATACTAATTTTTCATGACTCACTTCGATATGTCAGGTCTGAAGAACTCTCATTATTTCTTCTATTCACTAAGAGATGTTGCACACAGTGCATCAAAATGCTGCTTTCGCCTGGCCTGGCCATGCACTTTGAAGACGCAACGTCTCGTACCGCTTATGAAATCAGATCTATGCATCCATTGATGAAAAACAAAGTGCAGAAATTTATGAAAGAATGTTCACTTTGAAGTACTGTTTATTTGCTGGTGATCATCTTCTATAGTGCGTTTCAAAAAGATCGGTCGACGATTGACTTCAAATATCTCTACATTCCTTGCACTGATAAACATGATGTTTTGCATGTCGTCTTATATTTTCAATGTCCCAAAGTTTTTATAAAATTCAATGTTGCAGGTAGTGTTCTTTTCTTGCAACGGCTAATTCCTTTGATCTTTTTTAACGAAGTAATTATTTTGTCCTGGAAAAAAATAATTTACCGTAAGTGAAGGAAGTTGTATATTTTCGGCATAGGAGTCTATACAATTCGAATGTTAGAGGGGTTTGTTAACTGATTACTACGTGAGGTCCTTTTTTATTTCTTCAAAATATTTGAGAGAATAATAACGCCTATTCGTTGTAAATGTTACTTTTTATACTAAAACGTGAATGGATGCATGAAGAGGTGAAAGTACTGTGTATGTTAAAAATAGTAGTGAAATCGCGGAGATAAAAAGGAAATGAATTGGTTTACATATACACATAGATGGAGTAGAACACGTATAAAACATATAAGGTATTTACACACTTATTCTGAGTCAGACGAGTCTAACATATTGATGACTATTCTCGGCTGAACGAACGACAGTCCAACTTTTTTCCAATAGTCATTTTCATCTTTAAAGACATGGTCTTCACATTTACACCAATAATTTTTTATCTGCGAGAGGGCGGCATATGTTAGTTCTTTCATGTTGCATAGTTTGAACGTTTTATTTTCAGCTGCCACCTTTCCTTTAACTTTTGCCCAAACGAGTTCAATTGGGTTTAAATGTGAATGATAAGGTGGCAGTCTCAAACACATATGACCATGCTGCTGAATCAACTTGTCTATATGGAATATCTTGGTCTCTTGTGATGTCTTAACAAGGGACAGTAATTCAGGTTTCAGAAACCCCTCGTTAAATGGAATGTCTTGCAAGACTCCACTAGTTTATCTATGTGTTTATTCCAGTTCAGCAGTTGGTCCAATATCATTCCTAGATATCGAGTGGTTTGCACTGTATTAATGTTTTGCCCTTGGATGTTTATGTCTATAATTTTATTTTTTACAACCCTACTTTTGCTGAAGATCATTTCCAATGTTTTATGTGTGTTCAGCAGAAAACCCCATTTTGTCATCCAATTACATACCTTATTTATTTGCTTCTGTAGATCCTTATATAATTTTGGCCGCTGTTTCCCAGTCCTCCATATAGCAACATCGTCTGCAAACTGTGACAATTTATTTGTTATATCATTAAATTCTTCACTTAAATCGTTTACCATTATTGTAAAAATTGAAGGAGACATTACTGATCCTTGGGGTATTCCATTTTGTTGTTCGTACAGTTCTGATCTATCATTGTTTACCTGAACAGTGAAATATCTATCTTGCAGAAAATTCTCTAAATAATTTTATATTTTACCGGTTACTGCTATCTTCTTCATTTTAAAGAGAGCACCCTCTCTCCAGCATTCATCATAAGCCATAGCTATATCTAAAAATACTACCACAGTTTTTTCTTTCTTTTGAAATCCTGATTTTACTTCATGTTCCAATTTAATTATCTGATCCATAGTGCATCTGTTCTTCCTAAATCCTGACTGAGTTTGATTACATAAATTATTCTTTTCCAAATAAAACTTTAATCTTTTATTTACTATGGTTTCTAATATTTTACCTAGATGGGTGTTACGCATAAGAATTTTGCTATGGTATGTGTGTACTCAATTCTTCTAATGCAAGGTATATAACTCTTGGAATTGAAGTTACTTTTTACTTTAAGTGGTTACCTGTTCTTATGCCCTTCGGTTGCCGGTATTGTGGTTTGACCGATCTTGGGTCGTGTCCATTTATGGAGCGCTCAGGCCCACTTTTCTTGTAAACATTTGGCAACCTGCGTCGATAGTTATTTCCTATCCTTATAAGGCTCGATTTTAAGTGTCGTTCTTAGAATATGCCCATAGCTTCGGGGTTGAGTGAATTGTATTCAAATCGAACGTTTCTGTGCATGTTTGTTTTTTTGGTTGTGGGTTTTGAACAAGCTTCCGCCCGGGAGTGTCACAGATTTTGTCGAGAGAGATAGACGCTTTTTCAGCGTCTGTCATGATCATATTGTTCGGGGAATGGAAGTCCTCTATAGTGTTGGTTCATCTCAGATGATATTCCCCTTTGTGATTCAAAGCGCCTGGAGGCGAGTGAGTTGTGTATTTATTCCTGAAGAGAAGGTAATTGCTCTACTTGATTATCATTGTCGCTAACTTTCATGATTGACATTTTGTGCCTATTTGCCAACTTTCCCTGGGCGGGAAAGAGTCTACGTTTTTGAGAAGTTTTCAACTCACGAATCACCATGTTGTTATGCATCGGGTTGATGCATGTCCTAAAGGCTATCTACTTGTTGGACTTTGCTGCTCTGGCGGTTCCACGTCATTTTAGGTTCGATACCTTTGTTATTAAAGGAAATTAGAGGACATTACTTGATACTCCAGAAGTCATGCCAGTCTTGCTGGAGGTCAGAAAAGGAGAAGGGATTTAATCTCCTACATTTATAAATATATCGGCTGTTATAGAAAAGGAACTTTCCTCGTTGTGAGTCAGTGATGTACTCTGTACTACGTACTGTGGACAATGTTGCATCTGTACATTAATACTACTGGACCGTAAGGAGGGATACCAACAGTATATGCTTACAATATCATGGTACATCCCAGAAGGACCAATTCCTTCATCTCTAAAGATTGGTACCCATCCACAACGGTGTAAAGATATACATACATACTTCAAGTAAAACAACACACCGTTACATTTGGTGGCCAAAAGCTGGTTTGGTCTGGTGCCAGCAGACACGGGGTCCCTTACCCGCTACATTCTTCAACATTCTTCAAGACATCCATCTACATCTACATGATTTGCAAAGTACTCGGCGTTGCCCAGTAGATATCAGAAATTGCAACCTGAATCTGATTCCAGAAAATTGACAGCACCCGGGTTTGCAGCATACATTGAGTGTTGTTCTCAAGTATCGGGATAATCGATTTGTTCCTGCTAGAAGGCCAAGTTCTGTACTGAATCAAGTTGCTGTTACGTTGAGAAGGACAAGTTCCGTATGCTATTGTTGGATAAGAAGGCCAAGTACCGTAACTACGTACCGTTGCATTGTTCAGAAGCTCAGTTCTACCATCGTCCTGGCAGTTGTGCGATCAACGTTGGATCTTCTGACCATAGAATGCTGATCATCACATGTTCTTTGCTCTACTGACGTTTGGATTTCCATAAGTTAAGTGGCCTGTTTTGTTGTGAACTGTGCCCTTATACTTCTGCTGAGCCTTCTGTTTATTCTCATTCTCATATTGTTATATGTTTATATGTTATTTGCTTATTTATATGTTTACATTTCAGTGGGTTTCGGTTGGGCGGTGTCTCCTTTTAGATCATACCACGTAACAGATGTTATCTATTGAGAGCGTGTCGTTAGGAACAGAGCAATTTCTTTAATTGGAAATTGTTAGCAATATCCATTGCTATTTTCATTTAGTTGTGACGACATGTGCAGTTTTGTTTTCGTTATTTTTTCGCATTCTTTAGTTTTGTTTTGATTTGTTTGTACTTGTAGGTCTCCTCTTTTCTATTGTTTAATTTTATACACCATTTATATTTATACACTGTGGTGTCATGTGTTGTGTTTAATTTTCTCGCAGATATCATCACATTTTTTGTGATATTTTCTTTATTTTTCGCTGTATATTTAGTTGATTCCTGCGAATGTTTTCGTATTGTTTCTGATCTTTGTTATTGTTTACATTGTTATTGTTTACACTGTGATCTTGTTTACGTTGTTATTAGTTACACTTATGGTAATTAATTAATGGATTATACTGATGCACTATTATTAATACACTGATGATAAATAAATGATGAATAGTGTCATGCACTATTGAATTAGAAGTGCACCTATGATGAAGAATTGACTGATGATATTTCTATAAGAGTTCATATACAAGTTCTTGGACATAGACTTGTTTCCCACACAGATTGGGATAATATAATGTGATGTGATTATTCAAGTGCTTGATTTAAGACTTGTTACTATTAATATTGAAATAAGATAATTAATTATTTCAGGTGTTGTGACTCATAATATTAGACAATATGTCTACACTTGAGTATTTTATTGAGCAGGGTAAATCCCTTGGAAAGCCTGGTGATAAATTGGAGGAATATGCGACTGCTCAATATGACAACGCATTAAAGTTGGAAGAAAAGAGAATGGAAAGGGAATATGAACAAAAGAAAATAGAAGCTGAGAATTCAAAATTGCAGATGCAGGTGGATGAATGAGGCTGAAAATAAAAGACTAAAAGCTGAAGCTGAAAATAAAAGACTAGAAGCTGAAGACAGGAAGTTACAAAGAGAGGCTGATGAGAGAAAAGCAAAAATGGAGCATGAAGAAAAACTCCTAGCTTTAGAGTTAGAAAAATTGAAAGGGATGAACATGGGTAATGCTAATGATGCAAATAAGGGGTCATCTACTGATAAGGCTAATGCTAACACCTTTAAGATTAAGCTACCAGCATTTAGTCCTTCCAGTGATGACATAACATTCCAGCTGGACAGATTTGAACGATCATGTAAAACACATAACATAGACAAATCACTATATGTTGATCAATTGTCAAATATACTAAAAGGTGAAGCTCTAAGTATGTTAAGCATGGTAGATGAGCCTGACAAGAACAATTATGAAGTTGTCAGGGCGGCTTTGTTAATGAAGTACCAACTTAATGAAGACGGCTATCGTCTGCAATTTAAAAATATGTTGCCAGAAACTGGAATAGAATTCTCTGAGTTCATTGCAAAAATACGTCTTACTTTTAGACGTTGGGTTGAGCTGTCTAAGACAGAACATACTTATGAAGCACTTATGGAATTAATACTTAGGGACAAAGTCATGTCTTCTGTCAATGAGTCTTTTCTTGCTTTCCTTCATGAGCGTAAACCTAAAGCCATAAAAGAAATTGAAGATTTATGTTGCCAGTATGTAACTGCGCACCCTCACATAACCATTAGTAACTCTAAAGTGAAAGAAGGTTTGCCTGTTGCTTCGGCAGCACCATATCGCACAAACTTTGTTCGTAAATTCCAGGGTACTAAACATAATTTCGATAAGAAGAGTAACCATAATTATGCTCAGAATCATGGCAATCAATCTCATGGTGATTCTTCTTTGAAGAATAGGAGACGAGCTGACAGTCCTCGTTACTTTCAACCTAATAATTTTAGACATTTCAGAAGAGGATATAATAATATAGGATATTCCTCGCGAAGACCTCAAAACCAAACTAATAGATGTCCTCATCAATGTGGATGTTACGCACATAATTTTTTCCGAAGACATTGTATAATTATTTTCTAAAGACATTGTATAATTAACTTGTCTGAATTGTACACTTTAATTTTTTTTTCGGTCATAGCTAGATAACCCTTGTTTGAGTGTGATTACCATTTTCAATGATGGTTACCTTCTCTTGGGACGGGACGCGTCGGTCCATTTTTTTAACGATGTGTGGTCATTCTCCTTATATGGTAGTATCTGTCAACTGTTTCTTGGAATGATTGAAACCAGTGTTGAGGTTTTTATTCCTGTCCATATAAGGCGCGATTTATTACAAATCTTTATCTGGAATGTCTCCTACATCGTCTCGTTTTGATTCTTACTCAGGTGTATGCGTTCTGCGCATGTCCGGACGTGAGGTGTGCTTAAGAAGCCTTCCTGTCGGGGAGTCTATGAAAGTTGTGAAGCAGAGAGGACGCTTCTTGCGTCTGTGATTATTTGATAGGGAATTAGGCGTCCTATTGTGAGTTAGTTTAGTTTACAAGGTCCTTCCCTTGATGATTCGAAACGCCTCGAGGCGTGTGTTTTGTGGTGTTGATTTCGAAGCAAGGTAATACCTCATTTATGTTTCAATTCTGCAATCTAACTTTATGTTGACAATGGTCGATCTCTGCTCACTTACGAATTACAGAAAGAGAGGTTCTTCTACTAGAAGTTACGCCCCAGGTATCTTCATACCTGAGATTAATATGTACACGGGTCATACTTAGCCCGAAGGACAGTTCTACGTTCTATGAACGTCGCTATGTCAGCGATTGCACCTAGGTCGAGATTAGACTTAGGAATGCCTGTAAAGGTCAGCTTGACCTATACTCCTGGAACACCATCCTCGTGCGACTTATGATTAGACTCATTTAGCACATCTGATCAGTGAGAGGAGTATTGATGCACTTTTGTAATATTGGAGCCAACAGTATAATCCCCTTGGCGCCATATCATTTTTTGAATATATGCCAGATGCATTGATGAACATAACTTATGCTGAATTTCGTGAACTGTCATGACTATGGTTTATTGTGAAATGGATGTACAGTTACCTGTCTTGTGGCGTCAGAAAATAAACGATGGAAAACGTCAATAGCAGTTTACACCTTTATATGATTTTTCATGTCATACCACATATGTTGTGAACTTGTGAAACCACATCACCCACACTCACAGCAAGCAACAACAAACCAGACAAGACACCTCACACTTCAACCTATTATATCCCTGGTGTCTATAGGGGTGGTACTCTATTGGGTTGCTGATTATCAACGACTTCGGACTGATACCTGTAAGGTCCATAGTGGCCAGATTTGTGGTCTATCATCTTTAGTGGCCAGTAGTCAGCCTAAATCCACCCTTATCTTCTTGGTGGACAATAACTGGTTCGTCTGGTACCAGCACTCACGGGGTCAACAAACCCATACAGCTAAAATCAATCAAGTTTGAACTGCACTACCTTCAAGATTCTACATCTTCATGCAATATTTTGAAAGTACCCGGCGTTGCTGCATTCAGAAGGTCAAGTGCCCTTTGAATCAATTTTGCTGCATTTAGAAGGTAAAGTGCCGAGTGAAGCGTTTTGCTGTGACAAGTTCCGAAACTTCATTCCTGAATCCAGAAGCTCGTTTTCGTGCGTCATTACTGTTTATGGAAGCAAGTTCAGATGTCGATCAACGTTGGATCACCATCCTTAGAATGCTGATCATCACCTGTTCTGCACCGTGCTGACGTTTGGACATATAGATGTTAAGTGGCCTGTTTTGTTTGTGAACTGTGCCCTTATACTCTAACTGAGCCTTCTGTATTTCTTTACATTCTTGCTGTTATTTGTTACATGTTATATGTTATATGTTATTTGTAATATTTATATGTTTATATTTCAGCGGATCTCGGTTGGGTGGTGTCTTTCAGTAGAATATACCACGTGATAGAGGTTTCTACTGTGAGCGTTTTCTTTAGGGACTTTGCAAATTTCCTATAGTGAAATTTGCTAAGCGACATCTGTTGCTATTCTTGTTAGTTGTGACGACATGTGCAGTTTTGTTTTCGGTATTTTTTCGCATTCTTTAGTTTAGTTTTGATTTGTTTGTATTTGTAGGTCTCCCCTTCATTTTATTCAGTTCTATACACCATTTTTGTTTATACACTGTGACGTCATTTGTTCGTTTACCTTTTCGCATTTGTCATCACATCCTTTGTGATATTTTCCTTAGTTTAGCTATTTATTACTTTGACTTCTGCGAATGTTTTCGTATTGTGTTTGATCTTTGTTATTGTTTACACAGTTCTTAATTAGCATTCACTATTGTTAAATACTTGCTTATGCACTATTAGCTATCTAGTGCACTTATCATAACTAACTGGTGGATTGGTTCATGCACTATTGGATGTGTAGTGCAGTTATGATAAATAACTGATGAATTTGCTCATGCACTGTTGGATGGAAAAAGAAGAAGATTGAGAATATACAAGTACTTATTTAAGTCTTGTTACTATTAAGGTTTAAATAAGTTAATTAATTATTTCAGGTTTGGTGACTCATAATATTAGACATCATGTCTACACTTGATTACTTTATTGAGCAAGGGAAATCCCTTGGCAAGACTTTGATAAATTGGAAGAGTATGCAAATACTCAATGGAGTAAAGCACTAAAGTCTGAGGAGAAAAGACAAAAAGAGGAAAATAAAAGATTAGACAGAGAATCTGAGCAAAAGAAGATAGATTCTGAGAATCTGAGACTGCAGATGCAGGCAGATGAAAGAAAATTCCAGATGGAAATGGAAAAGTAGAAAAGAGAAGCTGAAGCTGAGGAGAGAAGATTGGACAAAGAAGCTGAGGAAAGAAAAATTCAGCTACAATTGGATAATGAAAATAAAAGACTTGAAAAAAAAGGCTGAAAATAAAAGACTAGAGATAGAGGCTGAATATAAGAGAGACTACAGGCTGAGGCTGAAGAGAAAAAGTTACAAAGAGAGGCTGAGGCTGAAGAAAGAAGGTTACAAAGAGAGGCTGATGAGAGAAAAGCAAAAATGGAGCATGAAGAAAAACTCTTAGCTTTGGAGTTAGAAAAGTTGAAATTGTTGAACACTGATAATGCTAATGATGCAAATAAGGTGTCAGATAAGTTCAATGCAAGTACTTTTTAGATTAAACTACCTGCATTCAATGCTTCCAGTGACGATATAACGTTTTATCTGGATAGATTCGAACGTGCATGTAAAACACATAACATAGATAAATCACTGTATGTTTATCAGTTGTCCAATTTACTTAGAGGTGATACTTTGAGTATGTTAAGTATGGTAGATGAGCCTGACAAGAACAATTATGAGGTTATCAGGGCAGTCTTGTTAAAGAAGTACCAACGTAACGAAGACGGCTATCGTCTTCAATTTAAAAATATGTTGCCAGATACTGGAGTTGAATTCTCTGAATTCATTTCAAAGATACGTCTTACGTTTTCACGATGGGTTGAGCTGTCTAAGACAGAACATATATATGAAGCACTTATGGACTTACTGCTTAGAGACAAGGTTATGTCTTCTGTCAATGAATCTTTTCTTTATTTTCTTCATGAGCGTAAGCCTAAAAACATAAAAGAAATGGAAGAATACTGTTGCCAGTATGTGACTGCGCACCCTCACGTAACCATTAGCAACTCTTAAGTAAAAGAGGGTTTGCCAGTTGCTTCGGCAGCACCATGTGGCCAAAACTTCAAACGTAAATTTCAGAGTACTCAACATAATATTAATAGAAAGAGTAACCGTAATTATGATCAAAATCATAGCAATCAATCACATGGTGATTCTTCTTCGAATAACTGGAGACAAGGTGACACTCCTCGTTATTCTGCACCTAATAATTTTAGACATTTCCGCAAAGGTAGTCAGTATAGAGGTAACTATTTTTCGCGTAGACCTCAAAATCAAACTGCTACATTTTCTAATCAATACAGAGATGATAATTACAATGATGGAAACTGGGATTCAAACCAGGATAACAATTACAGGAGAGAATATAATGATAATTTCAGAGGCAATAATGGTCGCGGTAGATCTCTACATAAGAGAAAGAGATATCAACAGACAAACTCTGTACAACAAGAGTCTCAGGGAGCAGATAAACAGGTTAATGATAATAAAAACCCTAATGCTATCACATGTTCTGCTTTTGACTTTGGTAGAGCAAATAAATGCCCCAATGTAGTACTTTGTTCAAACCGACTACCGTAACTACTTTAAGCTGTGGTCACCCTCTTCCCGCTCTTCCTGCTGCTGTTGCGCATGACGGGAGAGGTTCTCTTCTACTACATAAGGGTCTTGTAAATAGTAATCCAGTCTCAGTTCTGTTTGATTCTGGATGTACTACTATTGGTGTTAGGCACTCTCTTGTAAATCCATCCTGTGTTACAGGAAAGGTCATCAAATGTGTCACATTTGGTGGCACTTTGGAAAAGTATCCTACTGCCATAATACATATTGCTACTTCCTTCTTTACGGGAATTGACCACGCGTGTCTTCTACCTAACCCTATTGCGGACCTTATTATCGGTCGTATTCACGGAGTTAGGGAATGTACCCCACAGCAGATAGCTGCTTATGAAGATCAACATATGCATGCTACCAATGCAGTGGTCACAAGAGCACAAGCTCTAGAGACACCCCAAACTTCATTGACTAGTAATAATGAAGTAAATAGCCAAGGTAGTCACTGCATTATTTCACGTGACTCATTCATAAAGTTGCAAGAAGAAGATCCTTCTTTACAAAAATTCTTCATTCTAGCAAAAAAAGGTGATCCAAATCAAAATACAAATAGAAAGTCTTGGATTTCTATGAAGAACGGCGTACTTGTACGTATGGTACAAGACTCGACTATGTCTGCACACTCTCAAATTCTTGTGCCTAAGAGTATGAGGTTGCAAATATTGCAACATGCTCATGACTCACAATGTGCTGGACATATGGGGTTTTCCCGTACAAAGTCGAGGGTTCTTGCGGCTTTCTTTTGGCCATTTGTAAGTGATACGGATACGATTCCTTAATAGCTTGACTTGCTATGGATTGGATCAAGAGTGCAACAGACTCCATGCTTTGACACTCTGTCTCTATTTAGGCCTTGAGTCGCCTTCCAGGGTTATACTTAATAGCTTTACATGTAGCAATACTGTGGGTTCAGTTTTTGGCCAGACATATCCCAACTCCCTGGCCCGCACACAGGCACTAACACGTCAATAACCATTGACAATGTATAAACAATATACATCAGGAAGTGATCGTATACAAAACATGATATGATATTTACTCATATCATTTACTCCCCCCTGCACTAAAATAATGAAAAGGAACTTTTCATTATTTCCATAGTACAATCTACAAGGTCACTGGAGAAACCATATGACAATATCCACATTCTCAACTGTCATCCTTATGATAGCACCTAGAGGCGTGCTCCATAATCGACAATTTGACACACAAGGTGTGGTATTTAGTAATAACATTACCAAACCCATTATCGTTTAGAAGACACTCTTTTGACACAAATGTGAGGTAACTACATTAATTAGAAGGCAGTGTGGAAAAAGTCAATATGTCAGTCATGGCACTCATACAGCACACCATGTCAACAAACGCCCTAAGTCATGTCGGTCATGTAGGTCTCCCTATCTATCAAATGAAAAGCATAA
This sequence comes from Oreohelix idahoensis, assembly GCA_024509875.1. Classification (NCBI taxonomy): domain Eukaryota; kingdom Metazoa; phylum Mollusca; class Gastropoda; order Stylommatophora; family Oreohelicidae; genus Oreohelix; species Oreohelix idahoensis. The sequence continues at coordinate 1,827,092 of JAMPIV010000299.1, read as the reverse complement.
TAAGCAATCAAAGACAGAATAGATCATATGAGGCAGACAAGTCAAAATATAAATGGTGACTGTGACAATATGTCAAAATAGTTATTAATATTTGTATGTATGCAATGTCATGTGGTGAATGACAATGTTAATGAGATGGCATGTGAAGATATATTACTTAATATCTAAACATACGAAGGTTATTGGTTATACTAAGTATAAACACCAGTGTAATTCACTTCACGTAGTGACACATTAATGTACTAATGCAATATAACCAGGGTTATTAAAACCGTTCATGTTTGACCATACAAAGTTCTTCCTGTAGGAGGTTTTTTTAAAAGAATTAAAGTTCCAATAAGTCATTAGTTTGCACTTATTCACACATCATTGTTATTGATGTCCAGTTATGTACATATGAAGGAATGAAATAGTTCATTGAAAAGATCCATTTTCCTCTATGTCGGATGTCGATGTTTGTCTTCCATGCAATAGCATATACAGCACAGATACCATTCTTCATTCTGTACTTGAGAATTTTATAAGTACCTGTTGAAATATAATTTCTCTGTTATGTCCCTTTTTGATATTTGGAGTTAGTAATTTATAGTTACGTCCCTTTTTTTTAAACGTTTAGTGCAAATCATTTTGGAAATTGCAGCAAAGTATCTGAAATGTACAGAATTGGATATTCATACTGCCAAGAGTCATTCTACAACGTGTATGTAGTAGCGAAGTATTGTCCTTGACCAAGTGCACTAGACATCATACGCCGAACGATTGAATATATCAGTTGACTTCGGATGGACAGAAATTCATCATCATCATGTTGCTTGGCATAATGTCTCTAGTTTTGCAACCGGTTTAAGTGCATGACGAAGCAATGTGGCTGTAATCTCTGAAGTATGCGATATATCTGTTAACAGAAGGCATATGCCTTAGTTCATGATGCTTCATATTTGTGAAATAATTCCCGACTTGTCAGAAAGGAAGTTCTGTAATTATTGAGTATCAAAGTTGGATTGCAGTTGCATTTGCGGCGACAACTGGAGATAGCGGATGCTTCACGCATCTTGACAATACATCAGCCATCACATTCCCTCTTCCCTCGATGGGCTTAATCTGGTATTGATAGGGTTGAATGGCCAGTGAGGCACGGGCAGCCTTTGCATTCTTAAATCTTGCTGTTTTCAGGTAAGAGAGTGCCTTCTGGTCCGTCTCGAGTGTGAAACTTGCAACAAGCAGGTAGCGCTGCAGTTTAGAGAAGCAGAAAACAAGAGCAAGCAGCTCTCTTTCAATAATCGGGTATCGCTGCTCAGTAGGCGTTAGCTTCCTGCTAACATAAAGTGTCGGATGCAAACAGCCATTCCATTCTTGCAACAACGAACCTCCAGTGGACGATTTTGATGCGTCGACTCTGAGGGTAAAATGTTTGGAAGGATCAGGCAATCTCAGTATAGGCAATTTGGAAAAAAGACATTTTAATCTATCCAAAGTTACACGACATTCCCGACTACAAACAAACCTATTGGCGACTCTTTCTTCACCAGTGATGACAATACGGACGTATACTCTGCAAAATTGGGGATAAACTTGAGATAAAAGTTTAGGAGTCCTAGAATACTTCTAACCTGTTTTTTTGTCTTGGGTAGATCAAGGTTTAGAATTCTAGAGATGGTAGTATCATCTGTTTTCAAAAAAATCCTCCTACTTTATAACCTAAAAATGAAATCTCCTGAAATACAATTTTAGTCTTAGATGGACGTGCAGATAAAGTATGAAGACGTAGAGTGCTAAGTAAGGATTGAATACCCTCTAAATGTTCATCCCACGATTGATGAAACAGACAAATGTCGTCAATGTAAGTAATGAGGTCTTCTCTGTCAGAGAAGAGTCGTCTCATCATGCGAACGAAGGTCGCAGGTACGTTTACTAAACCAAAGGACAGATAATTGAATTGAAATAGACCCAATGGAGTAGCGAAAGCAGTATAAGGCTTGGATCGTTCCGTTAATGGCACTTGGAAATAGCCTTTAGACAGATCAAATTTAGAGAAAATGTAGCCGAGGCTAGTCTATCCAATAAAGACTCCACCACGGGGAGTGGTTCCGCGTCATGAATAGGGACAGAATTTAGACGTCTAAAATCTATGCATTTACGTATAGATTTGTCTTTTTTCCGGATCAAGACCATCGGAAAAATATAAAGGGAATGAGATGGAGAAATGACATTTAATTTCACCATCTGTTCTAGTTCCTCCGTAACTTGACATTGTAAATGTATCGCTATAGGATACGGTTTCAACTTAATCGGTTGAAAGTCTGTCAGAATAATATCATGGTTGATGATATCAGTGTGTCCTGGAACATCAGTAAGGACATCAGCAAAAGAATGTAAGATTGAAGTAACCTGTTCTTTCTGGAAAGAAGATAGAGTTGGCGATATATCAACATCTTTCCAACTTTCAGTAGCTAAGTAGTGAAGACTAGGTAATACTAATAGCGAGTCATTTCCATCAGTCAAATCGGAATTTTCCTCCTGTATGACAGCCAAAGAAGAATGACGACTGACAGATTGATCAAGAGCTTCAAAGACTGGTCTTAGATATGGTGGACGTGTATGAAACTGCTGTAACATATTGATATGAAAAGTTTTTTCTTTTCCATCTACTGAGACAATATAATCAACATCAGACAGTTTCTCCACAATCCTGTAAGGTCCTCTCCATGACACTAATAGTTTGTTATCTCTCCTGGGTAATAGTACGTATGCTTCATCATCCGGCCAAAGTTGGCGTAATTTGCGGTTTTGGTTAATACATAACCTAGCCCTAAGCTTTGCCTTTTCAGATGAACCTACTGCTATTTGGCATGCGTCTATTATTTTTTTCCTCAAATTGACCACATATTGATATGAGGTTTGAACCTCCTTGTTCATCTCAGCACCAATTAAGAGTTGTTTTAATATAGACATTGGGCCTCGTGGTCTGGCGCCAAAAACCAATTCGAATGGACTAAAGCCTGTATGTTCATTTTTTATTTCTCGATACGCAAATAAAATAGCTGGGAGAACTCGGTCCCAATTTTGTGGATATTTAATAGTAACTTTATGTAGCATTTGTTTTAAAGATCTGTTAAGGACTTCTATTTTTCCGTTAGACTGAGGATGGTATATTGAACTAAGAGATCTTTGAATCCCAAACATATCCATAACCTGTTTCATAGCATCTGAAACTAACTGAGTTCCTCTATCAGATAGAATGTTTTCAGGAAAACCTATTCTGCTAAAAATCAAAAATAATGCATCAGCAATATCTACCGTGGTGATGGTTTTTAAAGGTATAGCCTCCAGCCAGCGTGTGCACATATCTATGCAGGTCAAGACATATTGATGACCTCTGGCTGATGTTACCCTTAAAGGGCCAATAATGTCAATGGCCATCTTTGCGAAGGGACGCAAAGAGATATCAGATGCTTGAATGGGCGCATCATGTTTTGGTTTTCTGGTTGCTACACTTTGGCAGATGGTACATGTACGACAAAATAATTTGACGTCTTTCGTAATTCCGGCCAAAAAAATATGACAAAACTCTTTGTTTTGTTCTAGCAACACCTAAATGTCCTGCACATTCAATGTCATGTGCATGTCGTAAAATGAATGGTCGAAAACAAGCTGGTACCATAATCTGTTAGCAAATTGATAGTTTCTTACTAAAATCCCATTATTGATAGTATACCAGTGTTTTGCACAGTCATCTACCACTACATCATTCAAATGAGCAATATGAAAAAATATTTTTAAGGAAATATCATCTTTCTGTCTTTGTATAAAGGTTTCCTTATCAATGAGTTCCATCTGAAATAAATTGTCATCATCAGTATTGACATCATCCATTACCTTAATATCATCATTATTTTCCTGTTGATAATGAATTCTATCATCGTTATTATTTTCCTTTTCTTCTTCTTCTTCTTCTAAAGTGATATCTTCAGTTATATCTTCAGGTAACACATCAACGACTGGTTTGTGTTGATCATTGCCCATGCGAGACTGAGCTCTGGTAGTCACAGCTTTTGAACATAATAAATGTTGTCTTGTCACAGCTTTTGAACATAATAAATGTTGTCTTTCCCATATTTCAATATCTTCCTGTGTACATTTATGCAATTTAGGTATGTTTCCCAAAATAATTCCAGCAATTGGATTGTCCAAGAGGCATACAAGTGTTCTTCCTGTAAAATATGGTGTATCCAAAAACACCTCAGCTGTGGGGTAATATTCCACAGTTCCTCCAAAAGTTATGCATTTCACTTGTTTTCCGGTATAGTCCACCTTATCAACCAATACTTTGCGCACTCCAATGGTGGTTGCCCCAGTATCTCTCAATAAAGATACTAACTGATTATTGACAAAACCTCTATTCAAGATCAATGAACCAGTACTTTCAAAAGATGACATGACTGGGAGGGGATGTCCGCATAATAATCTTGGCACTCCTTGAGGCTGAAATAAAGAATTGCAATTAGTGCAGTTATCACTATTTGCTAAGTCTACACTGCATGAATTTGCATGTGCTACAATATCATTATTGTTCTTATTATCATCATGAACAATAGCATTGGTACGTTCAGTGTTTCTTGATTATCTGGAAGTATTGTTATGATAAGATCTTTTATTTGCATTCTGATCATTTCCTCTATAAAATGATTTCTGCCCTCTATTTGATTTTGAGTTATATTCTCCTCTATTTTGCCAGTTATTGGACCTAAATGAGGTTTGTGGATAATAGTTATCTTCCTGATATGAATTCCAATTTCTTTGAGGTTGGTATTTATTAAAATTGTACCTACCTCTATTTGGACTGTAATTATGTAATGGTCGAAATCTTTGATTCCTATCCATACTGTTTGATCTATACTTAGGTGCATTGTCTTGAAATGACCTAGCAGATGCAGCTGGTAATGAATCCTTAACATTACTTTTGCTCAATACTCTATTAGGATGTGCAACTTGATATTGACGTCCTAGGGATTGTAGTTTAGTCAGGTTTTCTGGTTTTCTTTCCTTCAGGAACGCAAGGAAATCAGCACTAATAGATGACAAGACCTTGTCTCTTATAATTAAATCTGACAATCCCTCAAAATTTTTTTTCAGTTTTTGATAATTCAATCCATCTAGAAAAATTTAATTTAACAGCTGAAATAAACTCAGTGAATTCTTTTCCAGAATCAGGGTACAAAGACCGGAATCTCTGCCTGTAACCCTCATCATCCAATTGGTATCTCTGGAGCAAAATAAGTTTTACAGCATCATAATCCTTTCTAGTTTGCTCATCCAAAGTAGAAACTACGGTTAATGGTTCACCTACCAATAAATTCATAAGTCTAATAGACCATGTAGGTTTGTCAATCTTAAACTCTTCACAATAAGACTCATATCTGTTTAAAAAGCACGAGATGTCGTCTATAGACTGATTAAATTTTGGTAAATTAATCCTAATGGCAGTAGGATGATCTTTATTTTTATCTTCACCTACCCCAGGATGCAACAGTGGTTGTTGTAATTTTAGTTTTTCCAGTTCAATCTCAGCTAGTCTTATAGCTTGAGCTTGTTGAGATTTGATCTCTTCTTGAGATCTTGCATAGGCTAATTTTTCCCTTTCAAGAGCCAACTCTTCTGATCTCCTTTTTTCAGCCAATTCAATTTCCCTTTCTTGTTTGTGGAGTTCCTCTTGTCTCCTTTTTTCAATTAATTCTTCTTTATGGAGTTCCTCTTGTCTTCTTTTTTTCAATTAATTCTTCTTGTCTTCTTTTTTCAGATAATTCTATTTCTTGTTTGTGGAGTTCCTCTTGTCTTCTTTTTTCAATTAATTCTTCTTGTCTTCTTTTTTCAGACAATTCTATTTCTTGTTTGTGGAGTTCCTCTTGTCTTCTTTTTTCAGCCAATTCCTCTTTGCGAAGTTCTTCTTGTCTGTTTAATTCTTTATCCACATAGGCTTGCAAGGCTGGACCTTCCAAATTAAGTTCTTTTCCAATTTTCATTAAATCCTTTGATGAAGTCATGGTTGCTTATTATTGTGTTTCTCAGTAATACACAATATTTTAACTTTTATGTATATGAATATGTCAGCTAAATATTCAATACTTCATCCACCAATCTCAGATCAATTTATAATTGCAATAATATAGGTGCAGTGAAATACGAGATATGAACAACAAAAGAAAATAGCACGTACACCAAGTAATGACAAGATAGACAGGGTTAGAGCAACTGAAGGAAATACAAATGGAAAAACAAAGGAATAACTATAATATATATATATATGAATTAATTTAAACTAATGCTCTAGTACAACTAGACAAGACAAGACGCATATCACAACAATTATGACATCTATGAAATAAATGACAGTCAGAGGAGAATGTACAATATTACAAACAATAATGTAACAAACTGAGTAAAATATAACAATAACAAGACTTATGACAACATACAATAATTAAACATGACTATACGGCTAACAAAAATGGATCTGTTAAATTCAAGAGAGGCAAACTTTTATACAACCAGCAGAATATGCTGGGTCCTCTATCTGAATCACACAGATACTGCCCTACAGAACGCTTGATTTGCTCATTCGACCTAGCTTTCGCGGTATTAAATAAACAAATCAAGTCCCATCAACCTTGCCCACTAGTTACAAACAAGTACACGTAATGAAAACCCACATATGGTGAAGTCAGAAATCAGGCAAACAGATTGTATTTACAGCCAAGCTGTATGTAACAATACATAGACTTATCTGTTGCCAAAAAACAATCCTCCTTGAGACTTCGACAAGCAAGGACAAACGTGATGGATCGTTCTCCAGGCTGAGGTTAGGCCTAGAATCGTAAGGCTGACACTTGAAAACAGCAGCTCTGGTCTATAGCTGACATCTGATGTTAATAGGATGTAAGATCTCCATATAATACATTTGAGTTGATATTGAAAATGTCACTTCTTCTTGTTACTGACACTTTGAGGCACTTTGAGATGCAGTTAAATGCTGGAAAGTCTCTTCCACACTTTAAAATCTTCGGCAGACGATCAATGCCGCCATTTAAAAAAAATGTTATATTTGCTTGTTCCAGATTCTGGCCTGTTAAGCTTGGCCTCCAAAATACTGATACGGGTACGATTCCTTAATAGCTTGACTTGCTATGGATTGGATCAAGAGTGCAACAGACTCCATGCTTTGACACTCTGTCTCTATTTAGGCCTTGAGTCGCCTTCCAGGGTTATACTTAATAGCTTTACATGTAGCAATACTGTGGGTTCAGTTTTTGGCCAGACATATCCCAACTCCCTGGCCCGCACACAGGCACTCAGGCACTAACACGTCAATAACCATTGACAATGTACAAACGTTTATTACAACACAATGTTGTTCATCTCTTCAAGTGCATAATATAAGAATTCTCTTCTAGTCGTGTCTAGACTACCGTCTCGTCCTCGGAGACATCATGCATTTTAATAAAGTCTGGTACTCACGCATTTAGAAACTTCACACTCTGCTTTTGCCTAAACTGATAATACACTTGCAGTTGAAGATGTAATACAATTGATGGTAAAATAGCATGCAGGTGGATTAATAACACAAGCTGAAGATATCGTCCACACGGACATATGCCATCTACACAGGCCGAAGACACAAGCCCAAGTGTTTTAAAGAACGCTCAACTTGTCCCAATTCAAAGTTGCCGTCTGCTATAAATTTTGAGCAGAAGTCAAGACGTCACTTCCTGTAACCACGGGCTACCGTGTATAAACAATATACATCAGGAAGTGATCGTATACAAAACATGATATGATATTTACCCATATCAGTAAGCAAGGACACACGCATTTACTGTCCGACACTTGTCACAAGTAATGTCTAGGAGGTCTTACATATAGAGGGGGACCACGACATGCTGCGCCTTTCAGCAGTATCTATCGACCTTTTCAGAAAATGGCGATAGATATTATCGGTCCTTTTAGGATCAAGTCGGCCAGAGGACATCAATTTATCCTCACATGTGTCGATATGTGCACACGTTGGCCAGAGGCTATCCCTCTTACGAGCATCTCAACTGCTGATATCGCGGACGCTCTTTGGCTGATATTTCTCGCTTGGGTTTCCCCAGAGAAATATTGTCAGACCATGGCACGCAACTTATATCCGACACTATGTCACAGGTAATGTCTATCTTACATATTAAAAGGTCTCTCAGCAGTATCTATCACCCAATGTCGAATGGGTTAGTTGAGCGTTTGAATAGGACACTCAAGACTTTACTTGGGAAGATAAGTGAGGATCATCCTCAGGATTGGGACAGGGTTTTACCCGCGGCTCTCTTTGCTTATAGAGAGGTCCCTAATGAACACACAGGGTTTTCTCCTTTTGAACTTGTCTTTGGCGCGCGACCGCGCGGCCCTATGTCTTTGCTTCACGATCTCATCACTGCCGATAATATTACCGATGACACTCAATCTTCTTATGAGTATGTCATTGCTCTGAGGCAAAAGATCATCGAGGCATGCAAATTAGCAACTTGGTCATCCGAGTTTGCCAAAGAAAAGGCAAGGCAATTTGCAAATAAGAATAGATGTCTACGACAACTTTGTCCAGGTGACAAAGCACTCGTCCTACTTCCTTCAAGGGAGAACAGACTTCTTATTGCATGGAAAGGTCCATATGCAATAGTCTCCAAGATTTTCGACGTCGACTATGTTGTCGATATTGATGGAAAGCATAAGACTTTCCACATAAATATGTTGTCGGAATTTCATGAGCGACCAGACTATTTGCAGCCTATTTTCCAGGCGACGGACGACTCTCCAGTACCTCATGGTCATTACTCATCCCTGTCAGTCATACAGGATGAGGAAACTACTTTTCTGATGTCAATCTTCCACTTCCTGTGATCCCACTTCATTCTACGGAATCTTGGAAAAACGTTACCGTTTCTCCTAATCTTTCCGCTGAAGAACATCGACAAGTCTCTTCGATGTTGCAAACATTTCAGGATGTCCTTACAGACATCCCGGGACACACACATGTCATAGAACATGACATAGTACTTACTGACCATAATCCTATCAGAGTCAGACCCTATCCAATACCTATCCATTTTCCGTCACAAGTCGAGAAATAATTGGATGAGATGATACGATTAGAAATAATCGAACCATCCACTTCAGCATACTCTTCGTCTATGGTTATTGTTCGAAAGAAAGACAATAACATTCGCATTTGCGTTGATTATCGCAAATTGAACCAAGTTACGAAGTTCGATGCTGAACCTATGCCTTCACTAGAAGAGCTACTAAACAAACTTTCTAATTCTAGATTCTTTACCAAACTAGACTTGTCTAAAGGTTATTGGCAAGTTCCTTTAACTGAACGTGCCAAACCTCTTACCGCTTTTTTACACCTAGGGGTTTATTTCAATGGAATTTCATGCCTTTCGGCCTTATGAACGCCCCTGCTACATTCGTACGCATGATGCGTCGAATTCTTTCATATCGTACTGATGTCATAGCATACTTAGACGATATCTGTCTCTTCAGTCATTCCTGGGAAGATCATTATCTGGGTTTATACGAATTGTTGTCTACTCTTCGCGAGTATAATTTAACAGCAAAACCCTCTAAAGCCTTTATAGGATTTAGCGAGATTTCTTTCCTGTTTCATCGTGTTGGTCATGGTCTTTTAAAGACAGAGGACCACAATGTTTCAAAAATACTAAACATTTCTGTCCCTAAGACGAAGAAACAAGTACGGAGTCTCTTAGGTTTGATACAATTTTACGGATGATTCATTCCGAATCTGTCCTCCATTATGGCACCGCTTTCTACTTTACTGAAGAAAGGATCGCCTAATCTGATCCGCTGGTCTCAAGAATGTCAATCCTCATTGGACCAGATTAAAACTCTGTTATCATCTCCACCTATCTTTAGGTTACCTACTATTGAGAAGACTTTTGTTCTTCGAAGTGACGCCTCGTCTAATGGGATTGGGGCAGCACTTATGCAGGAGTATTCTGATACTCTGCATCCGGTGATGTATATCTCTAGGAAATTAAATGCTGCAGAAAGGAATTACTCGGTTTTAGACCGTGAATTATTGGCTATGGTATGGTCAATTCTCAAGTTGCAAAGATTCCTTCTAGGCGCACATTTATTGTAGGAACCGACCAGAAAGCTCTTACTGCTATTCAGAGCAAAAACTTGAAGAGCTCGAGGTCCACTCGATATGCTATAGTTCTTCAACCATTTCATTTTACAGTGCGAGCTATCCGTGGTTTGGATAATGTGATGGCAGACATTCTGTCCAGATGCCCACACGATTCCACTTAATTCTTCTGTCATATATATTTCCTGATATACAGTCCACTACTATAATGACATATCAGCACATATGTCATCACTTTTAGTGAATTTATAACATTGTACCATATAATTTCCTTTTTCTGTTACCGATTGGATCATAACGGAAGAAGGCTTAGTTAGCAATATATGGGCCAGAAGTTCACATGGCCACATTTATATATTGCATTTTTATTACTGTATTAAGAGATTTAACATTTGTCATAAAGATTTGTGTTATTGATATTTTTGCAGCACATCATTGACGTCTGCGAAATTATGTACATTGTGGAACCATGAAGTATATCAAGTCTTAACCTAATTTGGGGCGGATTATGTCCACATCTTCTAGGAACATCTATTTAATTAGAACAATACATTGTATCATAATATTATATGCTTGTATAATGTACTTTATGTTTTAAGATGTGTAATTCTATAGTGCGGTATATTAGTATATGACACCGCTGTTTGCACAACACTTCATTGTTTAATACTATGATAATATATTTATTTTCATAGATTTGTATGAGTATGATTTGGCTTGCATTATGATGTTGCCATCACTGTGGCGTATGTTGGTGGCACCTCCCTGGAATATACGTGTACACTTAAGGAAATAATTTCTCTAAGGATCTGAGATATAATCTCAGTTTCGCTCCATGCGTCGAGCTAGCCTCATATTAGGCATTATATCCGCGCATCATACGTGCGTTAGGAGCCTGTTTTTTCTGGCTCTAGGATTCAAAAAAAAAATGTTTCTTTTTTTTTCCCGGGGGTGTGGTAATCTGTTACGCACAGAATTTTTTCCGAAGACATTGTATAATTATTTTCTAAAGACATTGTATAATTAACTTGTCAGAATTGTACACTTTAATTTTTTTCGGTCAAAGCTAGATAACCCTTGTTTGACTGTGATTACCATTTTCAATGATGGTTACCTTCTCTTGTGACGGGACGCGTCGGTCCATTTTTTGAACGATGTGTGGTCATTCTCCTTATATGGTAGTATCGGTCAACTGTTTCTTGGAATGATTGAAACCAGTGTTGAGGTTTTTATTCCTGTCCATATAAGGCGCGATTTATTACAAATCTTTATCTGCAATGTCTCCTACATCGTCTCGTTTTGATTCTTACTCAGGTGTATGCGTTCTGCGCATGTCCGGACGTGAGGTGTGCTTGAGAAGCCTTCCAGTCGGGGAGTCTATGAAAGTTGTGAAGCAGAGAGGACGCTTCTTGCGTCTGTGATTCTTTGATAGGGAATTAGGAGTCCTATTGTGAGTTAGTTTAGCTTACAAGGTCCTTCCCTTGATGATTCAAAACGCCCGGAGGCGTGTGTTTTGTGGTGTTGATTTCGAAGCAAGGTAATACCTCATTTATGTTTCAAATCTGTAATCTAACTTTATGTTGACAATGGTCGATCTCTGCTCACTTACGAATTACAGAAAGAGAGGTTCTTCTACTAGAAGTCACGCCCCAGGTATCTTCATACCTGAGATTAATATGTACACGGGTCATACTTAGCCCGAAGGACAGTTCTATGTTCTATGAACGTCGCTATGTCAGCGATTGCACCTAGGTCGAGGTTAGACTTAGGAATGCCTGTAAAGGTCAGCTTGACCTATACTCCTGGAACACCATCCTCGTGCGACTTATGATTAGACTCATTTAGCACATCTGATCTGTGAGAGGAGTATTGATGCACTTTTGTAATATTGGAGCCAACAGTATAATCCCCATGGCGCTATATCATTTTTTGAATATATGCCAGATGCATTGATGAACATAACTTATGCTGAATTTCGTGAACTGTCATGACTATGGTTTATTGTGAAATGGATGTACAGTTACCTGTCTTGTGGATTCAGAAAATAAACGATGGAAAACGTCAATAGCAGTTACACCTTTATATGACTTTCCATGTCATACCACATATGTTGTGAACTTGTGAAACCACATCACCAACACTCACTGCAAGCAACAACAAACCAGACAAGACACCTCACACTTCAACCTATTATATCCCTGGTGTCTATAGGGGTGGTACTCTACTGGGCTGCTGATTATCAACGACTTCGTACTGATACCTGTAACGTCCATAGTGGCCAGATTTGTGGTCTATCATCTTTAGTGGCCAGTAGTCAGCCTAAATCCACCCTTATCAGTGGACATGATAATAATTATGAAAACTGGAAATCAAACCAGGATAATAATTACAATAGAGAACACAATAACTTCAGAGATAATAATAACTCTGATAACTTCAGAGGTAATATTAGTCGCGGTAGATCTCAATACAAAAAAAGAGATATCAGCAGGCTAACTCTGTACAACAAGAATCTCAAGGAGCATGTAATCAGGTTGTTAATAATAAAAACTCTGACGCTGTCACATGTTCTGCTTTTGACTTTGGAAGAGCAAATAGATGCCCCCAATGCAGTACTTTGTTCGAACCGACCACCGTAACTACTTTGAGTTGTGGTCACCCTCTTCCCGCTCTTCCTGCTGCAGTTGCGCATGACGGGAGAGGTTCTCTAATCCTACATAAGGGTCTTGTAAATAATAATCCGGTCCCAGTCCTTTTCGATTCCGGATGCACCACTATTGGTGTTAGACAAACTCTTGTAGATCCCTCTTGTGCTACAGGAAAAGTAATCAAATGTGTCACATTTGGCGGCACTTTAGAGAGATATCCTACTGCTGTAATTCACATCGCCACTCCTTTCTTCACCGGATATGTGCACGCTTGTCTCTTACCTAATCCTATTGCGGACCTTATTATCGGTCGTATTCACGGAGTTAGAGAATGTACCCCACAGCAGATTGCTGCTTGGGAAGATCATAATATGCAAACTACCAATGCAGTGGTTACAAGAGCACAAGCTCTACAGACACCTCAAACTTTATTGACTAGTAATGATGAAGTGCATAGCCAAGACAGTCACTTAGTTATTTCTCGTGACTCTTTCATAAAATTACAAGAAGAAGATCCTTCTCTAAAAAAAATTCTTCATTCTTGCGAAAAAAGGTGATCCAAATCAGGATACAAATAGAAAATCTTGGCTTGCTATGAAGAACGGCGTATTTGTACGTATGGTACAAGACTCGACTACGTCTGCACATTCGCAAGTTCTTGTTCGTAAGAGTATGAGATTGCAAATATTGCAACATGCTCATGACTCGCAATGTGCTGGACATATAGGTTTTTCACGTACAAAGTCGAGAGTCCTTGCGGCTTTCTTTTGGCCTTTTGTGAACAAGGACATTAGTATTTACTGCCGATCTTGTAAAGTATGTCAGGAGGTCAAATCTAGAGGACCACGACATGCTGCGCCTATCCAGGCTGCTGACATCCCAATTCGGCCATTTCAGAAAATGGCTATATATATTATTGGCCCTTTTAAGATCAAGTCGGATAGAGGACATCACTTTATCCTTACATGTGTCGATATGTGTACACGTTGGCCAGAGGCTATACCTCTTAAGAGCATATCCACTGCCGATATCGCAGACGCTCTTTGGCTGATATTTTCTTGGATGGGTTTCCCCGGAGAGATACTGTCAGACCATAGCACGCAACTTATATCGGACACTATGTCACAGGTAATGTCTACACTACATATTAAAAGATCTCTTAGTAGTATCTATCACCCAATGTCTAATGGGTTAGTTGAGCGTTTGAATAGAACACTCAAGACTTTGCTTGGTAAGATAACTGAAGATCATCCTCAAGATTGGGACAGGGTTTTACCCGCGGCTCTCTTTGCTTATAGAGAGGTCCCTAATGAACACACAGGATTTTCTCCCTTTGAACTTGTCTTTGGCGCGAAACCGCGCAGCCCTATATCTTTACTACATGATCTTATCACTGCCGATGATAATAGCTATGACACTCAATCTGCATATGAGTATGTCATTGCTCTGAGGCAAAAGATCATCGAGGCATGCAAAGTAGCAACTGCTTTATCAGAAATTGCTAAAGAAAAGGCAAGGCAGTTTGCAAATAAGAATAGATGTCTACGACAACTCTGTCCAGGTGACGAAGCATTCGTCCTACTTCCCAGTAGGGAAAATAGACTTCTTATTGCATGGAAAGGTCCGTGTGCAATAGTCTCACGAATTTCCGATGTTGACTATGTTGTCGATATTGATGGAAAGCATAAAACTTTCCATTTCAACATGCTGACGGAATTTCATGAACGTCCAGACTATTTGCTGCCTATTTTCCAGGCAACGAACGATTCGCATGTTCCGCATGGTCATTACTCATCCCTGTCAGTCATACAGGATGAGGAAACTACTTTTTCTGATGTCAATTTTCCTCTTCCAGTGGTTCCACTACATTCCACGGAATCTTGGAAAAACGTTACTGTTTCTCCTAATCTTTCCTCTGAAGAACATCGACAAATATCTTCGATGTTACAAACATTTCAGGATGTCCTAACTGACATCCCTGGACACACACATGTCATAGAACATGACATAATTCTTGCTGACAATAATCCTATTAGGGTTAGACCTTATCCTATCCCTATACACTTTCAATCACAAGTCGAGAAAGAATTAGACGAAATGATTCGATTAAACATAATTGAACCATCAACTTCACCATATTCTTCTTCCATGGTTATTGTCCGGAAGAAAGACAAGAACATACGCATTTGCGTTGATTATCGCAAATTGAATCAAATCACAAAGTTCGATGCTGAACCGATGCCTTTATTAGAAGATCTGCTTATTAGGCTTTCTAATTCTAGATTATACTCTAAACTTGACTTGTTCAAAGGTTATTGGCAAGTGCCTTTAGCAGATCGTACCAAACCTCTTACTGCTTTCTCAACACCCAGGGGTCTGTTTCAATGGAGTGTTATGCCTTTTGGCCTTATGAACGCCCCTGCTACTTTCGTTCGCATGATGCGTCGAATTCTTTTACATCGTTCAGATGTCATCGCATACTTAGATGATATCTGTCTCTTCAGTGATTCCTGGGAAGATCACTATTTGGGTTTGTATGAATTACTGTCGACTCTACGCGAGCTTAATTTGACAGCAAAACCCTCTAAAGCCTATGTTTGGTTTGGTGAAATCTCTTTCCTGGGTCATCGTGTTGGTCATGGTCTCTTGAAGACAGAAGACCACAATACGTCTAAAATACTGAACATCTCTGTACCTAAGACGAAGAAACAAGTTCGTAGTCTCTTGGGTTTAATTCAATTTTATGGGAGATTCATTCCGAATCTATCTTCAATTATGGCACCTCTCTCAACGTTGTTGAAGAAAGGATCGCCTAATCTGGTTCGTTGGTCTCAAGAATGCCAATCTTCCTTGGACCAGATCAAGAATATGTTCTCATCTCCTCCCATCTTAAGATTACCTACTCTTGATAGGACTTTTGTTCTTCGAAGTGATGCTTCATCCACTGGGATCGGAGTAGCACTTATGCAGGAATATTCAGAAACTCTGCATCCTGTTATGTACATTTCTAGGAAACTAAATGCGGCAGAGAGGAATTACTCGGTTCTAGACCGGGAATTTTTGGCTATGGTTTGGTCAATTCTCAAATTACAAAGATTCCTCTTGGGCGCACATTTCATTCTAGAAACTGATCAAAAAGCTCTTACAGCTATTCAAACTAAGAACTTGAAGAGTTCAAGATCCACTCGATATGCCATTGCTCTTCAACCTTTTCACTTCACGGTACGAGCTATCCGTGGTTCGGATAATGTGATGGCTGACATTCTGTCTAGATGCCGACATGATTCCAACTAATACTTCTGTCCTATATTTCCAGATATATTACAGATCCATAACACACCTATATTATAATCACACATTAGCACATCTGCTCTCACTTTATGTGAACTCATATTAATGTGCTTTGTTATCATCTGTTTCTGTTACCATCTTTAATATAACAGAAGAAGGCTGAGTAGGCAATATAAGGGCCGAAAGTTCACTCGGCCACAATTATTAATAAAAATGTATTGTATATTATGAAACTTCATGGTTGTTAAATAGGATTATATTGATTGTATTTTCTCAGCATGTCATTGATGATCTGAGAAGTTACATTACTGTTGTCAAGCATGAAGAGTTGTAAAGTGTATACTTACCGTTGGAACGACAGAAGATGTGTCCTTTTGTCATTGACCTGGATCTTCATGTATCGTCAACGTATTTCATTATGTATTGCATTATAATATTATTACATGTTTAGGTAATGTAATATTGAGTTGTGTATTTATTCCTGAAGAGAAGGTAATTGCTCTACTTGATTATCATTGTCGCTAACTTTCATGATTGACATTTTGTGCCTATTTGCCAACTTTCCCTGGGCGGGAAAGAGTCTACGTTTTTGAGAAGTTTTCAACTCACGAATCACCATGTTGTTATGCATCGGGTTGATGCATGTCCTAAAGGCTATCTACTTGTTGGACTTTGCTGCTCTGGCGGTTCCACGTCAGTTTAGGTTCGATACCTTTGTTATTAAAGGAAATTAGAGGACATTACTTGATACTCCAGAAGTCATGCCTGTCTTGCTGGAGGTCAGAAAAGGAGAAGGGATTTAATCTCCTACATTTATATATATATCGGCTGTTATAGAAAAGAATGATGGTTTCCACACCTGAATACATTTACAGTCGTTTACAAAGCATTAACGCCAGTTACATTATTCTCCATTAACATGCTGTGATGTCTACAAGTGTTGTCAGTGACTATGCCATTTCGATGTCGTCGTTGTGTCGTTAATAAATATTGAGAAAACGTCACTGGCTGTTCAACACCTTTACGACTTTCCTCGTCGTGAGTCAGTGATGTACTCTGTACTACGTACTGTGGACAATGTTGCATCTGTACATTAATACTACTGGACCGTAAGGAGGGATACCAACACTATATGCTTACAATATCATGCTACATCCCAGAAGGACCAATTTCTTCATCTCTAAAGATTGGTACCCATCCACAACGGTGTAACGATATACATACATACTTCAATTAAAACAACACACCGTTACAATGGGAAAGTTAAAGAAATTGGTCTGTATGAACTGGCATCACGGGCATCTTTTTCTGGTTTTAGTATTAGAATAATTACTGCTGTTTTCCATGTTTGGGGAATTTTTCCTGTATTCCAAATTTTGTTAGAAAAGGATGTTATAATTTCTATGGTACTTTTTGGTATGTGTTTCAAGATTTCGTAGCTCAAGATGTCATGCCCTGCTGATGTATTTGTTTTGTCCTATATTGTATTTTCAACTTCTTCCATTGTTATATCTGCATTTAAATATGATAAATTTTCAGTATTATAAGGTACTTCTTTACTGAGTCTTTTAAGAAGTGTTGCTCTTCTGTTGACTTCAGCCTGTCCTAGATTTTCCTTTGAACTAACTCTATGGTAGTACATAGCCAGCACCTCTGCTTTCTGCCAGTCAGTCTCTGCCCTTTCTGGTCTTTCTTAGATTAGGTATTATCATATGTTTAGTTCTGCCTTTAATGGCTTTTAACTTATTCCACACATCTGTTGTAGAGTTAGTTGTAGGGTTCAGTGTTTGGCAGAAATTTCTCCAATGATTTTCTTTTCCTTAAGTATTATTCTGTTTGATTTATTTCTTATGTTCTAATAAACATCTAAATTATTTTCGTATTCTATGCTTTCTATCTGTTCAAAAAAGAAACGCAACTTTTTTGGTGTTACTTTTATAAAAGATATTCGCTGATTGGACATCACTCAGCCTATTGACTGTGTCCATCTGGTCATTAACTTCTCGTGGTTACCTGAATTGTACTCACCTCATGATTTGTGAGGTCGTGAAAGAGGTCACGGTCAAAACAACATTTTTGACAATAACTCGTGATAGGTTCATGAGAATCCCGTGAAACTTACTGAACACAAACCTCTCTGACCATATTATTGAATGCCTATAAAAGATTGCCGCTCCTCGAATAAATTCAGTTGAAAATTTAATGCGCAAGTATGGCTCATCTCACTAAAGAACAACGACTCATCATCATTGGACGTTTACAGACTGGACAGTCACAAATTGTAGTGGCCAGACAATTTATTGTGGTTAAAAGCACCATTAGTCGCCTTTGGAGGCGATTTCAAGAAACTGGCTCAGTGGCAGACCGGCCGCGCAATGGAAGACCCAGAGTCAGAACTCCTGCCGAAGACCGCTTCATACGGCTGCGTCACCTCAGGATTCGACTTGCATCTGCGTCCTCCACAGTCCATTCAATGTCAGCAGCTCGTCAAATTTCAGATAAAACGGTCAGGAACCGGCTGCACGACTCTGGTCTTTTGGTTAGAAGACCCTACAGAGGTCCTGTTTTTACGGACCGGCATCGCCAGAACCGACTGCAGTGGGCGAACCAGCATCGTCAATGGACCATTGGGAATGACTGGAGACGGGTTTGGTTTAGGGATGAATCATTTTTTGTGCTCCAGCGACACGATAGATGGCGAAGAGTTTACCGCAGAGTCCATGAGTGCTATGCCCAGAACAGCGTTGATGAGGCTCGTCCACATGGTGTTGGAGGTTTACTGATGTGGGGGCGATCAACTTCATTGGAAGAAGTGACCTGGTGCAAATTGAAGGACGCCTGAATGCCCAACAATACGTCGCTGAAATTCTTCGTCCTCACGTCCTTCCACTTCTGGCTGCACGAGAGTCGATTTTTCAGCAGGATAACGCTCGACCTCATGTAGCACAACTCACCACCCAGTTCCTCGCTGACAACAACGTCCAGACCATTCCGTGGCCAGCCATGTCATCAGACATGAACCCCACAGAACACTTATGGGATGAACACGACAGACGACTCCGCCAGCGAGACGTGGCTCCAGCCAATCTCCGACAGTTGTCTCCTGCACTGCGGGAAGAGTGGGCAGCCATCCCACAACAACAGATCCAACGGCTAATCGAATACATGTCAAGGAGATGTCGTTCTCTGATAGAGGCCAGAGGAGGCCATACACCTTACCGAAACGGAGGCCTCAGTTGCAAAGAATAAAAGTCCAAACCAAATTTAATGAACATCATTTCATTGATAAAGTCTGAAAGTTTCTTCATGCCAAGATTGAAACATTAATTCCGTAAAATAAAATGTTGGTACAAGTTTGAAATTTGGTGTCCATTACCACTGCAATAATGTTGCGTTTCTTTTTTTGAACAGTATATATTCTTGCAGAGCTTGTTTTCTTTGTTTTTTAATTTCTGTACATCAAACTGTCCACCATGGTACTGGGTTTTTGTTCCAATGTTCGTTCTTTTTTGTTTCCTTAATGCGGTGTGGAATTATGTGAACTGGCATAAATGCATTTGGTATATGTTTAACTGCTATTAGTAATAATTCTTTTGTGAGATTATCTGCAAATACATCTATATTTTCATTTTCTATATTATTTATTTTTATTTCTTCCATTTCTCCCTGAAAAGCTACCCAATTAGCTTTATTATAGTAAAATTTCGGATTTTGTACCAGTTTGTTAGGTTTGTAATTATCTTTTAGTGTTATTTCAATGGGTAAATGATAAGAATTTGTATCCCCAATAAAATTTACATGATTGCATATTCTCAAGAATATTAGCAACAAAGCGCGCAGTTTCAAATGTCGTGCAGTTTAGTGCAATGACCAGAAGCGCACCACTTTTACATAGTTGCCAGACTAAACTTTAGTGGACAAACTTCTATGTTGGCTCTTTATCAAGGGATGCATATTATATTTATCTCGCGGAGTTTGTTGGTTTACATCTGGTGTATGCATGTATGCACTTATGGGGAACTTTATGTTTGTAATTATCATGTTTTGCTAAGTGTAGAATCTAATGAGTCGCTTTCCATTGTCATTAAGTGTATCTTCTCCATACCTTCAGATAGCTCCACCCTTATCTAACACGATCATTGAAATCTCCGAGCAGGATAATTTCACCCAGGCAGTCGTCCGCTGTCTATTTCTATTTATTATTTAAAACATAACTGTAATGTTGTTGGAAAAAAAGATGCCGTATTGTTAGTGCACAGATCAGAAACTCCCGACTTTAGGCTGCAACACGTTTGTCTGTGGCGGTCCGGGCACTCTTAGAGAATGTTATAGTACTAGTAAGTAACCAGTCAAAATTGAAGGGTTTTATTTTCAATGTGTTTTTTTCTGTTATATAAGCTAAAAACGGCACTATTTGCGCTTTGGCCATTTAATACATCTACGTTACTGGTCAGTAGTAATAATTATCTGGATGCGTTGAATATGAAGCCATGGGGCTACATTTGAAAAATGACATGGGGAGAAGTAATATAGATTTAATGGAATGAAATTTGATAATGTGATTTTCCTTATCAGTCATTTCTGACCAAAGGAGCGTACCTCCCGAAATAACTTTCGGTGGCACGAGGTTGGCAATGTTAGATCAAGCTGTTGCCCATGCAGCATGACCCAGCCTGGACGTCAGAGGAACGGTCTAGCCGATACTGTCTGACACCAGTAGCAACAGCCTAGTCACTAGTAGGATACGGAACTTGCCCTCCAATTCATCTTCCCTTTTAGTCATTACAGACTGTATAGGGAATACAGACACCTCGAGAGCAGAGGGTCTGGGAGCCGGACATTCTACGTCCCCGAGTCATTGCTGACCATACAAGGGGACGCAGACACCTCGAGACCCGTAGGTCTGAGGAAAATGCCTGACTTCTCGAACGCTATCTGGAAACGGACACGACTCTCTGTCTCGATTTCTGGTACTGGGAGGGCCCGAAAAGGCACCACACACAGTCGTTAGAGATAGAAGTTCGCCGGTAATGGGTAAGCATGTATTAGCTCTAGAATTGCCACAGTTATCCAAGTAGGATCGTGTCATCTAAGGAACCTCGACTGATTTAATGAGCCATTCGCGGTTTCACCGTGAGACAGTGTGAACTTAGACATGCATGGCTTAATCTTTGAGACAAGCATATGACTACTGGCAGGATCAACCAGATAACTGTCCTTCGAACACAGCATTTCGTCGCTCGCGCGGGGAGGGAGACAGCGCTCTGTGCAGAGCGGATCCCGGCGGCCCCGGCGATTTTATTCTTGCGAGAACCACTGGCCGCCTGCCGACTAGTCGGACAGGACAGGCCGAAAGCGACACCAGATTACTGACTGCCGGCCCACGACTCCTTGCGAGAGCGGGGCCGTTTTTCAAGACTGTTGTCGAGCCACGATACGGAGATGCGACTGCTTGCTAACATCACGACCGAAGGCTGCGATTTACGGACACAGGAGCTAAACTACTGCCTCGCTAACCGATGAACTGGGAGGGCCCGGTCGTACCGGGATCACCACGCGCAGTCTCTCGATTTGATAAATTATGCCATAAATGTAGAAGGTAATCATGAAATAAATAAAAAATTCTTCGCTTCATTTTGGAGATGCATCATTCATCAAGTGTTATTAACATGCTCATGTATTTGAATCTATTGACTATGTTAATACTGTTCCATTTACGTTGATAGTGCTTACTGAAAAATATTAGTAAGAAAAATGCGATATTTCAGGCGTCATGCAATTTAGTGCAATGTCCAGAAGCGCGCGTAATTTCCAGAGTGCAACTTTGGTCGTAAAATGTTAATGCTGAATTTTGTTTCACAGGAGCAAAATAACACCATAACCGTCTCCAACCCAGGTGAAGGAGAAACGGTATGGTGACTGGGTTTCCTGAGTCATCTTAGAGTCGAGTAGTAAGTCTTTGATCAGTCCCATAGGATCTCTTGGTGGAGCACGAAACACTAACTCGAACGGAGAGAAACCGGTTTGTTCATTCGGAACCTCTCTGTACGCAAACAAAACTGCTGGGATAGCCCTGTCCCAGTCTTGAGGGTTATCAACTGTAACTTTATGCAATAACTGTTTAATGGTGCGGTTGAGTCTCTCAAATGCGCCATTACTCATGGAATGGTACACACTACTGAAGTTTCTCTCTATATTAAAAGTTCTCATAACCTCTTTCATTGCGTCAGACACAAATTGGGGCCCATGATCCGAAAGTAATTTACTTGGGAACCCAATTCTAGAAAATATTAGGAACAAAGCATCAGCTATGTCCGATGTGGTTATATTTTTAAGAGGTATGGCCTCTGGCCATCGTGTACATAAGTCGATACACGTTAATATATATCTGTGACCTCTTGCAGTTGGTAGAAGTGGACCAATAATGTCCATTGCCATTTTATCAAAAGGCCGCACCGATATATCACATGCCTGAAAGGGAGCATTATTGAACGCTCCACGAAACTTGACTTCCTGGCAAATTACACAGGAACGTACATACGATGATACGTCTCGTGATATTCCCGGCCAGAAAAAAGACGACAACACTCGAGACCGTATGCGAGTGTAGCCCATATGACCCGCGCATTGGGAGTAATGTGCATGCCGTAATATGTATGTTCGTAAAGGAGATGGTACCATGACCTGTTGTTTCAATTTATCCTGGTCCATACAATTTCTAAGTAAGATACCGTTTTTAATAGTGAACCAATGCTTAATCTTATTGTTGACAGCAACGTCATCATACTTGTTTACCAATGTAAAAAATTTCTTTAAAGAATTATCTTCCCTTTGTTTGAGAGCAAACGAGTCTCTGTCAATTACCGATTTAGGTTCATTGTCAGTACAATCATCCACTTTGATACTTGGAGTATTCTCTTTTATTAATTCCTGAGCCTGAGCTCGTGTTGTTACCGCATTGGCCGTAGCCAAGTTTACTCTTTCCCATTCTGAGATTTCCTCAGGTGTGCAGTCCTTGCAGCCGTGGATACGTCCGATTGTGAGATCAGCAATAGGATTCTGAAGTAAACATACTTTAACTTGACCTGAAAAAATGGGGTGTTAATATCTATAATTGCCGTGGGATAATATTCAATGGTCCCACCAAAAGTTATACAACGTACAAACTCATTAGTAGCATAGCGAGGATGTACTAGTGATTGCCGGATGCCGATCGTGGTTGACCCGGAATCTCTTAACACTGAAATTATGTTTCCATTGAACAGTCCTTTATTAAAAATCAGTGTCCCAGTTCCATCATTTGCAGTGAGACTAATTGCAGGAATAGTCTGTGTAATTCTCATAGGCAATTGGCTGGACTTCTGAAAAATAGCATAGCATTGTGGACAAACATTCGCCACATTATTATCAACAACACAACATGATAAAGTTGAATGCGTTGGAATATCCCTATTATGAACAACTGGGGTTGCATTGTTAGTCAATGCTGCCCCTGCAGTATGATCAAATTTATTTTGATTTCTGGAGGTAGGACGTTGTCTGCTATGACTACCTGAATGATCATTATTATTATTATTACCTCTGCCATTAAAACTCTTGTTTCTTAGTCTGTAATTGTTATTACTATTATTATGCCACTTGTTATTACTATTATTGGCATTACCATTAAATGATTTATTCCAATTTGATTTGTTTTGATAACTATTGTTATATCTAAACTGAGGTTACTGGTTTCTAAACTGTTATCTACCCCGGTTAAAATTCCCATTATTGTAAGAATTATTTAGTCCTTGATAATCATTGTAATTATTTCTTCTATTTGAAACATTTCTGTCAAGGCTCTGAGTTCTTGATCTTTCAAAACCATGATATGCCATATTCGAGGCAACTGGAAGTGGTTCCCTTACTTGTGTATTGGATATGATAATATTGGGATGAGCAGTGCAGTAATTTATTGCCATTTTTTTCTAGTTCCTCTAAAGTCGGAGGTTTACGTTCCTGTAAGAAAGAAAAGAATGGTGAACTTACAGAAGATAGGACCTTATCCCTAAGGATTAAATCAACCAACTTGTCATAAGATTTTTCCACACCAGCAAGTTCGACCCATCTGTTGAATGTATTGCGTATATTCGCAATGAACCCTGTAAAGTCTTTATTTGATTCTGGCAGGAGAGTTTTAAATTTAATCCTACATCCCTCCTCGTCCAAATGAAATCGACGTAGTAATAAAGCCTTAATGGCCTCATAATCACCAGCTATTGTTGGATCAACATTCTGAGCTGCGCTTGCAGGTGCACCATCTAAAAATTCACTAAGTTTTAGTGCCCATGCAGTTTTGTCTAATTTATTAACCTCACAAATCTTCTCAAAACGTAAAAGCCAGGCCGATAAATCATCAACATTCAATCTGAATGTCGGTAATTTGAAGTGATAATTGCTTCTAGTTTGGTTAGGTGCAGACATATTTTGGGAATTATCACTATGGCTAACAGTTGCATTTTGTGCCTGTAATTTCGCTGTTTCCAACCTGATAAGTGCCAACTCTTTTTCTTGTTGTCTTATAATTTCATCTTGCTTCCTTTTATTTTCCTCTATTTCTCTTATTCTGTTTTCTTTTTCAATCTCTTCCCTTTCCTGTTTTGCTATCCTTCTTGCTTCTTTGGCCTCACGTTCTTCTTCTTGGCGCTTCAATTCAGCTTTTTGTTTTTCTAATTTGGCGTCATGTTCTTCTTCTTGACGCTTCAATTCAGCTTTCCTTTCAAGTTCCTCTGCCATATATTTCGCAAGTTCCGCCACTGCGTATGCTTCTAGGGCTTCTCCTCTTTTTCCAAAATCTTTACCAATTTTAACAAAATGGTCTAACGTAAGCATTGTGTAATTTAATAATCTATTTATTTAATCAACTATCTGTATTAATCAACAATATATATATTACCATCAATTACCTATGTGTGCCCAGTGGCCAACGTAGTATTATGAATAGATTAATGTACCAAGTATTATCCACTATGCCTATTATATTCAAGGCAAACCCTCACTTTATAAGTATTTATCCATATATAATGCTATCATGCCCTAGTCATAATGCATAAAATGCATAAGAAATCGTGAATTGGACTAATACTGCAAATTGTTGCAATTAATTTATCAAGTCCATTTTCTTTTTTTGAAAATTAATCAAAATATTTATATTGTATTATTACCTAATTAATTTATACTATTATTATTACATACTCAATTTATAAGTTAATAAATACAAGACAATTAGTCAACTAAAATGTTACAAGACATTGGCACATCACAATTGACAAATGCAAACGAAAAAAATGATTATATTGAAACGAGCAAAAATCGGAAGTAAATGTTAAGAAGAAAAACTAAATCTAGGTTACAACACATACACATTAAATGATGACGTCACAGGACTCATAACTGACAAATATTTTACAATTATAAAATAAATGATACGCAGATTAGAATGAACGGGAAAGTTTACGAACAAGTTACGAAATGAATAAAATGAAACTCAACACAGCAAAATTACTACAAATATAACGTTACTTTAGAACTAAAACATCTAAGGTCGAATAACTTCAGAAGCAAACACAGTATGCTGCTGGTAGATCTCAGGAGATGTTTCGCTAATGGAATTACTCAACGAATCCCTATTAGAACGGTTTTTAGATCCACTGACCATCTGAAAAGAGGTATTAGTCGATCTAAAAACTCCCAATCCAATCGCCCGCTTATATAAATAACAAATAGACAATCAATGACAAACGAAACATAAAACAATTAATTGCAGATAACATGCCCGAATAACATGAAGTGGACTACACCTAGTTTTGATGAACCGACAAAGGTTTCAACATTCACTTATCTTTTTGCGCCCAGTGATCTTCTTCAGTTAATGCCAGTATGCATCAACGGCCAACCAGGTACAGTGAGCTGAACTTCATCGTTTTGACGGGGTTTCCTCTTGATATTCTCCTTGCATCGATACTTGTAGCAGGACATTAGATTTGACTTTCGTAAAGCTGCCAACGGTTGTCATTGACTCGGTCGAAAAGGGTGATGACGTATATTTGACCTCTAGTCATGCGCAATGTATCATAAAGTCATGTGAACGTATTGTAAACGTAAACAATCGTGTTGTGAAGAAATTTGTCGCTAGATCTAACCTGATGAAGGAGAAGATTTTCGTATTCCCGAACTGGCCTACCAGTTCTTTGATACAGACGATCCGGTTAGCATAGCATGTCTGTGATCAAAGTATCATGGAAGCTGCTTCAGACAGTGGAATATCGAATGAATAAAGAATTTTCAAAATCGCTATCCATGACTGGATTGTTCTGGTTTTCATTCATTGATTATTATCGTGCTGTAATTATTTGAAACGCGAATGTGTGAAAAGGGTAACTAACAAGTGAATCGCTCAATGATTAACTTAATAAGTCCGCCTTGTTAGAGTCCACGAGAAAACAGTTTATTACGGAAGAACACACATATTTGACGACATCATTAATATAGTTCATGGTAAGCATATATGACAAATTGAATACTTGCAAACATCCTATTATGGGTCCATGTCGTATTTGAAAAACTGTCAAACGAAAATCATGGCTATATACTCGCGCTGATGGGTTTCAGACAACCGGTAGTGAGCGCATGTGTCTTGACGAGAATGAATCAACTACTTAATCATTTATCTCTTCATCAATTACAATGGACTGACCCGTGTCCGTACTTGACTAAAATATATATATATATATATGTGCAGTAGCATCATGCACAACTCTGGAAGGGTAACAAAATCCGTCTTCACTGCTTGACGGTCAATACAAAAGGGGTAAGGTAACCTAATCACCAAGCGTGACCATATCGACGCTAACACGTCATGACTTGACCGTTCATTTCGCGTTCATAACTCCGTAAAGTATAAAGATCAATTTATATTAATTCCATTGACCCTAAACATGCGCACTGTTAATTCTAGCAGACGCCATCAATAAAACCACCGTAACACCTAGCATCTACACAAAATTAATACACAAATAGATAAAGTGAGTGTCCGACTGACCAAACGATCAGGTTGCTTTCTTCAGTAGTACAACTACATAGTCGTTAAACTGAAGCCTGGCTATGGAACACTCCAGTTTACCAGCTGTAAATGGGCACTTAGTTGTGCGATCGAACTAGGGAAGGAAAAGGCAGTGAGGAAGGGAACTAGTCACCTAACCTCGTAAAAGCGGTATCTTCCACGATGAAGCTTCTAACACTTCATTTGCCTATGACAATCTCTGCCATGGGACTGCCTTTATCTTCGTACGAGATACAGCATTTACTGTGATAGATGTTATCTACATTTGGCTGTGGGGCTAGTTGTGATTAGTTTTTGTACAAGCAACAATCATCCACATAGCACATGTTTAAATCATATTAAAAATCACAATACATTATCTCAATGAATATTCTACGTGCATATTTTGTGAAGTCTATACGAACCTGAAATAAAAAATATTATACACGGTAGTTATCATAATTTTGCTTACCCTCAGACTTCAGACACGGGACTGAAAATTTCTGGCGATCCGCTCACAATTCAGGTGGTACATGTGTAGTGGCGAACTCTGCCTCTCAGTCTGTCTCAAACCTCTTTCGTTGTTTCGCCTCTCAATTTATCGATCCGCTACTTATAAGTCTCTGGCGGACGTATCGGAGAGCACTGACGTCACAGCTTAAGACTCGGCTGAAATCCCTTTTCGAAACAGCGATTTCACCCGATCTGTGCGTTGCCTGAAACTTTCCCTTTCTCATCCTCGGCTTATATATTATCCATACTGTTCCATCCTGTCTTGTTTTATACAGCCGATATATCTCTATTATCCTATCCATGTAATTTCACACACTGTTCTATGTTGATTTTAGTATTTAGAACAGAAGTGGGTTTACAGGCTTTCAGCTTAATTGTAGACCGCCGTAATACGCATATATCTCCGTAAATGATAACTTCCAACTGTTTTTCCATATATACAGTTATACACAATCCTCTCCTGGACTACAAGGTGATATCCTTTTCACAAAGATTCCAATATGCTCTTATTTATCATTGCCGATTGTCGATGTCTCATCGACATTTTGCCGATACAACGCCATTTTGCAAGCGGCCAGCCCTGTGACAATCGATCGGTGAATGGTCTGTAAATTACACGACGCCACTTTTGCAATGTATTGAAACTAATTTTGCGGCACCCATCCACACGGGATTTATGTGCAATAGCCGTTCAGGTTATTCAGTCAAATTTCCGGTCGTAAACATTCCTTTAAACGCTGACGCCCGGGTTTGAACCATGAAAACCTGGTAGCCAGTACAACGCCGTAGCCATTACACCAGCGCGGCTCCCACCAAAAATAGTTTAGTGAACTTCTTTCTTGCTCCCACAGAAGCACAAACAGTTTCTAGCTAGAATAGTGCTGACGTGACGTCAGAACAAAGAATTTATTTTGACCAGAATTTAGTAATGAATGCACAGACTATAATCTTCAAGAAACTGGAACCTCTTTAACTGGAAAAGAATGTTGGAGCCGAAAGCTCGAACACGAGAGTAGTATACAATGCGCAAAACAAGTAGTATTCAGGAGGCGGGCAGGAGGCGCACCAGCAGGCGCGTGACTTTTATATAGCAAAAACGCCAGGAAGCGCGTGACTTTTATATGGTTGGTTGTTCGTCCATCACGGGTGATGAAGACCACTCTGTTCATCCAATTATTTAAGAATATGTTAGGTTAGTCTATGGGTACGAAGGTGACTGAAGAGCCCGATGCGGGCCTGGAAAGATCTTGGACAGTGTGGGCAGGGAATGTTTGCTTCATGTGAAGGTTTTATTTCACGGTCCTTTCTAGCTTGTCTCCGCTGTTCCGCTGCTGCTCTTCTGGATGATTCGCATGCTGCTGCACCTTTACGAAGAGATGTGCGCCAAGCAGTTCGGTCTTGCGCAGCAGCTTCCCATGTGTCTGGGTTTATGTCAAAGGTTTTCAATGACGTCTTTAACGTGTCTTTGAAGCGCTTCTTTTGGCCACCATGGGAGCGTTTACCCTTCTGCATCTCACCATAAAAGAGTATCTTTGGCAGTCGATGGTCTGGCATGCGGACTACATGACCTGCCCAGCGAATTTGTGACTGCATCAGAATAGTATCAATACTAGGGATACCAGCTCTGTCAAGAACGGCGGTATCCGGGATCTTGTCTTGCCATTTGATGTTCATTATCTTCCTGAGACAGACTGTATGGAAGTGGTTTAGCTTCTTTACGTGGCGCCTGTATACAGTCCATGTTTCACATGCATATAGCAGCACTGGAAGCACCGCAGCTCTGTACACCTTCAGCTTTGTCTGTAGACTAATGCCACTTCGATGCCAAACGTTGGTGTATAGTCTGCCAAATGTGCTGCTGGCTTTGGAGATCCTGGTGTTCACCTCATCATCAATGACAATGTTCTGGGATAGTGTGCTACCAAGGTATGTGAATCTGTTCACAACATTCAGTTTCTCACCATTAACCTTGATGACTGGCTCAGTATAAACTGTGCCAGGAGCTGGTTGGTACATAATTTCTGTTTTCTTCGTGTTGATGGTAAGCCCAAAGTTGGCGCAGGCTTCGGAGAATCTATCCACACTATGCTGCAGATCAGCCTCTGAGCCAGCATTGAGGGCACAATCATCAGCAAACAGAAGATCTCTGATGGTGTGTGATTTGACCTTGGTTTTTGCTTGAAGCCTCCTAAGGTTAAACAATTTTCCATCAATACGATAACTAATGTCGATTCCTGTGTCCCCGTCTCTAAAAGCATCAGTCAGCATAGCAGAAAACATGATACTGAACAGAGTCGGTGCAAGTACGCACCCTTGTTTAACTCCATTTGAGACGGGGAAAGGCTCTGATAGCTCACCGTTTTCCTGAACTCTAGCCTGCATTCCATCATGCAGTTGCTGCACTATTGTGATAAATTTCTTTGGGCAGCCGTATTTTGCCATGATCTTCCATAGACCCTCTCTACTGACCGTGTCGAACGCCTTTGTCAAGTCGATGAAAGCTGTGTACAGGTCACAGTGCTGTTCTTGGCATTTTTCTTGTAGCTGTCTTGCAGCGAACACCATATCTGTGGTTCCACGTTCTTTGCGGAATCCACACTGACTTTCAGGTAAAAGACCTTTGTCAAGATGAGCCGTAAGGCGATTCAAAAGGATTCTGGCGAATATCTTCCCAGCGATTGATAAAAGAGAGATGCCTCGATGATTGTTGCAGTCTTGGCGATTACCTTTACGTTTATAAAGATGTATAATTGAGGCATCTTTGAGATCGTGTGGGATGGTTTCACTCTGCCACATTTGCTGGAAGATCATATGAAGTTTCTCTATCAGAACTGCACCGCCATCTTTATAAACCTCAACAGGAATTGAATCGGAGCCAGGGGCCTTTCCACTAGACAGTTGACGAATCGCTTTTTTTGTTTCCTCCAGAGTTGGTACATCATCTAATGCTTCATTTATAGGAATTTGGGGCAGGCGGATGATGGCTTCGTCGTCAATAGATGATGGCTGGTTCAAGATATTATTAAAATGTTCAGCCAGCGTTGGAGAATTTTTTCCTTGTCTGTAATTAGTGTTTTTCCATCTGCATTAAGGAGGGGAAATGATCCTGATGATGTTGGACCATAGACCGCTTTGAGTGCAAGGTAAAAGTTTTTCAAGTCATGGCTGTCAGCAAAGCCTTGGATCTCATCTGCTTTATTACTCAGCCATGAATCCCGCATCTGGCGTAGTTTATGTTGGACGATTCTACGCATGTTGTTGAAAGCGTCTTTCTTGGATGTAGATTTTGGATCATTTAAATATGCTTTATGGAGATGGTGTTTCTCAGCCAACATCTGCTTTATATCATCTGAGTTCTCATCAAACCAGTCATTTTGTTTCTTGATGGAAGGACCCAGGACCTCTGTAGCAGTGTTGTAGATCTGCTCACTTAGGGCTGCCCAATTTGTTTCCACACTTTGGCCGTCTAGCAAGATAGATTTGAGACGGTCTTCTAAGGTGTCAGTAAATGACTGTTTGATTTTTGTCTTCTTTAGTTTGGTGACATCCAGCCTCTTTTGAGTTTTCTTCCCCAGAGGGCGCCTGGCTGGTTGGATGAATGGATGAAAGAGTGACTTGCGCGGTGATTTGGATTAAAGTGAGGAAGAGTTGCGCAATTCGTCGACCTCACTCACTCTCTGCGTAAGGAGCACGGCGAGGCACGTAGAAAGCCCTGGTCATCCACTGCACCTGACTTCATCTCCAGTCGTCTTGACTTGTCTTGCCACTGGATTGAAATGGACCCAGACTTTTATATAAGCGCATTCAGGAGGCGCGCAGGAGGTGGGCCAGGAGGCGCATGACTTTTATATAGTAATGTATTAGTTCGATAATGGAGTTGTTTATTTAGATAATAGGAAGACGATATTGTTAAGTCATATTTCTGAGGTGGATGATGGAGTGAGTCGAAGTAAGGGTCACTGAGGTTATTAATATTTAAGTTTCACTCAGCAATTGAGTTTGGGTCTGACTTCATGTCAGTATGTTGTGACTTGGAGCGTGCGCATGGAGAAGCGTGTTTGTTGAACTAGTCTGGGTGGCTGAGATAGTACCCAGATGTGACTAGGGGGTGTCTGTGCTTGATGGCCGAGCTGTGTGCTTGAAGCTGTGAATTGTGGTCGAGCTGATTGCTCGTATTATGTGACATTTGAGATATTATATAGTGATTATGAATAATGTGATTATGTCTGACATATTGTTGTATAGGCGATGTCTTCCCGTCTAAGAGTGGTCTAGAGGAACTTTGGTTAATGTTCGTGGAGAACATATTAAGGCGACGAGTTGGTCCCGCCTTTGGAGCTACGGTGGAGTAAGGCGTTGAGTAGTGTTCGCCTTGTAGCTATATTGGAGTAGAATTTATATGGCGATGTTGCATGCCGCCAATCATAATCACTTGGGATAAGAGATTTACACCTGTATGGTGAATGAATTCGTGCGAGGGTTGAATGCCGCACATAGAAACGTGTTGTGTGTACTGTTAGTTTGTGGACGGTCAGCCAGTCTGTCGAAGCATTGTTATGAGTTATTTCCCTACAGGCAGTGTCAGCCTGAGTGTGATGTAATGCATGCGTAACGACATTATTGATGTTCAGGACTTATGTGAATGTTCTATTAAATGTCATGGAGCTGTACAAGTGGCGTCGTGTTATTCATATCACTAGTGTTGCTTACCATCTACACACGACACACTCATAATTACCAAGCCTTAACAACTTGGGGAGCTCGCAAAAGGAATATTTTGGAAACCTGGGGCAGCTTTTAGAGAATCAACAGAAACGCCCAGTGACATAAGTGTTAAAGGAAAAATCAACTGGTAACAGAAGTGGTGGCCAGTATGGGGATCGAACCCACGACATTCGCGTTATCAGCACGAATAGGAGAGGTAACCGGTATTTCTGAACCTAGGACTAC
This sequence comes from Oreohelix idahoensis, assembly GCA_024509875.1. Lineage (NCBI taxonomy): Eukaryota > Metazoa > Mollusca > Gastropoda > Stylommatophora > Oreohelicidae > Oreohelix > Oreohelix idahoensis. Next base: position 1,794,412 of record JAMPIV010000299.1, on the reverse strand, counting down.
GGTAGAAAATCAACCGACCCCTCTTCACACCATCGTCATCTGAAATCTATACCCGGTGCTGCAGTTTAGAAATCACAGAGTAATTCACGCAAAATAATAAACGTCAAATTATAAAGATGATTGACAAAACGGCTGAGGACTGCCCTGTCTGAGAACTGCATGGCAAGCTTTGTATTCAAATCAAGTTTAAAGGAGCACGGTAGCAGTTGTTTCAAGTTTATTTTCAAGTAATTACAGAATTGGCTAGAGGGATATTTTACATCAATTACACCGTTAAGACTGCTGACCTGGCACGGGGTAATGGTTCATGACCTCTCGTGCGACTTCATTTCTGTACTAAAATATTTTGGAGAGAGAAGGATTGCAAAGTAACCGAGTATTATCGGAGAACAGTTACAGTTTAGCAGTAAATTTTCAGCCACATCGGTTCAAGCAGAGGGAGCATTCTGTGTGATCGTGTATGCTGTCCTTTCGTCCTGTAAGTGGGTCAGGCGTGTTACTACTGACTGCTGCATTCAGTCGCGCACGGACGAGGGATCTCAAGTACTGTGCTGGCTTCCAATTTGTATTGTGTAATCTTCTACGTTTGATTGTCTTGGTGCTGTAAACTTGTGGCAGTTACATCATCATCCAGACCACTAGACATCATTTCTACGGATCTGACAAAGCAGTATAAGATCTTCAAGACTATAAGATACGTATTATTTTTATAAATTAGTATGTATTGCTTGTGCTTTAGTTGTCTGTTGTTATCGTCTGTGTAAATTTCTTTGTGAGGTGTGTTCTCATCTGGTCTGCGCAGTTTGTTTTCGTTTGTTTACTTCTTTCCTGCGGATCTGTTGTTATTAGTTTTTGTTTTCTGTGCTGTGCTGAGTGTATTGAAATTGTTTTTTGATATTTTAAATCTAATACTTGGTTTTCTTTTTCAGTGTTATTCATGTATTTTGTAGTACATTAGGATAGAAATTTTTTTTCTTTTCTTGTTTACGTAATATAGTTAGCCTACTTGTCTTCATTTAATTAAGTTAGACCGAGATTACAAGCATTGTATTTACTTCACATTTTATGGTTAGTACTGTAGACATATTTTACGAGTATATTAGTGCTAGATGTGTAGTATTGGTATTATTGTAGTAGGCCTACATCCATTAGTGTTTATATTATAGTTCTGATTAGATGTTAATAGTTTTCTGTTTCTTTTTATTCAGAATTTGTGTCAGTGAGCTGGAGTGCTGTCACCCAGTACTACTGTTACTGCGAACTTTCAACACCTTGATTCGATCTGTCATTCAAGACTTTACTTCAAAGATAAGTTTTTTTGTTTTTTCCTTGCAACATATACGTTTCTGTTTATATACCACTCAAAACTTTTCTGGTGGTCATTCATTGTTGCAGTGTTTGTATTCGTTGCGTTTATTTCTGGATATATTTTTGTGTGAGAGTGATACATTTTTCTTTCCCGGAAGGAACGTGTATTGATCTGTCTATAGGTCTTGTGAAATTAATTCCAGTATATGGGAGGTTCGGTCTTGGAGAGACTCGGTGTCTAGTGCCCGTGGAATTATTTGAACATTTATTGGTGTTAGCTGTTCAAGTCTTGTTTGTATATCCATTGTCATATAATTATTTTTCTCTCATGTGATGTTTGTATGGGGTTTTCTAGTGTCTTTTCTTCTATCTTGTAAATAAGTTTATTTTACAGTTCCATTGTGGTTGTTTTGTTTAACCTGAGGGTTATTGTTTGTCTTTCTTGTAATTGTAATGTATTTCATCATCATCATACTTTATATTGTCTTCCTGAATTTCAATTAGATTTTGTTTATTTTATGCATGACTTGGTATGTGTGAGTATTGAGAGTGAGTGCTTTAGGTAAGCATTATTAATTATTTAAGTATTCATTTACTTCATTAATATTTCTTGCTTTGCTGTTGTAGCAAGAGTCTTAAGTGGTACTATCTTCATTAGGTAGTGCTACACACTTTCAATTTCATTAGCTATTGCTCAAAGGAATTTGGACATGGGCAATTCTGCAGGTTCCATGGATGATTTATTTTCATCATCATGTGATGAGCCTATGCAAGAGTGCAGTCGAACCTGTGAGAACAGAAGAAGAAGGATAGCTTTACGAGAGTTAGCGTTAGCAATAAGGAATGGTGATGCATATGAGGTGTATAAATCTCGTATAGAAGTAAGAAATAGAGATAGTATAAAAGTTTATTGTTTAAAAGTGAAGAATACCTTCGAGACTATGATACAACCAGAATATAGGGATTTTAAGAAGAGACCAAAACTGAATTTACAGAAGAAAACTATTATAGCAGAACCAGCATCGACTAAGGTGAAAACTGAAACAAGGAATGTTTCTGTTCAGATTGAGAAGAAAGGTGTTCCTATACAAGCAAATAACCACCGTGAAGATACTTCAGCCTCAGTTGGGAAATTGTCCAACATGACTGTAGATGTACCACTGAAGAAGACTATGATCAGTGATGATTCAGTGAGGATTAAAGATAACTTATGTCCTATAGGAGGAATCCAAAGGGGTGTTAGTGAGAAGGCACAAACTTCTACAAAAGTCTATGCGACAACAAAGGGAGTGTCTAGGCCTATGCATGATGAAACATATGATGCATCCCAAGAAGTTGTTTTGCCAAAAATGGGTTTTTGGTGTAACAAAGATCAGTTACAGATAGACAAATTGATTCAGGAAGAGGGAAAATTCGAGGAAAAGTGTACAACATTAGAAAGAAAATTCAAGATTGTTGAGCAGTTATTAGTAAAGGAATACAGAGATGGTGAACAAAGAATACTGGATGAATTCAAGGTGGATAGGAACAGGATAGTAGCTGAGTATAAAGGTAATACTCAAGCTAAAGAACAACATTGTAGGGTCCTGTCGTCTCAAAGGATGGAGAAAGCTCGTTCTTTAACCAACAGTTTCTTTGATAAAGTTCAAGCACTAGAAGAGCAATTTAAGGCTGGAAAACAAAGATTAGAGCAACAGGCCAAAGCATTAAAAGATCAAGTTAAATCTACGCAGGAGCAACACGAGACTACGTCTGATTCAGATGTGTCTGATGTGGAGAAGGTACCAGAAGATGCAGAAATTCAATGCAAAAAGGCTAAGATAGAGCATACTGCATCTGTAGCTAAAGTAGCAGTAACGGAAGCTACTGAAACTGCTCAGAAAGAAGTTTGGAAGACAGTAATAGATGGTCTCAAGGGAGAAGGTGCTGGAATTACAGCCCAATTAGAATTATTACTGGCTTACAATTTCAAAGGCAAATGTGCAGAAAAAAAGTAAAGTGCCACTGAAGTTGTTGATGTTTAATGCCATCAAAACATTACCACCAGATAAGTGGAACATAGATGATCTCTTTGCATTATTGAAGATACTATGCTATCTAGAGATACTGTTGTGATCTTTGTGGTGATAGTGAAATTGCTTGAGTAATGACAAGAGAAGGTGTGACACATTTTATGTTGTAAGATAGTCGAGAGCTGATGGGAAGACAGTGCAATTGGTGACCCATGCTATGAATAGGAAATTTGTTACCTTGGTAGTCAAAACACAGTATGTGGGGTTAAGATCATGCTATGTTAAATTTATCTCTGAGCTTATGTCCCTGTTCATTAATTATATATGTTTACCACAGAAGAGAATGTTTGAGTGGTATGGACAGTGGAGTATAATGTTGCATGAAAGGAAATAATGCATTTTGGAAATTGGTCAAATTTGCTTTCCTAATCTGGATCATTATTTTATTTCCAGAATTTATGTATCCGCTAGCATAGATCGACCTTGTATTGGCACTACTGAAATTTCATTTCGGCACCATTGACTGTGCCTTGACATGGTGATCGGGAATCAAGTTGCTGAGAGGGTCTACAGAATAAATGGTTTTAAGAAGTTATCTCATACCTTGATGATCTTTGCAGAGTACCAGATGCCAGAGAGCAATATTTTTTTTTGCTAATATACTTAGTTATATAGTTCAGATGATATTGCATACTTAAATTTTGAAATGTTGTCGGTTTAATTTATTGTGATCATGATATTTGACTACATACATTGCACACTGTTATAGTTGTTGATGGTAGGGCATCAGCAGTGTGCTAAATAAAAAAATGTCTCATGGTAATTAGTTGTAGATATCAACACTTATGCAGTCATGGCTTAATGCATGACCTATTTGATTAAATCAATGCTCTTAGTGATAGCAATTGGTATAGCTTGTGTTGAAATTGTAATGTATGAGACTATTGGGATATGCCTCTGTCTGAATGGATTACAATGAGTTATAAGAATGTGGGTATCAACTTTGTTTTCCAAATAGAATCAAGAAGCAAGGAAAACTCATTCTTGAAATGAGCAGAGTCTTAGAAATTTATGAAGCAGAGGAGCAAGAGTTATCAGTATCTGCTAAAACTTCACAGATACAATTTTGACCAAGCAAAGTTTTGGATTCGAGAACTTAAGGAATTTGAGAAGAATTGTTAGATTTATCTTTGTGAATTAAACTGATCATTGTGAAGGAAATTAGATCTTTTAAGAATGGATTAGGAAGAAGTAAAAGCTTTGGTGTTGAATAATAAGTAAATTACACAATTCACTAAAACCTTGGTAAAATTGTGGATTATTCATTGAATAATGGATTGCGTTTAATGTTATAGGACGTACATTACAAATATGACAATTTGGGTTGTTATACGTTTTTTTTGGTGGTTATTATACGACATAATGATGCAGTGTGATAAAGCATCATGGTTTTTTGTTTAAATTTTAATTCTTGTAGTGTACCTAGGGCACTGCTGTGTATCAGGCTACATTTTTCACAATAAGATGTAGAACATATTTGTAACAAATATCATAAGAAATTGTTGATGATTTTCGTCTGTGATGTATTTTGATGAGGATAAATAACTGATAGTTGTGCAAGAATTTTTCAAGAGTTATGTAATTGCATACAACTATATCATTTGTTTCATTTTGGTGAAAGGGTAGGACATTATTATTATCATAAGCATTTTCTTCATGTGAGTAGGAAGCATTATAGAGAACTGTGGTATGGGTTAGAGTGTCTCACCCATTGTAGTTTTGCGTAAATAATCCAGTCACAGAAATTTGGCTTAACATAGTATAATTCTAAGTTGTAGATGTTGAAATTTTGCCGACCTCACATTTTTGTCCAATATAATTTTCAAAAAAAAAAGATTTTTTTTTTCTCCGGGGGTCGGTCGGTGTAAGATGTTAAGTCATATTTCTGAGGTGGATGATGGAGTGAGTCGAAGTAAGGGTCACTGAGGTTATTAATATTTAAGTTTCACTCAGCAATTGAGTTTGGGTCTGACTTCATGTCAGTATGTTGTGACTTGGAGCGTGCGCCAGGAGAAAGCGTGTTTGGTGAACTAGTCTGGGTGGCTGAGAGAGTACCTGGATGTGAATAAAGGGTGTCTGTGCTTGATGGCCGAGCTGTGTGCTTGAGGCTGTGAATTCTGGTCGAGCTGAGTGCTCGTATTATGTGACATTTGAGATATTATATAGTGATTATGAATAATGTGATTATGTCTGACATATTGTTGTATAGGCGATGTCTTCCCGTCTAAGAGTGTTCTAGAGGAACTTTGGTTAATGTTCGTGGAGAACATATTAAGGCGACGAGTTGATCCCGCCTTTGGATCTACGGTGGAGAAAGGCGTTGAGTATTGTTCACCTTGTAGCTATATTGGAGTAGAATTTATATGGCGATGTTGCATGCCGCCAGTCATAATCACTTGGGATAAGAGATTTACACCTGTATGGTGAATGAATTCGTGCGAGGGTTGAATGCAGCACATAGAAACGTGTTGTGATTACTGTTAGTGTGTCAGCCAGTCCGTGGAAGTATTGTTATGAGTTATTTCCCTACAGGCAGTGTCAGCCTGAGTGTGATGTAATGCATGCGTAATGACATTATTGATGTTCAGGACTTATGTGAATGTTCTATTAAATGTCATGGAGCTGTACAAGTGGCGTCGTGTTATTCATATCCCTAGTGTTGTTTACCATCTACACACGACACACTCATAATTACCAAGCCCTAACAACTTGGGGAGCTCGCAAAAGGAGTATTTTGGAAACCTGGGGCAGCTTTTAGAGAATCAACAGAAACGCCCAGTGACATAAGTGTTAAAGGAAAAATCAACTGGTAACAGATATATTTAGACTTGAGACAACAAGAAGAGGATATATTTAGATAACAAGAAGACGACATTTATAGACATATATTTAGACAACAGTTATACGATATTTATATACATAGGTAACAAAGAAGGGCATGACGATGCATGGGTGTAATGTAGCGGGCAGGGTTAGTTAGGGGGATTTTTGTGTGATGTTGGGTGTGTTTGTTTAGATATATATACATACTTATATATATATATATATATATATATATATATATATATATATATATATATATATATATATATATATATATATATATATATATATATATATATCATCATCATGTGACATATTCTTTCCAGAACGTTGTCTCCATTACAGCTGCTCTGAACGCATCACGATTCTGGGCAAGTCGACCTGCATCAGCCAAAGACAAGTTCAGACTCTCTGTGATGTCCTGGGTCCACCGTCGTCTAGGTCGACCCCTTCCCCTTTTTCCAGGGACCATGCCTTCCATCACTGTTTTTTCCAGACTATTATGTCTTTTTATATGACCGAAAAATTTCAGCTTCCTTATTGCGATGGTATTTAGGAGCCAATGTTCCTGTACGTTTAGTGAGTGCAGTACTTCTCTGTTGGTCTTTTTTTCTGTCCAGGGTATTCTCAACATCCTTCTGTAGCATTTCATTTCGAATGATGTAATCTTTTTTGCAACTGTTTTATTGAGTGTCCAAGTCTCGCAGCCGTATGTTGTTACTGGGAATATACATGCTCTGATCAGTTGTAACTTTGTTTCTTTGCTTGTGCCTTGCCATAGGTTTTTCATCTGTATTAGCTTATGTGAAGCAATTGCAAGTCTTCTTTTAATTTCTACTGCACAGTCGCCAGAGCTGTTAATGATTGATCCTAAGTATTCGAATTCATTGACACTTTCCAGTTCTTCGTTATCAATTTCAATTTCTGGTTTGGTCTTTACTTTGTCTGTTGTCAATACTTTGGTCTTCTTGGTGTTTAGGTATAGATTCTGGGCCTCGCTGTGTTTTTTGGTGGACAGAAGTAATTGTTCAAGTCCTTTTGGGTTGGTCGATAGGAGGACTGTGTCGTCAGCATATCTGATTTCCGGGATCTGGTACCCGCCGATGTTAAATGAGTCAAACTCTGTGTATGTATGTATGTATGTATGTATGTATATGTATGTATGTATGTATGTATGTATGTATGTATGTATGTATGTATGTATGTATGTATGTATGTGTGTGTGTGTGTGTGTGTGTGTGTGTGTGTGTGTGTGTGTGTGTGTGTGTGTGCGTGCGTGCGTGCGTGCGTGCGTGCGTGCGTGCGTGCGTGCGTGCGTGCGTGCGTGCGTGCGTGCGTGCGTGCGTGCGTGCGTGCGTGCGTGCGTGCGTGCGTGCGTGCGTGCGTATGTATGTATGTATGTATGTATGTATGTATGTATGTATGTATGTATGTATGTATGTATGTATGTATGTATGTATGTATGTATGTATGTATGTATGTATGTATGTATGTATGTATGTATGTATGTATGTATGTATGTGCAGTGTTCAGCGGTCAGCGAAGCGGAAACAATTGGGTCAACACTCGTAAGGTGGACATTAATATCCAAGGTAATGAAATCCCCTCTTCTGATCGAGGGCGTTCCTACAGATACCTAGGACATGACATTACAATTGATAATACATCGGACCAGTTTCAAGCAAGCAGCCTTATATTAGAATTTAGATCAAATTTAACCAAATTAAGCTGTGCCCCACTACCAACAACAGCAAAGATCTCATTAATTAACCCGATGTGTTTCGGTCCTCTCATGTTTTATTTTTCTAACATACACTTCACAGAAAAACAACTTAAAGAAATTGAAGATGAAATTGTACACCACGTTAGAACATGGCTAGCGCTAAATGAATCATCCACAAGGAGCTATTTCTTTTGTCCCAGGTCGAAGGGTGGCCTTGGCATACCAAACCCCTTCATATTATACCACTCTCGACATATTTCATTCCTTGTCAGTATGCTCAATTGTGATGATAGTCTTGTAAAAACTGCAGCGATAAACTCGTTAGATAGACATATGAAAAAACGTAAAATAGACCAAGTAGATGATGATAGGAATAACTTTGCAAGTTACGAGTTAAATGAAACAAACCATCTAGCTAAAAGATCGAAGGTGAATTGGCCAAAATCATTTTGCGTAGAACTGAATGAAGAATGCGCGCGCGTGAAGGAGTGAGTGTGAAAGTGGATGACAGTGGCCATTACACTGTACATTTAGATGTAGATGAAGATGTGAGTCTAACATACAAGTCAGCAAATGCTTTTTATTCTGGATTTAAATCACATAAACTTAACCTAATTCTAAGTGAACTAAAAAGTAAATCATCACAAGGGAGAATAGTGCGCGAAATGAAATGTGTAAACCATTCATTGTCATCTAGTTTTCTATCTAATGTTAAATTAAGTGATAAAATACTTTCATTTGCTGTGAGATCGAGGTTACAGTTGCTGGAATGCGAAAGTCTTTTACATCTATATTACCCACAGACATACACGAAAATGTGCAAAATATGTAACCACCCATACGAAACAGTGTCACATTTATTGAATGGATGTACCAAATTTCAAACATTATACCAACAAAGGCACAATAGAGCTGTAGACATTATTTATGAGAAACTGAAATCCTCATACAATAATAAGAGTGACATAACAATAAATAAAGAGATAATAGTTAAACCATCACTTTTCGGCAGCAGTAACACCTCATTTAAGACACATGCCGTAAAACCTGATTTAACGATAATCAATCGACAGAACAAAACAGCTTTTATAGTAGAGGCAGCAATACCATATGACGCCCATTTAGATAAATGTTACCAACATAAATTTGATAAGTACTATCCATTGGCTGCAGAAATTAACGAACTAGGCTATCGTACGCATGTAATCGTACTGATAATTGGTAGTTTGGGTCATGTACATGCAAAGTGTGTGAGTGGATTAATGTCGCTAGGGTTGCGGAAATTTGAAGCAAAGGTTTTATGTAAATATGTCAGTATCAGTGCAATTATAGGTTCTTACAGAATATGGAAACTTCGATGTAAAAAACACCCATTTTAAATTGCTGAAATGTTTTCCCCACCGTCTAATCTCAATTGTGCTCTGTCTACTATACCAAACGACTATTGTATTTGATGCTATATTTAATATCTCACTCTACTAGCTGTCAAAGTTTTTTATGGCAAACAGAAATTCTGATAAAACCCCCATGTAAAAACAACCATATTGCTCAACTTGAATGGTATTCCACACACATTTTGTAAATTTCAATAATTCTCATTTTTTGGCAGGTTATATCATATCATTATATGCCAATGTCTTTTAGAAAGCTTAAAAAATTTTATGTATGTGTAACACAAAGGTTCGATGTAAAAACACCCACATATAACTACTTGAGACGTCTTCAACACTTTATGTAAATTCTAATGATTCTCCTATATGCCATGTTGTATCTATTATATCATGTCTGTACATATTAATGTATTTTATGGAGAATAAAGATTCTGATATGTATGTATGTATGTATGTATGTATGTATGTATGTATGTATGTATGTATGTATGTATGTATGTATGTATGTATGTATGTATGTATGTATGTATGTATGTATGTATGTATGTATGTATGTATGTATGTATGTATGTATGTATATATGTATATATATATATATATATATATATATATATATATATATATATATATATATATATATATATATATATATATATATATATATATATATATATATATATATATATATAAAAGGTAAAGGAACCCGTTACACGCCCATTTAGGCATATTGGGAATATGGTGTTAGGCCCATATTATCTTGACCGTCGGCACACGAGGGGTGATGTGGTCGGCATCACGCCGGCCGCCTTAACCTTCCCAGAGTAGCTCTGGTACCCATTTGGGGCTGGGTCGACCCAGGAGCCGTTTGTGGCCTAAAAATTTATATATAAAATATAAAAAATCGATAATGAAGGAAAATATAAAAATCGATAACGGTGGCTTAGGTTACTAAGGGGTTTTTTAAGGAAGCGGGTATTGTTTTTGTGCGGGGGAGGATGACGATGTATAATGGGGTGTAGGTTAGGGGTGATTTTTGTGTGTATGACTCAGGAGTGAAGTGTTAGAGACTTGGCGGGTATTGTTTTTTTTTTGGCTGGCGGTGATGATTCATGGGTGTGTGTTGGGGTGTAGCTGGTAGTTGTGTGTATGACTCAGGAGTGAAGTGTTAGATAGAAGTATATAGTTAATGAGATCTTTTAAAAGAATATTTGAGTTAAAGAGGAAAATATAAAAATCGATAACGGCGGCTTAGGTTACTGTTACGGGCTCGGGACCCCAGTATGTTCTGGGTGCTTCGATGACTTCTAGTATTTGAGGATGACCAAGTTATTATATGCGTATTCAGTTTATAGAGTCAAAGTCCCTCGGGTTCTTATCACTTTTGTAGGATTCCGTAATACTGTTCGTTGGTATCGATAATGTCTGCTTTAACCCTTGTGATACATTATGTGCTGAACATGTTTCATATTAAATAGTCGACCCTTGACTGACCTGTATTAGTCTCTTGTCTTATTGATTATATTGGCAGTGTGAGATGCAGCGTGTTAAGACATTAATCATCACTGGTCATGATCAGTTGAATATTAACAGCATTTAACTCAACTCCGAATACGACAGTTGATAAGACCGTGATTTTGACGACTCAAAATATTTAATTAGTAATTTCATACCATGAGCAGACACCAACTACATGGGAACAAAAGTCACATCACATTCATGTACGATCTGTAAGAGTTCTCATTATTTCATAAACACATGTTCACAATCTCTATCTAGAGTTCTCGTTCAAGGTCAGTTCCTTTTAACGGCCAATGTCCTTTGGCATAAATTCAGAGGCTAACTAGACTTACTCCCGTCGCTAGTTTATACAATAGCCTTTTGCACTAGACTTAACTATCCTGCTAGTTTTGCAATACACTTATTATGCTAGGCTTACGTCTACTGCTAGTCGTCTAATATCCGTTAGACTAGGCTTACGCTTGCCGCTAGCTATACAATATCCATCTATACTAGTCTTACACTATTGCTAGTACCGTAATGTTCCTTTGGCATACCACGCCAGGCTAATCTGCCATAATTATGCAAACTGCGTTATTCATACGACGACTTACGTTTGGTTCAAGAAATACACTGCTCAATTGGCTTCCCAGCCACACAATTAAAAAGTGGTTATACCACGCAATATAAGTGGCAATGGCCACACTTCTGAAACACACTGCCGTACGGGTCAAAACCCACAAGTCGAATGACGTTACAAAGACATACGCGTCATGCATAGTGATATGCATACTACGTCGTTAATATATTCAATTGCGATGTTCCATGGTGCAGCAATCCGAGTGTGATCAAAACTCAAATGCATGCACACATGCAACAATCATCGACATCGGTCGCGGAGATATATCTCTATTCGATTGAGGTGTTCCATGATACAGCCATTCGGATCGTCGACAAATCCAAATGTCTGTAAGCATGAAACAATCCTCAACATCATCCCCCTCACTTCCAAACGTGACACTTGTGGCACGGATGATAGTGGTGGAGAAGATGTACGTCCCTAGACTATATTAGTATTAGTAATACCTACTTATAAACATCATACTGATTAAGTAGACACATTAAATTTTATAACATTAATAATAACACTTGTCAACATGGTCACTAAAGAGTTAATTCAATTTCTTCTCAGAGAAGTTGCGCGATAAAAGATCTGCCAAGTTATTGTCTGATCCAGCAATAGGCAGAATCGTAAATGAAAATTCTTGAATCAACAAGTACCATCGATGTATTCTAGCGTTACGCATAGTTCTAGCTGTTATGTAAGTAAGAGGACTATGGTCTGTCATAATGTAAAAGTGCGTGCCGATGAGATATCTTGACAGCTTCTCCAGGCACCAGACCATCGACAGGAGCTCACGTTCACCTGTCGCATACTTTTGTTCAGCCGTAGTCAGTTTTCTCGACACATAGAAATATGGATGGAGTGTTTCCTTGTAACATTGCAGCAAACAGCCACCCATGGAGTAACTCGAGGCATCTGATTGAAGTATGAATGGAATACGTATATTCGGTAATAACAAAATTGGTGCATTACTAAATAATTTCTTAATTGTTACCAAAGCGCTTTCGCAATCTTTGTCCCAACGTACCTTATTAGGACTACCTTTGGTCAACAGTGCGGACAAAGGTGTAGATAGTTGTGCGAAATGCGGGATGAACTTATGGTAATAGTTTATCAAGCCTAAAAGGCTTCTAGCTTGTTTCTTAGTTGAAGGGGTAGAAATCTCTAGAATTCTTTTGACTGTATTGTCGTCAGGATACAGTTTGTGGTTACCTATTCGGTGACCAAGAAAAGAAATTTCCTGACAACCTATTTGGACCTTTGAAGGTCGCACAGTCAAACCATGCATACGTAACGTATGTAGAAGAGAAGTTAAACCATCAATATGGTCTTCCCACGAGTCATGAAATAGGCAGATGTCATCGATGTACGTGATGACATCTTTACGATCGCCAAGAAGGCGGCGCATCATGCGCACAAACGTCGCTGGCGCATTCACTAACCCAAAACACATATAATTCCATTGGTAGAGCCCAAATGGAGTTGTGAAAGCTGTGTAATGTTTGGCATTTTTGGCAAGAGGAATTTGCCAGTAGCCTTTAGAGAGATCTAGTTTGCTAAAGAAAGTAGCATTAGATAATTCTGACAAAAGATCATCTAAAAGAGGCATAGGCTCACCGTCTGTGATTGTAATTTTATTCAATCGCCTAAAATCAATACAAATACGTAAAGAATCATCCTTCTTTTTAACTATCACCATTGGGAATGCATATGGTGATTCCGAAGGAGATATAACACCTAAACGTATCATCTCTTTTAACTCTTTCTCCACCCTATCTTTGTGGTGTAAAGATATAGGATAGGGTCTAAGTTTGATAGGTTTATAATCAGTAAGAGTAATATCATGGGATATAAGCGATGTCTGACCTGGAAGGTCGGTGAGAACATCATTGAAAGAAATAAGAATATCCCGAACTTGATCTTGTTGTGACGAAGATAGTGAAGAAGAAATAGTCACGTCTTTCCAAGATTCCGATGATTGCAAAGAAGGTAGTTGAAATTGTAAAGGGATAGACGAAGTAGTATCTTCTTCATGAACAACTGCAAAAGAAGCAGTATGATGTGAAGAATCATCAATAGAGTTAATGACAGGAATTAATTCCTGTGGTCTTTCAACTGCTAATTTTAGCATGTTCACATGGAAGGTTTTGATTTTACCTCTAACGTTTACCGAGTAGTCAACATCTGTGACTTGTTTGATAATATCAAATGGACCTTGCCATGATATCAGTAATTTGTTATCGTTATGAGGTAGCAACAACCAAACTTTTTCCCCTGGTTTGAAGGATCTTAATATTCTCTTTTGATTATGTAATAATCTTGATCGTTGAGTGGCTGATTTTATACTCTGGGATGCATACGTGCACGCATCGATGATTCGTTGTCGGAGATCAATAACTAACTCGTAGCTGTTTCGAGTGGCAGTATCAATTGATGCTCCAATCAACAAATCCTTGAGTATCATCATTGGTCCGCGAGGATTCGAACCATAAACCAATTCGAACGGAGACCACCCCGTGCTCTCGTGAGGCACTTCACGAAAAGCAAACAGGGCCGCCGGCAGAAGCCTGTCCCATTCACGAGGGCATTCCTCAGTTATCTTAGATAACATCTGTTTTAGAGTGCTATTGTAGCGCTCGCACACACCGTTTGATTGGGGCCTATACGCACTACAAAACGAGTGGTGAACAGATAACATGGATTCTAAATCCCTCATGATGTTGGAAGTAAATTGTGATCCTTGATCTGACAATATATCCTCCGGAAAACCGATTCGACAAAATATCGAAAATAATGCATCAGACACAGATGCAGTTGTGATGGTTTTCAATGGTATGGCTTCTGGCCAACGCGTGCAAAGATCTACGCAAGTTAAAATATAACGAAATCCATTATTTGAAACAATTGATAACGGACCCACTATATCTACTGCACTCTTTTTGAAAGGTCTTTCAGGCACGTCTGTAATCTGTAAGGGTGCTGTATGAAACCTGCCCTTACGTGCTATACCTTGGCATGTTGTACATGATTTGCAGTATAACTTTGTATCTTTATTAACCCCAGGCCAATAAAATTGTGACGTAACACGAAACAATGTTCTTTTGATCCCCATATGCCCTGCCATAGGGGAGTCATGACCTGTTTGTAGGACCAATGGTCTGTATTCTTTAGGTACTATCACTTGATGTATAATTGTTTTGCCATCATCATAATATCTAGTGAGTATTGATTTCTTTATCTTGAACCATTGTTTAGCCCCTCTTGTGTATTTAATTGTTTTTTGTTCTGCTCGGCTAAACAATCCTTGTAAAGTTGGGTCACTCTTCTGTTTTTCTGCAAAAACAGAAGGTGTAACAGTGCCAACTTGAGACATAATTGTATCTATTATAGGAAGAGGTGGTGTAGCCATGTCCATAGCTAACTGTTGTGCTCTCGTTACAACAGCATTTGCCACCTGTGGGTGAGATTCAACCCACATTGCAATCTCCTCCGGAGTGCAATCTTTAACTCCTGGTATGTTTCCTATTATAATTTCAGTTATGGGTGCTCTCAAGCCGCAGGCATAGACAGTGCCTGTGTAAAAAAGGAGTATCAATGTATACTCGTGCCACAGGGAAAGTTTCTATATTCCCACCAAATGTGACACACTTAACTGATTTGCCTGTAAAAGCAGAGGGCTCGATAAGCGAGTGCTTTATGCCTATCGTTGAGGACCCAGTGTCACGCAAAACTCTTACTACCTTACCATCCAATATTCCGGGATGAAATGTAAGATAACCAACATTTACACATGCCGACATTGTAGGCATACAATGACCACAATCCAGTGTAATTGTAGACTTTAATCTGTTCTTCGACTGACACTCATAACATGTATCATTCATTACCATACATGCGTTCGCATGATCATTATCATCATTACCTTTCTCCTTTTTGACACTGCAATTATTTGCATGTCTGTGTTTATTTTTGTCTCTCGACGGAGATCTGGCATTACCTTTGTTATTATTGACTGACTTTTTATTGCTATAATAAAAATCAGTAGAGTCATCCTTCCTGGCATCTCTACCATAAGATGATCTCTGTTTATAGTATCCTTTCTGATGTGAACCATCATAATCCCTGCCTCTGTGATACCCACGATCATGAGGTGAATATCCTCTATAACCTCGTCGATATGAATTCGAAGGAGAGCGATGACGACGGAAGTTATAAAAACCTCTGTCGGATTGATAATAATCTGAACGACAACGTCCATCAAAGCTCTTCGATCGAGGTCTCTGATCATGGTGTGCCGCGCACACAGGCATAGGATCTCGAATAGTCGATCTATGAAGATCTTTATTCTGATGTGCGGTCTGATACTGTCTTCCGAGTTTTTTCATACTCATCGATAGAATTAGGATGTCTTTCTTGTAAAAATGCTTCTAATTCAGTGCTGCATGCGGATAAAAACTTTATCTCGCAGCATGAGATCTATAACACCTTCATATGTTTTATTTATACCAGATAGATCAATCCATCTGCTAAGGAAATGTTTAAAAGATGCAATGAATTCACCAAAATCTGCATCCTTGCTTGGCTTAGCCGTATGAAAACGATCTCTGAATCCAGACTCAGTTAACTGGAAACGTCTTAGTAATACCTCTTTTACGACATCGAAATCGCTTCTGCTCTTTTCATCAAGACTCATGAAACATTTAAGTGAGTCACCAGTCAAAAAATCAAGTAAAAGACTGCTCCATCTTTCCTTGGGTATGTTCAGAGCTGTGACCTTGATGATGAATCTAGATATGAAAGAGTCAACACAATCGCGAGTTTGGTCAAAATGTGGCATTTTTAACTTAGGATAAAAAATATTTGTACCAGCCGCAGTCTTAGTCTGTTCAGACTGAACTTTAGCTAATTCTAAAGCTTTTTCTTTTTCTGCATGAAGTTTTAATGTTTCCATTTCCATGGCATTTTTATGGGCTTGATCCAGTTGCATAAGTTCCATTCTCCTTAATTCCATTTCTTTATCTCGTTGAGACATTTCTTTATCTCGTTGTGCCATTCTCTCCTTCTCAAATTCTCTGTCTTTTTCTTGTTGAGCCATTTTATCCCTCTCGAATTCTCTGTCTTTCTCTTGTTGAGCTAAAGTCAATCGTTCTAATTCCAATTTCATGGATATTTCTTTTTCTTTCATTTCCCTCTCTTGGGTTAATTCAAACCTCCTAAGCTCATCAGCTCGTTTGGTCATTTCGCGCTGTTCCATTCTTTCCAGACGCGATAAATATTCATCATATTTCGTATCTGCAAAACTTTGTAGTTCCGCTCCTGATTTTCCATAACTTTTTCCAATATCAATGAATTCCTGTAGTGTAGACATGATAATAGGTTTCTGAGTACCTTCGATAGTCTATAATATACACCAGGACTATAGAACTCACTATAATATGTACATGAATATATTAGTCAATACAAACAAGTTCGGAGAACATGTGACAAAGACAGTGAAAACAATCAAATGAGTTACAATGAAATGATTTTTTCAGTTATACGACAACAATTTACACTTATAAAGTAAATAAAGGAGACTTATAAACAGTAATCAGTAAAAGAAAGAAAAGAATTTACATCATAAAAATATATCGAGACAAGTCGTCTTAAACGAACGTGTAGACAAAGAAGTTTTAGATCACACACGACAACAATTGTCAACAGTACTGAAATTAGGTTACGTAAATAAATAGGACGTAATTCACTTGACGAAACTGCTAAGTACACAAAATATGGTTATATTGCGAACTGAGGAAACATTTATATCCTGACTCGAAAGAAAAAATATAATCAGTCAGATCCTCAGTCAGCGAATATAAGCATGCAAATCTAATAGAAGTTAACATTCACTGAAGTTTTCCTGGGAAAATTCCAGTCAATATTAAACACGACGAATATACGAATATACGAATAAACATGAATGGGGAACACAGATGATGAGTAGAAAAGTAAGTAAAGTGACGATGAACTGTAGACCAAAGCTAATGCAAGGACAATATGATAATGTTCAAGCGCCCAAGTAAAATCAAGAACTTATCTGTTTAGCTGTCCCTCTGAGAAATACATGAGTGCATGTAATTCTAATCCTAGTTCCGAACCGTGTCTTCAACAGCTGTAGTCCATTGATTGAAGACCTTGAACTTCGCAGTAGGGCAACCGTTTGAAAGTATTGCTTCGGTCTTCGAACGTAGTTTCTTCAATCGATCTGCGTCGCAGCCTCAGATGAATTTGATGAAGATATACATTCTCCACTGGTTCAGGTTCTCGAGTGGAAAATTACCGTTCTATCTGCGTGAATCAGTCTCTTTGGTGGAAGAAAATTCGGATTCTCTCAGGCAAAGTTGTCTGCTAACGTTGACGGCATCGATATAGTGACGTCACTTTCTGACATGCGCATTTCAGTTGCCAGTTAGGCTTGAATGAATGATTTTACCTTCAAAACGTTCATCATCAGTTTAACTTTCTTCGATACTTGAAGGGGGGAATCCAGTATTCACGAAATCCAGACACTTTCTGACACCAGTATGTTACGGGCTCGGGACCCCAGTATGTTCTGGGTGCTTCGATGACTTCTAGTATTTGAGGATGACCAAGTTATTATATGCGTATTCAGTTTATAGAGTCAAAGTCCCTCGGGTTCTTATCACTTTTGTAGGATTCCGTAATACTGTTCGTTGGTATCGATAATGTCTGCTTTAACCCTTGTGATACATTATTTGCTGAACATGTTTCATATTAAATAGTCGACCCTTGACTGACCTGTATTAGTCTCTTGTCTTATTGATTATATTGGCAGTGTGAGATGCAGCGTGTTAAGACATTAATCATCACTGGTCATGATCAGTTGAATATTAACAGCATTTAACTCAACTCCGAATACGACAGTTGATAAGACCGTGATTTTGACGACTCAAAATATTTAATTAGTAATTTCATACCATGAGCAGACACCAACTACATGGGAACAAAAGTCACATCACATTCATGTACGATCTGTAAGAGTTCTCATTATTTCATAAACACATGTTCACAATCTCTATCTAGAGTTCTGGTTCAAGGTCAGTTCCTTTTAACGGCCAATGTCCTTTGGCATAAATTCAGAGGCTAAACTAGACTTACTCCCGTCGCTAGTTTATACAATAGCCTTTTGCACTAGACTTAACTATCCTGCTAGTTTTGCAATACACTTATTATGCTAGGCTTACGTCTACTGCTAGTCATCTAATATCCGTTACACTAGGCTTACGCTTGCCGCTAGCTATACAATATCCATCTATACTAGTCTTACACTATTGCTAGTACCGTAATGTTCCTTTGGCATACCACGCCAGGCTAATCTGCCATAATTATGCAAACTGCGTTATTCATACGACGACTTACGTTTGGTTCAAGAAATATACTGCTCAATTGGCTTCCCAGCCACACAATTAAAAAGTGGTTATACCACGCAATATAAGTGGCAATGGCCACACTTCTGAAACACACTGCCGTACGGGTCAAAACCCACAAGTCGAATGACGTTACAAAGACATACGCGTCATGCATAGTGATATGCATACTACGTCGTTAATATATTCAATTGCGATGTTCCATGGTGCAGCAATCCGAGTGTGATCAAAACTCAAATGCATGCACACATGCAACAATCATCGACATCGGTCGCGGAGATATATCTCTATTCGATTGAGGTGTTCCATGATACAGCCATTCGGATGGTCGACAAATCCAAATGTCTGTAAGCATGAAACAATCCTCAACAGTTACTAACAGGTGTTTTAAGGAAGCGGGTATTGTTTTTGTGCGGGGGAGGATGACGCTGTATAGTGGGGTGTAGGTTAGGGGGGATTTTTGTGTGTATGACTCAGGAGTGAAGTGTTAGAGACTTGGAGGGTATTGTTTTTTTTTTTGGCTTTCGGTGATGACTCATGGGTGTGTGTTGGGGTGTAGCTGGTGGTTGTGTGTGTATGACTCAGGAGTGAAGTGTTAGATAGAAGTATATAGTTAATGAGCTCTTTTAAAAGAATACTTGAGTTAAAGTGGAAAATATAAAAATCGATAATGTTGGCTTAGGTTACTAAGAGGGTTGTTGAAGCGAGTGGAGCCTTTTTGCGCTGGCGCGGGCGACGATGTATAGTGGGGTGTAGGTTAGTGGGGACTTTTTGTGTGTTGTTGGGTGTGTTATTTAGACATATATACAGACATATAGACATACATATATACATATATAAAAAATATTAAATATATATAAAAATCGATAACGACGGAAAATATAAAAAATCGATAATGGTGGGTTAGTAGGTTACTAAGAGGGGTTTTTGAAGCGAGGGGAGGTTTTTTGTGGTGGGGGTGACGAAGCATGGGTGTAATGTACCGGGTGGGGTTAGGTTAGGGTGGGATTTTTGTGTGTAGTTGGGTGTGTTATTTAGACATATATACATACATATATACATATATATAAAATATAAAAAAATCGATAATGACAGAAAATATAAAAAATCGATAATTAGTAGGTTACTAAGCGGGGTATTTGAAGCGAGTGGAACTTTTTTGTGCCGCGGGCGTGTCGTTGTGTGCTGGTAGTGTGGTGGTTGTGATTAGTTGGTGGGGCTGCTGACTCGTGGAGTGTGTTGGGGTGTGGATTTTTGTGTGGTGTTGTATTGTGCCCGTGGTGTGTTTGTTTAAGACGGGTGTGCCAACAGCGAGAGGTGGGAATGAAGTGTTAGAGACTATACTAGGCCAGCGTCGAGATGTGGGGGGTGAAGTGTTAGAGACTTACTTATTTGAGTGCGGGTGTGTGTTTGTGGGCACTCGTGTGCGTGGTTATGTGTCTGTGTTTGGGTATGTGCGGGTGTGGTTGTGTGTGTGTCTGTGTGTGTGTTGGTTGTAGCAGGCGGGTGTGACAACAACGAGAGGTGGAATTGAAGCATTAGAGACTTGTCTATACCAGGTCTAACATCGAGAGGTGGGAGCGAAGTGTTAGAGACCTACTTATTTGAGTGCGCATGTGTGTTCGTGTGTGTGTGTGTGCGCCTGTGTGTGTGGGTGTGTGTGTGTGAACTCGCGTGCTTGGTTATGTGTCTGTGTGTGGGTATGTGTGGGTATGGGCGGGTGTGTGTGTGTGTCTGTGTGTGTGTGTGTGTGTTTTTCTTGGGTTGTAGCAGGCGGGTGTTTAGACAGATATTAATATGTATACACGCGATATTTATACATCCCATATTTTAGGCAGCATAAATAACAAAGGCTCTTTAAGTGTAATAAATATATATAATTCTTTTAAAAGAAGACGAAATATCAACCTAAAACACTAGTCTCTTGAAACGTGTCCAACCTTGTTTGCGCGCCAACCGCAACTTGCTTAATGGAGAAAGTAATCGTTAGTTGACGCGTTGTGAAAATTCATTGTGTGCTAGCCTTGTGAGTATATGATTCATGGTAAAGTCATATTAGCTAAACCAACTAAGAATACGCACCAAACTTCCTGTTATGTTTAATTTTACTTTTCATTCAAAGTAAATTCAGCTCCTTTGGTTTTGAGAACATGCGTTTGTAACTTGTTTATTTGTCTTTTTTCATAAGGTTAAAGCACCTGTTCCCGGTTCTGTATGTATTCTAATACCAACAGTTGTATTATTCTTTGTTAGGTCTTTGTATCTTGTCTTTTTGAGCGCCAGAAATATTTAAGTTACTCGTTCATACATGTTTTCTAAGATAAATTTTAGCTCTCGCTATCATGAAATCTTATACTAAATGTTTCGCCTCTTAAATTTAAAAGATTATTTTCTTTGTGAGAGAGTGAAGGGTTAGAGACTTACCTATACTACGTCTAGCGTGAAGAGGTGGCGTGAAGTGTTAGAGACTTGACTGTACTAGACCAGCATGAAGAGGTGGGTGTGATGTGTTGGAGACGACACTATAGCAGGACCAGCAGGAAGACGTGTGGGTGAAGTGTTAGAGACTTAACTACACTAGGTCTTGCATGAAGTGGTGGAGTGAAGTGTTAGAGACTTGACTGTACTAGGGCCAACATGAAGAGGTGGGTGTCCAGTGTTAGAGACGACACTATAGCAGGGCCAGTAGGAAGACGTTGCGGTGAAGTGTTAGAAACTTACATTTTTATTGGAAGGCGTTGTGCATGTAACCTTTTTCACGAATATAACAACAGATATGTTCCAAAAACTTCCGTCTTAGATTATTTCAAAAACAGAATTTTCTCTCACATGTGCAGTGACCATACGTGATCGATAATTTCAGAGCTCGAGCGCGCCGTTTTGTTCCACAATGGTCGGAAGCCGTTATCGATATGTAATTTACCATGGTCGTTACAAAGAAACGAGATTTAATTACTCGCAGATCGATATGAAATATTAATTGGTACCACTGAGGACAAGAAAGAGTGGTTTTTTACGACCAAACTGTCGAACAAAAGGAGGTCATTTACAAAGTAGAACCACATGCTCTTAATTATAACGGTGTGTCCGTGACAATGTTTGCTGTTAATGTTGTATGTAAAAATATAGATTATCAAACTTTGTGTGTGATAGTATTTTGTTAATGTGACATTATATGCAGAACTTAACAAGGTACCAATGATATCTTTAAATACCTATCTTTAAATAGCACATGTTATATATGGTCTGTTGACTAAAAAAAAATAATGTGCCGAAAACAAACGAGTGATATTTGTTGTGAATGGTTCATGGGATTGTGTGACTGAGTGAGTAGCGAGTGGTGCAAAACAAACAGACTTGTGTGTTTTGTTCACAGGGATTCTCACGTTGTTAAAAACAGAGAGTCTCACATTGTGTAGGGTCTAGCTATAAAATAACTACGTGTGAGTGTAATTTAAATCTATTCACCCCAATGACCATCTAGTGCTATGTAAGTGACCCCGCACACAGCTGTATTCGCCAACATAAAAAATAATGTCAAACGTTGGACAAGGCCAAATAGACAGTTTATTGAACACAACCATAGAGATACATGTCACACGCAGACTAGCTTATGGCACCAACTAGATCCTTCATAGCATTGCAATCTGTAACTGGAACAATCTCGAGGCCAGTTTCATTCATTTTTAATAAAGTTCAATCACGAACTTTTACCCACCGTGGTTTTGGAACCAGATCGATGACCCGCCCCAAAACAGCGCGTAAATTTATGTTCGCATCACAAGGTCAAAACACAATCGAGCAATAAAAGAAATTTATAAAAGAAACATTCCTTTGTTCATGTGTTCGAATCCCCACCGACTTAAGGTTTCACTTCTCTCATACGGGCGACATCTGGTGATAGGTTTTATATTGTCTCCCAAGCGATTCATACATGAGGTGACCATGGAAATATAGTACATTAAATAAATGTAACTAAGTATTTGTTCGAGTTATCAAACGAGTATCTGTGTTTGTCCTGCAAGTTTCAAACTTTAATGAAACCTTTTTTTCTTTGTGGTTTTACTCAACAAAGATGGTAGGGGGTCTTTCTCCCAGGTCTGCTCAAAGGTTCCAACCTGTAGGTAAATGGAGCAACTGTCAAATATTTCTTTAAAAATTTCTCACCTTGGCAAACAAATTTCTTCCCGTTGTAAAAAAAATTTCTCCCAATTGTCAAACAAATTTCTTCCCCTTGGTAAACAAATTTCTCCCCCTTGTCAAACAAATTTCTTCCCCTTTGCAAACAAATTTCTGCCTCTTGTCAAAAAAATTTCGCCCTCTTGGTAATCAAATTTCTTCCTCATGTTAAAAAAATGTCGCCTCTTGGCAATTAAATTCTTCCCCCCCCCCCCCATGTCAATAAATACTACTCCTTGTCAAAAAAAAATTTCACACCTTGGTCATCAAATTTCTTCCTCTTGTCAAATAAAATTTCGCCCCTTGGCAATTAAATTTCTTCCCCTTGTCAAAAACATTTCGCCCCTTGGCAATTAAATTTCTTCCCCTTGTCATAAAATACTTCCCCATTGGAAAAAAAAATCCCCCCCCCCCCCCCCCCGGCCTTAGCAATCAAATCGCACGAGTAAAAAAGGCTGGCCTCGGTAAAAACTTACAGTTGCGGTCTTCAACCCAGCTCTCCAACGGTTTAACCATTTCATCACTTCTTGGCATGGTTTTTTGGGGGGTTTGGTGGGAACAATGGGGGTGTTTTTGTCAACAAGGTATGAGGGATAGTGTATGTCGTTATCACACCACCTCTTCAGTAAAGTATAACCATGAGTGTCTGGGTGTGTGGGTGTGAGTGTGTGTGTGTGTGAGCGCTCGCTTGCGTGGTTGTGCGTCTGTGAGTGTGTGCATGGGTGGTTGTGCGTCTGTGAGTGTTTTTGTGCGTGCGCGTGTGTGTGTGTGTGGGATGGGTTGTGTTGCGGTGTGTTGTATTGTATTGTGTTATGTGATGTTGATTTATACAACAGTTATACGTACATATTACAATATATATTTCACAAACAGTTATAACATCTAGAGGTGGGAGTGAAGTGTTAGAGACATGACCAGGTCCAGCGGTGAGATGTGGGAATGAAGTGTTAGAGACGTCACTATACTAGGGCCAACACCTAGAGGTGGAAGTGTAGTGTTAGAAACTATACTAGGTCTAGCATCGAGAGGTGGGAGTGAAATGTTAGAGACATGAAAAGAGCCAGCAGCTAGAAGTGGGAGTAAGTGTTAGAGACTTGACTAGGTCTAGCATCGAGTAATAAAATCTACTAACCCCAATGTCCATCTAGTGTTATGTAAATGACCCGTACACACTCGAGGTTTCCAACATAAAAAATAATATCAAAGCCCAGGCTGGACAAGGCCAAATAGACAGTTTTATTGAACACAACCGTAGAGATATATGTCACAGGCAGACTAGTTTATGGTGCCAACTAGATACTCCTTAGTGTTACAGGTTGCAATCGGGACAATGTCGAGGCCAGTTTCAACCATGTTAAGAAAACCCAACACGCACGTGCTGTTTACCAGTCGTTGTTAAACTCGATCGATGGTCTGTGCTCGCGAGGAAAACATTATCAAATGTAAGCAATGAATGAGTCATACTGCTTGTACTCGGTTAGGGTCGGTGACATCAGCGCTAAATATAGACTATCGGAAACAAAATTATGTATAATGTGGTGTGTTGTATTGTATTGTGTTATGTGTTGTTGATTTATACAACACTTATACGTACATATTACAATATATATTTTACAAACAGTTATAACATCTAGAGGTGGGAGTGAAGTGTTAGAGACGTGCCTATACTAGAACCAGCATCGAGAGGTGGGAGGGTAGTGTTAGAGACTTGAATTTACTAGGGTCAGCATCTAGAGGTTGGAGGGTAGTGTTAGAGACTTGACTACTGATGTGTTGGGAGTGAAGTGTTAGATACATTACCAAGTCCAGCATTGAGAGGTGGGAGTGAAGTGTTAGAGACGTCACTATACTAGGGTCAGCAACTAGAGGTGGAAGGACACGGGCGTTATATATTGCAGCTTTGGTCATCGTTGCGAGTTTGGAGTTTCCCCAAAAGCTTGATGTGAGGCAGGCAAAGGGAGCTGCAGCTTTGTTAATGAGACTATCAATTTCTGTGGCCAGAGAGAGTTTGTCATTGATGATATACACAAGGTATGGTCACTGCACATGTGAGAGAAAATTCTGTTTTTGATATAATCTAAGACAGAAGTTTTTGGAACATATCGGTTGTTATATTCGTGAAAAAGGTTACATGCACAAAGCCTTCCAATAAAAATGTAAGTCTCTAACACTTCACCACCACGTCTTACTACTGGCCCTGCTATAGTGTCGTCTCTAACACTAGACACCCACCTCTTCATGTTGGCCCTAGTACAGTCAAGTCTCTAACACTTCACTCCACCTCTTCATGCAAGACCTAGTGTAGTTAAGTCTCTAACCTTTCACTCTCTCACAAAGAAAATAATCTTGTAAATTTAAGAGGCGAAACATTTAGTATAAGATTTCATAACAGCGAGAGCTAAAATTTATCTTAGAAAAAAGTATGAACGAGTAACTTAAATATTTCTGGCGCTCACAAAGACAAGATACAAAGACCTAACAAAGAATAATACAACTGTTGGTATTAGAATACATACAGAACCGGGAACAGGTGCTTTAACCTTATGAAAAAAGACAAATAAACAAGTTACAAACGCATGTTCTCAAAACCAAAGGAGCTGAATTTACTTTGACTGAAAAGTAAAATTAAACATAACAGGAAGTTTGGTGCGGATTCTTAGTTGGTTTAGCTAATATGACTTTACCATGAGTCATATACTCACAAGGCTAGCACACAATGAATTTTCACAACGGGTCAACTGACGATTACTTTCTCCATTAAGAAAGTTGCGGTTGGCGCGCAAACAAGGTTGGACACGTTTCAAGAGACTAGTGTTTTAGGTTGATATTTCGTCTTCTTTTAAAAGAATTATATGTATTTATTACACTTAAAGAGCCTTTGTTATCTATGCTGCCTAAAATATGGTATGTATAAATATCGTGTGCATACATATTAATATCTGTCTAAACACCCGCCTACTACAACCCAACAAACACACACACACAGACACACACACACCCGCCCATACCCACACATACCCACACACAGACACATAACCACGCACGCGAGTTCCCACACAAACACACACACACACTAACACTCACAGGCGCGCACACACACACGAACACACACGCGCACTCAAATAAGTAAGTCTCTAACACTTCGCTCCCACCTCTCGATGTTAGACCTGGTATAGACAAGTCTCTAACGCTTCACTTCCACCTCTCATTGTTGTCACACCCGCTTGCTACAACCAACACACACACACACATACAGACACACACACACAACCACTCCCGCACATACCCACACACAGACACATAACCATGCACACGAGTGATCACACACACACACACACTCACACCCGCACTCAAATAAGTAAGTCTCTAACACTTCACCCCCACATCTCGACGCTGGCCTAGTACAGTCTCTAACACTTCATTCTGACCTCTCGCTGTTGGCACACTCGCCTTAAACAAACACACTACGGGCACAATACAACACCACACAAAAATCCACACCCCAACACACTCCACGAGTCAGCAGCCCCATCAACTAATCACAACCACCACACTACCAGCACACAACGACACGCCCGCGGCACAAAAAGGTTCCACTCGCTTCAAATACCCCGCTTAGTAACCTACTAATTATCGATTTTTTATATTTTCTGTCATTATCGATTTTTTTATATTTTATATATATGTATATATGTATGTATATATGTCTGTATATATGTCTAAATAACACACCCAACAACACACAAAAATCCCACCCTAACCTAACCCCACTCGGTACATTACACCCATGCTTCGTCACCCCCACCACAAAAAAATCTCCCCTCGCTTCAAAAACCCCTCTTAGTAACCTACTAACCCACCATTATCGATTTTTTATATTTTCCGTCGTTATCGATTTATATATATATTTTATATTTTTTATATATGTATATATGTATGTCTATATGTCTGTATATATGTCTAAATAACACACCCAACAACACACAAAAAGCCCCCACTAACCTACACCCCACTATACATCGTCGCCCACGCCAGCGCAAAAAGGCTCCACTCGCTTCAACAACCCTCATAGTAACCTAAGCCAACATTATCGATTTTTATATTTTCCTCTTTAACTCAAGTATTCTTTTAAAAGAGCTCATTAACTATATACTTCTATCTAACACTTCACTCCTGAGTCATACACACACAACCACCAGCTACACCCCAACACACACCCATGAGTCATCACCGCCAGCCAAAAAAAAACAATACCCGCCAAGTCTCTAACACTTCACTCCTGAGTCATACACAAAAAAATCCCCCCTAACCTACACCCCACTATACATCGTCATCCTCCCACGCACAAAAACAATACCCGCTTCCTTAAAAAAAACCCTTAGTAACCTAAGCCGCCGTTATCGATTTTTATATTTTCCTTCATTATTGATTTTTAATATTTTATATATATATATATATATATATATATATATATATATATATATATATATATATATATATATATATATATATATATATATATATATATATATATATATATATATATATATATGTCTGTATATATGTATGTATATATATCTAAACAAACACACCCAACATCACACAAAAATAAACCTAACCTAACCCCGCCCGCTACATTACACCCATGCATCGTCATCCCCTTCTTTGTTACCTATGTATATAAATATCGTATAACTGTTGTCTAAATATATGTCTATAAATATCGTCTTCTTGTTATCTAAATATATCCTCTTCTTGTTGTCTCAAGTCTAAATATATCGTCTTCCTATTATCTAAATAAACAACACCATTATCAAACTAATATATTACTATATAAAAGTCATGCGAATCCTGGCCCACCTCCTGCGTGCCTCCTGAATGCGCTTATATAAAAGTCACGCGCCTCCTGGCGTTTTTGCTATATAAAAGTCACGCGCCTCATGGCGCGCCTCCTGAATACTACCTGTTTTGCGCATTGTATTATACTACTCACGAGCTATCTGAAACGACAGCAGGTCTAGCTGCTCTGGGTCTGGTACATTCAAAAATGTGTCGCTCTCTCTTTCAGAAAGACGTGTGTATGCCTCAAATGAAAATTGCCTCTGATTCTGGCACTGAGTGATTCTTCCAGTTCTCTTCTCTATTCAATAAGGAATTCTTCAGTTGGGGTACCGTAGTAATCAGATCTAATATTCGCCCAGTGCCGATTATTCTTGTCCAGAAGGCCGGTGACATGTCTGGTCAGTTCATCAGAGACTCTCATGTTTCGTGCAAAGCTCTCGATAGTTATTATAGGTTGAATATCCACGCATACAGCCCCAATATGGAATACTGTTTCTACGAGGTGCTCTAGCTCAGTGATGCTCGACACGTTGAGAACAGCAATAACGTGGAGTTCTCCAGATACTTTGAATTCGTGCAGGACGCCAGTTCTAGACGTCGTCTAGAACTCAAGCTATGTCACAGATTACTTTTGTTACAGTCTGTTCTTTCTGTGAGAGAATATTCATTGTGAGAAAAAACAGCGCAGGCATAATTGTAATAGCAGACACTCTTATTTTAAGTAGCCTTGTGTTTGTGCTAAATTAAAACAACAGCGCAGTGATCTGGTGTGAATCACTTTCACCTGTTGACGGTTCACTTTTAAGTTTGAGTTACCTGAGTTTATATTAACTCTGGCAAGCTATAACCTGATGCTGAAATTTGCATGATTTTGTCGGTTCGAATCATGTAATAATGATTTTGATCCGTGTTTTACGAGTAAACTCTGCTGGGGGATGTTTTGGAAAGAGGGACGTTAAGCGATCAATAGACTGGGCGCTATCACCTGCATGATCTGTGCTTTTCAAGTCCTGATTTCATCACCAGCTTCTAATCACCTCCAGGTTTGAAAATCCACCGAATATTTTAATTTAAAAAATGGATTTGCAAATTACCAGAGCTCATGAGGCTGGCAACTTCATGAGATAAAGCACATTGTTACAAAACACTCAATTTCAAGAGCCCTTAAATACTTGGTACAGAATGAATTCAATAAAGTGAGTATACATCAATTATATCGCTGAAACATACCGTTAGGTCTTTTCTATTTGGATATGCGCCCTAATATAACCAACGAACCCCGTGTCCAGGTTGAACAGGACGCGCCTCGCCAAAACGAGGCCAAGGAAAACGGAAAAAAATGCAATAAAAGCAGATTCAGTAGTAGTTCCAGGCTAAACAAGCAGCACGAACTGAAATGAATGAGCCAATCCCCAGCGTTATCACAAGTTTTGTTCTTAACTATGCAAGTATTAATTTCTTTAGGAGCATTTTTTTTTCAGTGGACCGATTCAGCCGCAACTGCATCTTTTATGTCTTGATATGTTGTTCTGACAGCTCATATAATACAATGTGAGCAAGACTGCCTAAGTAAAGGTAATTGTAATAATAAATTTACTCATGCCGTTGCGGTAAAATATCAGAGACAGACGTGAATGAGTTTCTAGAATGTTGCCTCTTAGTTGTTTACTATTCTTTACCAATTAACTTTATTGTTGTATGTCTATTTAGAAAACTGAGAAGCTGTAGAGCTCACAGCCCGCATTCATTTATGTATTAATTACCTTTCAGTTACCTTTGGAGCACACACTTTTAACAGATTCAAGCCAAGTCGTCCTGTCTTGTTACTTCCATTAAAGATCTGTCTGCCTCCAACTTCTTTCTAAATGTTTGTCTAGATCCCCCACTATTTTTTTAATCCTAAAAATTACAAAATGAGAACTGCCTTGTAACGCTATCAACTAGTTGCCTAATGTATCTTTTGTCAAACGCCAGCGTCTTATGCTCGAAGTTTTGATAGTAGTATTTTTCATGGGTTTCTTTTTTCCCTAGTAGCTTTACATTGGTGTTTTTTTTTTTTTGGTCATGTCATTTTAATATTTCTATCACACATTGATGAACCTATCAAACGTTGTAGTTGTCAATTCCTTAACTAACAGTGTTTCAAAGCCAGAAGATAGACTGCTTTGTCGTTGGAGTTAAAGATTATTATGTTTGTTTGCAAATTCAAATATGTACATCTAGTGGGTTAAGTTGCGCGTTTTTCTCCTCTGTAGAGGAATAAAGGCATATAATTGTATTTTTGTCTAGCGAGTAAGAGTTTTTGTATCCCATTTACAGCAGCACTCCAGTTATGAATGTTCATTACTGTTGCAAGTGGAACTTATGGAAGGGGAAGTAATCTTTAGAATGTTTTGAACATATTAAATTTCGAGTTGCAACGCTTGATTAAGCGGATACTTGTTTGACTTTAGGATAGAATTATCTTTTCCTATTTTTCGGGTGACAGAGTACAGATAAGCGTGTGAACGCTGTTTAATGTATTTATTCTGTACTGTTTTGAGTCATGTGAATAGCTCGCTAGTCTGCATGTGTTATCGAGAACGGTGTTCAAGACAACCGAATCTCGTGACGGGTTTTTTGGCGGGACTAGTGTGTGATTGAGGGAGTTGTGTTTTGGGCGTGGACCGTGTAGGTCGAGTCCCAGTGTTTTTTTTGGATAATGTATGCCTACGTAGGATTTGAGAAAATGTCGACTTATATATTTCGCTGTGTGTACAGCCTATGTGATACACTGCAGTGAAGATTTGTTTAGGCCATATGAACCTTATTATAGCTGCCGGGTGATGCAGGCTTCGCTGTGTATTAAGGTACTTTTGTAGGCCATATTTTGAAGATTAATGAAGCTGCCGGGTGATGCAGGCTTCGCTGTGTATTAAGGTACTTTTGTAGGCCATATTATATAAACTGCATTGGAATGATACAGTGAAGCTATTAAGCTATTATCAGTCCAGGATTAGGACAGGCCATATTATATATTAACTGCAGTGTGGAGATGTATGAAGCTATGGAGATGTATGAAGCTATTAAGCTATTATAAGTCCAGGATTAGGACAGGCCATATTATATATTAACTGCAGTATGAAGATTTGTGAAGCTGTTAAGCTATTATAAGTCCAGGATTAGGACAGGCCATATTATATATTAACTGCAGTGTGGAGATGTATGAAGCTATTAAGCTATTATCAGTCCAGGATTAGGACAGGCCATATTATATATTAACTGCAGTGTGGAGATGTATGAAGCTATTAAGCTATTATAAGTCCAGGATTAGGACAGGCCGTATTAGATATTTAATGCCCGGGAAATTATGTTATAATGATGTCGTGTTGTGCTAGCGAATGCGAGTACATTTATGACCAGTAATAATATTCATACTGAAACCACTCGGTTACATTTATGGTGGTTTTCAGTTAACAGGATCTGACATCTACGACTATTCGCGTCGATAGCCTAAGTGGCGTAGTTTTCGTATCATTGGATATGATTTAAGATGTGCCTGAGTGGCGTATACGATTAAGAAATTGTTACCTCTACAGTGATATGTACTTGAAGCAAGAGGATAAAGTGAATCAAATTTTGTCCACCAGACCATAACATATCTAGAGGATCAGTCACTACAAGTTGAAAATAATACATATGACTTTCACGTGACAAGAGTGTAGAACACTTGACTTTGTTATAATTGACCTTATGTAGGCGTGGCTTGAATCTCCTGTACTTCAGAACTGTGACCTAGTTATTATCTGCGTGGGTGGCGCATTTGAGAAACAACGCACGCTTTATTTGGTAGAAGGCAACTTTACAACAGTAGCAATTGACGTCCTATTTTTCGTGCCTATAGACGACAACAACGTCTGCAGTGGTCAAGGAAGTTCAATTAGACTTGGACAGTATTTGTACCAGCATTTGTACGGGTTGTGACAGATTTCTGCAATATTCGGGTTACCTGTGCCAGTTGTCACCATCACAAGTTCAAGATGTTATGATACACGGAGTTGCCGTGTGCATTTCAGACTACAGAAGAGTCAAGAGTTGCAGTGTGTGCTGTATTATGGTTCCTGTCAACTTGTGCATTGTTAAGCACATATCATATTGACGAAATTACCTGAAGAGAAACGAATCAAGTTGCAGTGCTTTCCCGCAGTGGAGGTTTTAGCAGTCTATGTGATATCCAGTGTCGTGGCGGAAAAGAAGCGGGATCATTGACAGATAAGTGATTGTGTCTTGTGTAAATTGTGTCACTTCATATATGTCGCTAGGCCTCCCTAATTGCTCATTTTGTTATTATTGTTGTTTATGTCTAATTTGACATATGATTAAGATTTGATGCATAGGTGTTAATGGCTGTTGACATATGTCGATTTTCCTGATAATGATGTGACTTGATAAAGGTGCTATAAAAAGGAATTGGTGATACAGAATTGAGGAATAAGCTCATTTCTTGACAAATAGTTAACTTTGTGAGCTGGAAGGGTAATTGTCAAACCTTTTGCGACAGTAATTTATCATAACTATATAAGTGATTACTATATATAGTTGATTAAGTAAGTGAATCACCATGGATCGTGATATGTACCCTACAGATATAAGGCCTATGTTGGAGTCTGCATTGGTGGTAGGTAGAGATGGTAAGGGATTGAGAGGTGCACGACTTGGAGAATGGATAATGGATGATTTTTTGATTAATGTGTCAACATCCCTGGAGTTATTTGCTGAACACAACTTTAAGTTTGTTTGCAATTTGGTAATGGCCAAGGATTTGGTGAATTTGCTACGGCACCTTCGTGTGTTTTTGCAACAGTATATTGAACTTGAACACGGACATATAATGCAAAGCATGTTCAAAATAATCCACAACCATACATCTGATGAGCAGGAAAGGGAATTGAGAATTGAGAAACAAGCAAAAGTAAACAAACAAAGTGCTCTACAGCAAAGGGAGAATTTCCTAGAAGGTGTTGCTAAAGAGAGCGAACTACAGGCAACTGTGTATAAGCTTAAAAGTGAGATACTTGAATCAAACTCAGAACTTTCTAGTGCACAAGCTACATTAAATTCAGCTTTAAGCAAAGTCCAAGACTTGGAAGCTCAGATAGGTAATCTCACGCGGGAACTTCAAGAACAGAAAGAGATGTATGAGAAATTGAAGGTTGAGAGAAATGTCTGTGAGAAGACTTACATAAATATGCTTCAGGATGTGATGAATGACAATGCGATTCTCAGTCGAACTCAAATTGGGGAGATGAATATTGTATCCCCCAA
Source organism: Oreohelix idahoensis (assembly GCA_024509875.1). Classification (NCBI taxonomy): domain Eukaryota; kingdom Metazoa; phylum Mollusca; class Gastropoda; order Stylommatophora; family Oreohelicidae; genus Oreohelix; species Oreohelix idahoensis. The sequence goes on along the minus strand of JAMPIV010000299.1, from coordinate 1,761,221 downwards.
GAATGAGTTAAAGACACATTCAAATCCAAGGAAACAATGGCTCGATTCCCACAGACTGAAACAGGTTCAAAAGATAGAGTTGAAACTAGCAGTTGAGGGCAAATAAAGAAAAGGATGAAAAGAGAGTTTAGTGGAGTTGATGGCTGAGAAAGAGAAGGTCGCTAAAATTGAAAATTTGCTAGCAGAAGAAAGCGACAAAGTTTTGGCTGTTAAGGAGTTAAATAAAAGGTTAAGTGAAACGATTTCACTTAAAGATAATGAAATTGCGGAAGCAAGGGAAAGAATATTTGGCTTACTAGATATGGTTTTGAAAAACAAAAGGTGCTCTTCTGTCAATGTTCACAATGATAGACAGAAAGTTGCGAAAAGTCAACCCCATACACTTTTTGCTCAGAGAGATTTCATTCATGGTAAAGATAGATCTTATCGTGGTAAATACAACTTTAAAAGTTCTAATATTACTGGTAGTTCCAGTAATAATTCTTGGCGTCAGACCAACAAAGATTCTTGTGTAACAGCCAGTTCTGTTGGTCAGGAAAAGATAGGTGATAAATTTCAGGTCAAGATTCATAAGAACAAATATTTCTCTACTACTGGAAATACTCAGAAATTAATAGCGGGTGTTGAGACTATTACTACTTGTTCCAAAGATGAAACCCATATGCGGAACAATAGAGATACTATTGTTTCTGGCAGTTGTCAAACTCAGCACAGTCAGTTTGAAACTATTGGTAAATATATTCCCATAAGGGAAAAAGAAAAACAGTTCTAGAAAGAGAGATAACCCCAAGATTAAACAGTACCAAGGGAGATCAGAAAATAATAATTTTCCCTCTCGTAGATACTGTAGACAATTTAACAAATCTCAAAGTTTTGATTGTAAGAATGTTGGAAAGTATGATAGAGATAATAGCTTTTCAAATGTTGCTTTACATCACCAGAGTAATGTTCCTAAACAAAAGACTAAAGTCATTATTTGTAAACAAGACAACGGTAATAATAAGTATTTTGATCATAGATCAAATAATAAGCGCAATTGTGCTAATTTTGTTCAACATGAGCCCAGAGTCATTTATAATCAAAGTAAACAGAGTAAAAATAACAGTGGATGCTTGAATACTATTGCTTGCTCTACTTGTTGTTGTGAATATAACACTTTGTTTCAGCGTAAGGCAGCGGCGACATTCAAGGTCGGTCATGTTGTCCCCAAGAATTCTATGATATCTACATGTGATAGAGAGAGCTAGTGACATCGTGAAGAGACCGGGTTTTTACACAAGCCGGTGTTGGGTAATTGTAAACGTGATTTCTACGTTTTTTTCATTAAATTTCACTATTGAGTAAAATGGAAATTTTCATTTGTATTTGTTGACAGAAGCTACGTTGCGATAAGGGTCAAGGCTTCTGTGACATATTGACGGTCAGAAATGTGAGTCAACTTTCCGCTCGAGTAGTCAACCGAAACCTGTCAGCGTCAAACTAAAATCTGAGGTGTTGCTTTCTGAAGGTCAAGCATGTTTACAAGAGAGTGGGAGACTTCGCGTCTGATTTATTTTTTTTTATGTGAAGATAGTAAATATTTTTGTATTCTATATTAGTACATGACATGTTGTTGTTTTGAAATAACATATAATTTTGTTGTAATGATTATTTCTATGCATCATTTGATTGCCATAATTTTTTTATTGTTATTTATATGTCTGTATTTTGATGATGTATTAATACATTTTTATGCTATTTATATATTATTGTGTTGATAATGTGTAGTATGTAATTATTATCCTTTATACTACTCTGTTCAACTTAGAATTTTTGCAACTGTGTTGTTTAGGATAGTTTTGTACATGATGAGATTGCACAAACTCATTTATTGTGTTGATGTAGTGGTTACTTTTAGATAGTCCTGAGTGTTCGTTATTCACTTAATTTATATTTTTCTCATGTTTTGATGTCATGATTAATTAATATATAGAACATACAGAGAAGATGTGTATTATCTGGTATGTTGTGAAATGTAATTTTGAAAATAGCTTGCATGTATCATACATGATCTTGTATTTGGATTTGTTAACTTTTTGTGAAACTTCGATTTTTCCAGAACTTGATTTTCTTGCCAGTCAGACATGCAGATTATTTTCTTAGCAGATTATTTAAAAAAAAAAAAACTTATTTTTTGTAGATATTTTTATAGAACCTTTTTTATATTTCATATTAGCAACAGATTGTAGATTTATTTATAGATGTATATCTTATCGATTTGAATAAGAGATAGAGTTATAGCTAAATAGCATTGTACGGAGCTGAACGTAATTGTCAGCAGAAAGAACTTAAAGAATAAATTAAATTTACATGTGTTGATTTAAAGGTTTCTTCGAGATAGGATTTTTGTTTTATATTTCACTCATTTTGTTAAAATATTGATTTCATTATTAGGCTTTACTTAAAGTATTACTGAATTACTTAAAAATTAAATACTGTTTTTATGTAACTTATCGAGAAAAAAAATATGTTTGTACGGTACTGTTGAAAAAATTATTTTTTTTTTTTGGCATTGTAATTTTTTGTTGGGTGTGCCCAGCATTTGACTTCGTGATATCATTGATAGGTAGTTTGATTGGTTGTTGTAAAAAGTGGTTGTTTATTATGATGTATTTTTTATTTTTAGCGCTTGATTGTGCGTTGGTCGTATTAGTTATAGTAATGCTATTACTTGTTTGTTCGATGCCTATAATTTATTTATGTTAGTTTTGTATAACTCTTATAACTTAGTTAAATTACTTATTAGGTTTTGTTTAGTTATAAATTATTTTTGGTGGTATTAGTATAGATATACTTTGATATTTTGTGTTGTGCCTTTCGATCATGTTTATATATTTATTTTTGAATAGGTTATCTGATCAAAACAGTTATTAGTATATACTGTTATTGACTTTCTTTGCGTTCGTGCCTTTGCTTTCTATCTGTCTTTGGTAACTATTCTTCATTTCATTCCTTCTTTTCTGTTGTCTTTTCGGTATGGATTTCATATCTTGTTTATACTTTCGTACCTCATCTTCGTTTTACTTGATTCTATTTGTATACTTTGTCTTCTTTCAACACTTATACCTCTATTCTTTGTATTGTTGGAGTGGTTATATGACTTGATATAACATATCTACTTATGATAGTTGTATTTATTTTACATGTAATTGTCCAACTTAATTATGAGTATATGGTATTGTTGAGTTCTTACTTTCCTTTTTTTTTTTACAGATCATTCTTCTTTTGATTGATCTTGTGTTTTCTCTTTCGATTGGTTGTTTTCGGTTTGGTTTGTACTAAATATACGTAACTTAATTTTGGAACTGATCATATTTGTATATTTAGCTAATTACTTTTTATACTTAGCTGATTATGCTGTATGCTTTAATTGCTACTTTACACTTTAATGCTGATATTTGTTGTAGATATAATTTTGATTTAAAATAAGATATTTTTGTAGGCATACGTTAGAGCTTAATTGTCTTCTAAATTTTTCGTTTTTGGGAGTTAATTTTTTCAAAAAAAAATGATAGAATCATTTTTTTTTCCCGGAGCGGGTGGTAACTGTTGCAAGTGGAACTTATGGAAGGGGAAGTAATCTTTAGAATGGTTTTTTTGAACATATTAAATTTCGAGTTGCAACGCTTGATTAAGCGGATACTTGTTTGACTTTAGGATAGAATTATCTTTTCCTATTTTTCGGGTGACAGAGTACAGATAAGCGTGTGAACGCTGTTTAATGTATTTATTCTGTACTGTTTTGAGTCATGTGAATAGCTCGCTAGTCTGCATGTGTTATCGAGAACGGTGTTCAAGACAACCGAATCTCGTGACGGGTTTTTTGGCGGGACTAGTGTGTGATTGAGGGAGTTGTGTTTTTTGGGCGTGGACCGTGTAGGTCGAGTCCCAGTGTTTTTTGGATAATGTATGCCTACGTAGGATTTGAGAAAATGTCGACTTATATATTTCGCTGTGTGTACAGCCTATGTGATACACTGCAGTGAAGATTTGTTTAGGCCATATGAACCTTATTATAGCTGCCGTGTGATGCAGGCTTTGCTATGTATTGAAGTACTTTTGTAGGCCATATTTTGAAGATTAATGAAGCTGCCGGGTGATGCAGGCTTCGCTGTGTATTAAGGTACTTTTGTAGGCCATATTATGAAGATTAATGGAGCTGCAGTGAAGATGTGATGCAGGCTTTATCAGTATTGGAGTTAGGACTTTTGTAGGCCCATATTATATATTAACTGCAGTGTGGAGATGTATGAAGCTATTAAGCTATTATCAGTCCAGGATTAGGACAGGCCATATTATATATTAACTGCAGTGTGGAGATGTATGAAGCTATTAAGCTATTATTAGTCCAGGATTAGGACAGGCCATATTATATATTAACTGCAGTGTGGAGATGTATGAAGCTATTAAGCTATTATAAGTCCAGGATTAGGACAGGCCATATTATATATTAACTGCAGTGTGGAGATGTATGAAGCTATTAAGCTATTATCAGTCCAGGATTAGGACAGGCCATATTATATATTAACTGCAGTGTGGAGATGTATGAAGCTATTAAGCTATTATAAGTCCAGGATTAGGACAGGCCGTATTAGGTATTGATGCAGTGTGGAAATTATATACTATGATTCGTGTTTTGCTGTCGAATGTGTGTCATTTATGTCATCGTATCTGTGTTGTAACGGAATAAACAGTATCGAACTGTTCCAGTCGTTTGCAACCCTTCTTGACTCCTGCATGTACCCTTATGTACGTACTGTGGTGTGCGAACATATCAACACACACCCAGGTCAACATTCCAGACACAGTGACAGGTCAGCAGCACACATATATTGAATTAGCCTGTGTGGCGATGATATAGACCAAACCACTACACTCGCAACAGTGGGTGTAAACAGACCAATAACATTAAAGTTTAATTACATTCAGTGAGAAACCAGCAAATCTAGTTTGTATCAGTTGGTGGTTTACAGTCAAGTTGAAACCAATACAGAAGAGGTTACTGCTAAAATAAGCGGTTACATTTACTTTTGTAAATAATCAATTATTTCATCTATTAACAGGTGTACTAAACATGATAAATATTTATATATCTATAACAAATAATTAATTTAAAATTTTCTACTGTGTATTCAGCACCACATTCCCCAAATATGTAGTCTCATCACAGATTAAATAAATTATTTCCATCAATTTGAATATAAACGTAATAAATCAGGTCATATTAAGTTAGATACTGTGCTTTGCCATCAGGCCATATTAACGTTGAAACTTAAGTTTTAAACTGTTGATTTGAAATTCTTATTTGAACTGAAGGACATAATTTGTATTGACATCTTACTTATAAATGATATCTTGCTTAGCAATCTTAGAAAATTATTTTATTAAAACAACAAACTTGTGTCTACTGTATCAATTTTAAATCCAATATGCATTATATCCATATTTTTACATTTTGATACGCATTTAATATCATTTTATGCTGCTAATAATCCTACAGGTAACGCACAGATACAAAGTAATCTGGCAAGAGCAAAACCAACCACGATATGATCAAAGATGTCTACACGCCAAGCCATTAAATACTTAAGCTAAACTGATATTGCACAGGTGTTGTGGTTGTGGTAAATTTAACTTTGATATTGGGCTTTTAAATTGTTCATTTAAATTTTATATTTTGACTCGAGGATGTTAATTTAAATAACATTTTGCTGGTAAATCATATCTTGCATAACAATCTTAGATTTTTAAATCTACACGATGTTTTTAAATAATCGAGGAAGTGGAGGGGAACTGCGGTAAGACGTGGAATACAATGGATGGGTTTGAAAAAAAATCGAAAAAAGGTGATTCGTCTTACGAGGACAAAAGACAAAGAAAATAGTCTACGTTACGGCCACAAGGCCTTCGTCAGGAAAGGAAAGAAAGTGAAGGCTAGATAGGACACATAAAAACTAAATAAAATAAAAACTGGGTACTTCCCTGAAGGCAAGAACCGAAATTCTATCAAAATCGCTGTCTGTTGATAAGCGCGTGACTTCTTTGTAACTCCATAGAGCTTTTCCAGGAATGGTACTGATGACGACCATATGTGCTTTCTCTGTTGATCAATGTGGCGAGATGGATGTTGGATAGAAATTTAGAAGAAGTTCCCAGAAATGAACTGGTGAATTGGAAGTATGGATGGCACAAGACAAGTTAGGTAGTTAACTTCACAGTTCTCGATGATAGCAGTAGATTAGAATTGATAGGTCAGTCACCTTCTCGCTGGATCTATCCTATGTTCCAGGGGAGTTATATAAATATGTGAGTACAACTCGTAATTATTACCTACCAGTTTCAAATTATTAATGTTTATTTAACCACACAACAAAATTATAACTGGACATTTAAACAATACAATAAACAGTTATAAACAAATCAATGCACTTTATTGATTAATGATGTATAGTAAAACAATTAGCACCATAGTATACCAAGATCTTTCAAGATTTTACACAATTTACAAGCAGTAAGTTGTTTCTGTTTGGTCATTTTCATCATGTTATTGGATTGGGTGTCTTGGTTTGTGCTTTCACGCTAAGTTGTACTTAACTTGCTTAACTCGTTGTAGTAGCTGACTTCTCTGGGTCGTAAAAACAATTGTACATTGAAGCCGCTATGTTTATGCCAGGAACAGTGTTGGTTGACTGTTAAACAGTTCACAATGTCCACAATTGTGTCACTTTTTTCATCATTAGTTGAACCTGCAAAATATGACCAGGTTGTGGTGTGGTTTGGTTTAGTTTTAAGGACTATCTTCCATCAGTGCTCCGATCTCCTCCCTTAGATCACACAAATAGAATCTCTTACACAGTGGACGAACTCTGGAGCACCTGTGGAAGTCTCAATGTGTGTATATCGAAATCACACATTTTATAACTATTTTTGTGGTGTGTAGGTTTCTAATTTTTAATTTTGCCAGGGCAGCGGTCTTTATAGCCTACTCTTTACGATGTCTAACTGCCGTGGGATTTTCAAAGTGCTTGACGTGCACATGGGACCTTCTATCTTTTCGCCCTTATCAGAAGGCTAGACATTCGATCTTACTACCCAGGAGAGTTAGGAGGAGTATGACATCATTAGGACACCTGGTTCTGAAACAATTTTCCATAAACTAAATTCCCTTTACTGGGAATCAAACCCGGTACCTCTAGAACTCGATACGGGCGCCATACCTCTAAGGTAATCAGACACTCTCATGTTATGGTATCTAGTATGGGGACACAGATTAGCGATGACAAGATCTGAGGGATATGTTTGCAGATAGGTTCGCCAGTGTGTATAAGAGTATACGGAAAGAACATAGCCATATATGGTTATGTTTCATTGTAAGACATAATATTCTTAGAACATCTTACATTATGAGGGTGAAAGTAATATTTATAGCCCATATCCAGTACGTTCTAGATCAGGGATTGGATCAATTGAGAGCAGGAGATAGTCATTCATTTCGATTGGAAGTTTTGTCGGAAAACGCCATGTGGTGGAGTGGAGGAAAAAAGGGAAATATAACCTAGCAAATTCGGAGGGTAAAACACACTGCATTCCGGAATCGTCAAAGAGACAGCCCGGATAAGCTGTAGCATATAGTTTATACTTTGAATTGTAGACTCGGTCGGTATCGATAACGATAACCTAATTTATCTTTGCAACCCATAGAAACATAACCTTGTTAATTTTTTTCAATGTTACATAATAATTGATCATTAAATTAGTTATATGTCTTTTTTTACAAATTCATAGTGGATTTAGTTATTATAGAGAGAAGTGCATATGGGTGAGTCATCATCTTTAATATATATATATATATATATATATATATATATATATATATATATATATATATATATATATATATATATATATATATATATATATATATAATAATAGCCCCTTCAGTCATAACTGACTATGGGAATGCGCCCCTGAGGTGACAGCCCTCAACTGTTTATTTTCCTGGTGCTCCTTTCGACGTTTTCTCCTCACCTCTGCTTCTTGTGTGAGCCTCTCTTCGCCCAATCTGAGGTGGTGCCGTAAATAGGACCGCCACTTAGTGCGATCGGCAGCTTCATCCTCCCATGTTGCTGGATCCATGTCCAGTGCCCTCATATCTCTCTTGCACACATCTTTGAACCTCAGCTGTGGTCGCCCAACTGTTTTCTTGCCATCTGCCAGTTGTCCGTAGAAGATATCTTTTGGGATGCGACCATCTTCCATGCGGCGAACATGGCCAAGCCAGCGAAGTCTGCGCTGTCTAAGCAGCGTATACATACTTTGAAGGCCAGCACGTGACAACACCTCGACATTTGTCACTTTATCTTTCCACGAGATGCCGAGGATGCGGCGTAGACATTGCAAATGGAAGGTATTGAGCCTTCTTTCTTGCTTAGCATAGGTCGTCCAGGTCTCGCTGCCATATAGGAGTGTGCTGGTGACGCAGGCATTATATACCGCAGCTTTGGTCTTCATTGTGAGTTTAGAGTTTCCCCAAACAAACGCCTTGGATTCATAGCATAATAAGAGAAGTAGTTATCAAAAGGAAGAACGTGACTCGTCTAGAATGTACTATTAAAGTAAATGGACCAGCTTTGAATCACGCCTATGGAGAGCACTGGTTTCTGCCTTATGCGCCGTGTTTGGTGCTTAAAGAATTTATTATTATTATTATTATGGATTTAATCACACAGGCCCGTTAATAGCATCACGTAGAAAATGCATTTCAGAGGTGAAAAGTAGAATACCCTAGGCCCTGTATAATTAAGTCTCTAACACTTCCCTTTCCTACGGCTGTATTTGCTATGGGACTACCTTTATCCGTAACCACGGTAACTAGAGAATATTCCTTCCAATAATATCTTGCTTGTAAATCATTTCCATAAATATTCCTTCCAATAACATCTTGCTTGTAAATCATATCCATCAATATTCCTTCTAATAACATTTTGCTTGTAAATCATATCCATCAATATTCCTTCTAAGAACATTTTGTTTGTAAATCATATTCATCAATATTCCTTCTAATAACATCTTGCTTGTAAATCATTTCCATCAATATTCCTTCTAATAACAACTTGCTTGTAAATCATATCCATTGTCGTGAAATGACGTCTGTTTCACATCACGAATTCTAATCATTCTGGCCATACGGCGCGCCATACATTGTAAAAAGATAAATTACTCTGACTAATGAAAACGCTTTCTTGGTAATGTGTTTATAAAAAGAGAAGATAAGAAGTTGGAAACAGAAAGAAGATTACAAACAGAATCTGAAGCTGAAAGATTACAAATAGAATCTGAGGCTAAAAGATTTCAAATAGAATCTAATAGGTAAGCTGAGGCTAAAACATTACAACTAGAGGCTGACGAAAGAAGACAGGTTGCTGAAAGGGAAGCTGAGAAAGAGGAAAAGAGGTTACAAAGGGAACACGAATTGAGGCTGGAAGAGCTTGAACTCCAAGGACATGTTACAGGAAATGGAAGTAGCCCAACTACCTCTGACATTAGTGCAAGTCAAGGTGCCTCAAATGGAATCATGACCTTCCACTTGGACCCATTTGTGGAGAACGAAAATGATACTGAGTCTTATCTCACTAGGTACGAGAGATTAGCTACTAACTATGGCCTGGAGAAAGATAAATGGAGCCTTAAGTTATCACAAGGGCTGAGAGAAGCTTCTTATGAAGTTTTTACAAAACTTGGTAGAGAGGACCAAGAAGATTATGAAATCTTGAAGCAGTCATTGCTGGTTAGATATGAGAAAAACTCAGAATTATATAGGAAGAAATTTAGAACTGCCAAGCTACTTTCTGGAGAAACTTACCAACAATTCTCTGCAAGATTAGAAACCTACTTGGAGAAGTGGACTACTCTTGGAAAGTGTCAAGACCTAAAAGAAATGGTCATGATGGAACAAGTGAGAGAGTCTATGCCTCCAGACATGAGAGAATATCTTATGGAACAAGGTGCAGAGAGATTGGGGGAGATTTTAACAGTTGCTGAGAGATATCAGTCAGCCCAGAAAGAAATTGCTGGAGTTAAGAGGAAAAAAATAGAAAATAGTAGGCCAACCCCAAACCAAGATGAGTATGATAATAGGGACCAACACAGATACAAACAAGACTATGACAAACCCAGATTTGATCATAGAGACATGAACCCTCGTGTACACGATAAGAAACCCTACAGACAGGGAAATAAGTGGTGTAAAATTTGCAAAATCATAACCACAATACACTGGAATGTGGTAAGGAAGTCAGTCCATATCATGCTGCATGTATGATAACAGTTGGAAAGGGCAGGAAGGACCTGACAGACAGTCAGACAAACCTCAATCATTCCCCATCTGTGAAGAAGTAACATGTAATGGCAATAAGATTATGTGCCTTTATGATTCAGGATTGGAATATGACTCAGTTGTGAGTGCCTCCTTGGTGAACCCTGACCAGTATACCACAGGAAAAGTGGAGATACAAGGGGCATTAAAAGGAGTAGCCACCATGACACTTCCTCTAGCCAGAATCAATGTCAAGACTCGCTATGTGGAAGGAGTGATCAGTGCAGCAGTGTGTGATGATCCTAATTACCCGCTGGTGTTAGGAAAAAGATATGTTTTTCTAGTGAACACAATAAAACCTGTGATCATGACAACACTCCAGTCAGGTCAACCCCTGGGAAGGAGGAGGGAATACCACTTAATATTCATCCGAAAAAGATGAAAAAAATGCAAGCTAAAGATAGATCATTAAAACCTTGCTTTGGCAAATTGCCAGACAGTCATAAACCCCCCCCCCTAAGAAAGGACAGTTCAATTTGAAGGATGGATTGCTTTACAGGAAAGCTGGAGCAGGATAAAATGGATATGGACAGTTAGTACTGCCATTGGGTTATAGGGACAAGGCTATGGAATTAACACATGTTGTATCAGACGTGGACATGGGAAAATTGGTACCACCTGTCAAAGAGCATCTATAAAATATTATTGGCCAGGTATTGCTGAAGACATATTTCAGTATGTGACCACCTGTGCACAATATAGCAAGGTAACATCCCTAAGTTGGGAAACTCAACAGGACCTAGAAACGCATTGCGGTAAAAATAGGCATGAAAATAAAAAGGAACAGGTAGACATCGTGAATATGACAGCACCTTCTCACACCTCGTCTTCCAATAAACAAGTTACCATGGCAACTTTCCGTCTCGTACCGAAAGGAGAAAAAACCCATCCCGCACCGACACAATGTTGCTCGGAATTCCTGGAATTGGCTAAAAATAGTCTTCCAACTTTGAAAACGAAACTGCGGGGCAACCCAGAAAAATTGGAAATGGGAGAGTGGGCAATTGGCCTAATGCTCAGCTCACTTCAACATACGGCTATTTAATTAGCATTATGAGGGCACCGGCAACAGTGGTAGTGGCCGGCCCCTACACGGTCCATTGGAAGTTCTCTTACGGACATGGACTGAGATTATATAGCAAATGCAACAGGGAGAATTGTTTTCTTGGTGCAGGAAATTCATTACCCCATATGAATCATATTATCGCTCCAGTGAGGTTTAGCTGAGAAAACCCTCTGGTGAACATAGGCTCTGCCTGGATTTGGGAAATAATTGCAGGAACATAATCACTAGTGAATCTAGATAAGGGCATTACCAGATTACAGTCAAGCCTGAGCTCAGACCATTGCTGACTGTGAGCACTTCGGAGGTGCACTATGAGTTCCATATGTTGATTTTGGGTTGAAGAATACTCCGAGTGTTTTAACCAGAATGATGAGGAAATTACTGGATCCCTTATGAAAGTCAGCTATCACCAATTTTATAGATGACATCCTCATAACTATTGGAACCTTGAGGAACATCTAACACGTCTGAACATGTCATTGAGCAGACTCAGAGAAGAGTAATGGTGAACATTATATGATAATCAGCAATTAGACAGGCAGCAGCATCTGTGCTGTTTATTAACACAAAATGCGGTATTATCCCTGGATCTCAAGGTGTTGATGCAAATTTCTTGAGTAGTGCCTACTTTAGGTCACCCACCTGAAAGCAACCAAGAGAATAGTAAGATAGAGTGAATCTCTGATTGGAAGAATGTTGTGATTGTGAATCCAGACAAGAAGCTCCAACCGCAGATTTACGCTTTTGAATTGGGAGGCTATGTCGTGAAATGACGTCTGTTTCACATCACGAATTTTAATAATTCTGGCTATACGGTTCGCCACACATTGTAAAAAGATAAAATACTCTGACCAGTGAAAACGCTTTCTTGGTCCTGTGTTTACAACTGCTGGGAAAATAAAGATGGCAAGACCCTATTTGTGTAACATGATTAAATTCGGAATTTTCCTACAGTTGTATGGAAGAAGTACCACTTGGCAGAGATTATCAAAACAATATTAGGGATGTTACTCTACCCGTAAGTAATAATACATTTACTCATACTAATATAGGACGGGAGAAATCTTAGGTTAAATGCATTCGAAGCTTCAGGCTGGCCTAAATTTAGCAGTTTAAACTATGCATAACAGAAAATGCAAGTAGTAACCAAAAAGATTTTTACCTAGATATGTAAAGCCTAATTCCAAGTATAAAGTAAGCTTTAAATGACAGAAATCCCATCAGGAATAACGGAGATAATTAAAAAAGCAGTTTTCCTACATTGTACAATAGCTAAAAGGTACCCACATTTTCTGATTTTGATTACATTCCTAGGGAGCTCCATCTCGTACGTCCGAGGTCAAACTATAAATAGACTGGCCTAATGAACTAGGTTTAGTCACTATTATTTGACAGCACAGAAAGCTGGGAAAAACAGTGCATTCAAGGAGATTGACATAAGTCTTGGGCCTGACCATGAAGGAGTCACTGGAGGAAAATGAAACTTGGCACATTTAAAGATCATCATATTCGCATTGAATGTCTAAAGTACGCGTTTGTTTCTTCAATGGGTTTTTCCGCTACGGTGCATGGCGCAATGTACCTTATTGACCGGATCTGCTGCTCCAAAGATTTGACAAAACAATGGAAAAGAAGGAGGCCAGAGATGTGATAAAATATCTGATGTTTCAGGGAAAACACCTAAAGAAATACACAGGGAGATGGAACCAGTGTTTTGTGTATCTTGTCCTTCCTATACTTCGGTAAAAAACTGGTGTCAACTGTTTAAGTGCGGCCGCTCAAATGTTGCTAATCTGCCAAGATCTGGTAGACCAGCCTCAGAGTGCAACGATGAAAATGCAACAAGAGTGAAGAAAATCATTGACCAGGATCGAAAAATGACAACTGTGGAGATAGCTAGTAGAGTAAAACTAAATGAAAGAACAGTTTATAGAATTTTACACAACAGACCGAACATGAGAAAAGTGTGTGCACGCTGGGTTCCGCGACTGTTGACACGTGAACAGAAGCAAACGATGGTAAATTGCTGTCAACAGTTGCTCAAAAAAAGTCAGTAAAAAATTTTTTTGGAGACCATGGTGACAGTAGATGAGACTTTGGTACACCATTATGACCCCGAATCCAAAATTGCCAGCATGCAATGGAAAACGCCGGGCTCCCCAACACCTGTCAAGCCGAGGGCGCAGAAATCTGCAGGAAAAGTGATGCTTACTGTTTTTTGGGACGGCAAAGGTGTCCTTTTGAAAGATTATCTGCCTCGTGGCAACACAGGTAATGGACAGTACTATGCAGATCTTCTCACAAAAGTAAGAAAGGTTGTGACCAGGAAACGAGGGATAACGCGCACTCAAAATCTTCCTTTGCTTCAGGACAACGCGCACTCTCACAAAGCACGGCTTGTGCAGCTAGCAGCCAACGATTTGAATATTGAAATTCTTCCACACCCACCACATTCTCCAGATTTGGCTCCATCAGACTTTTTTCTATTCCCAAATCCTAAAAAACAGCTGAAAGGAAATCATTTTGACAGCGATGAAGAGGTTATACTGGCATGTGTTGACTGGATTAGTTTGAAAAATAGGGTGTTCGACTCCCAAGGTCTTTTCAAGGTCAAGCAGAGATGACAGAATTGTGTCAATTCAGACCGTGGCTATATTGAAAAGGAATAAACACTATACACCATTTCAGCTCTCTGTGACATGTGTAGCCGGGGCAGGTGTTCCTTAGGACTGGAACGGCACCATATTACCTTCATGTGGCAGTGCCGGTATATGCAGTATTTTCAGTTTACTTTACAGAGAGCAGATGTTTAACTGGCCTAATCACCAGAGATTTAGATTTCTCTCTTAAATTTGTGTTACCAGGTTCGATTTTCTTCTCTTAGGTGTTGATGTAGCGAATTTAATTGAAATGGATAGATTTCTTATCTAGATCTCAAAACTGTAGTAATTCACCTTTTCAACAGCGTTCGATTTCATGCAAAACTTTTAATATCTTTCAGCATGAAACTTAAAATTTCAACAAAGTCTGGAATTCAGAACATTTTTACAATAATAAGTATAATAAAATTCTATCATCTCATCAGATGCTTTCATCGATGCAAAAATCCCTTTTTGCATCCTTGTCTCGTAGGCCTACTCAATTGTCAAATATGGCGAACCTTCTCATTCCACCGTGTTCCTTCTTTTAAGTTACAGTCTTATTTTAGGTTCGACGACATTTACCCATCTCCTCAGATTTGTCCTTGATTTCTTTATAATCATAAGCATTCCTTGAGTTAATCGCTTTCCAACACAAGAATATTTTCTACTCTACATGGTTTGAGGTGTAAGACTATTTTTTGCAAATTGACTCAAATCCTCGAACCTAGTTCTGCTGCGACTAGGGTTGGGAGCTCTATTCAAAATACATATTTAACGATTGTCACTACTTACGCCAGTAAGAAATATATATATATAACCACTCAATGTCCTGAAATACACATTTTATAAGAAATGTTGAAGTTTGATTTTCTCAAACTAAGAAATATGTAGAGCTGGACCAGATACGACCTCTTGAGTTGCGCTCTTTCATTCTACTGCCAAAATGGCGTCGTTGTTCCACTTTCCCCGGGGTAAATCTGAGCTATCCGATTGGTCAGGGGAAATCACCCAATTATTAGAAATGGCGTGTAGAAGCGACTCTACCCTAAATATGTGACACTATTTATTATTTTCTGTTTCTCATAAAATATAAAATTATGGGGTGGTCTGTGCTTCCTCTGTCTTGTAAGAATATAGTCTGTTTCCAAAGGAACAACTATGTACACGGCCACACATGTCCTTCATGGTCAGGCCCAAGACTTATGTCAATCCCCTTGAATGTTAATGCCAGCGTTTGCCTTCTGCACTTGTTAGCAGACCTTAATCAACCATTGAGGGCTAGTCTGTGTGAGCCTGAGCGAAAGAACGAACTATATATATATATATATATATATATATATATATATATATATATATATATATATATATATATATATATATATATATATATATATATATACACATGTATATATTTATGTGGAATTATATTGATTAATCCATCAGTGTGTTAGAAAGTGTGTAGAGTGTGTAAAGAAAATATTCCAGGAGGAGTGTGTTGCCGGCTGAAATACAAGCATGTGTTAACCTATAGTGGAAAAGCCAGCATTGTGAACTGTGCATAATATTGAGAACGAATGCCAAAGTACGACTGTAGGTTGTTAAAGTATTTGAAGGAGTATTTCTTGAATGGAATAAGACACCTACCAGGACCATAAGGAAGGATGAAAGGGATGGTAGTACTGTATAACTTGACATATTACTTAATAGTTTTACCCACAACCAAATTATTGCATGGAGGCGAGTCATGGGAAACTATTGATAATTAATAAGCTAGCATAAAATTATGATCACATTGAATTAAAATGATTGTTGCTACTATACTATACCTTGTGCATCTGCTAGCACGCTAATCTAAAACTGTCTATCGTCCCCATCTGTGTCATAGAGGGATATGGATAGACAAATACAGGGATTGCGTTTGAATTCATTGCAGGTTTAATCCTTTAACCTAAAGTCTACAAATAAGAAGAAGCTCCTAGTACTAAGTTGCAACGCATGCAGTGCCAGTCTGTGATAGCAGGCCAGTCATAACGTGTGTAGCTACTGGAACTATTTCATCTGAAGATTCTATCCAGCATTAAAGGGAGCCATCTGCAGTGACTCAGCTAAGTTGCTTAGGGCAACTGTGCAACTTATCCATACTCACCAAAAACATAACCGCATCCAGTTTGTGATGACCATAATAGTATAGAGTTTCAACAAACTTATAATAATAATAATTCTTCAAGTGAATGATCAAGCAAGCTTTGTCTACAAGATGATAGACATTTTGACCCAAGCTAAAAACATTTGTTGAACTGTTTTATGTATTTGCTGTTGTAAGATATTTGAGTTAAAACTTTTCAAACAGAAAAGAGTAACTGTTTAATTAAATTGTAAATATTCACCAGAAGACTTTTTTAAATTCTTTAAGTTTAATTAAAGTTCTTGTTGGTGAATTTAGTTATATAAATTACCCCCAGCAGAGTCAGAAACACTATTAAATATCATAATCACAGAGGCGGATCAGGAGAGGTAGGAGCTAGGGACTCAGAGGACTACATCACCATCTCCTCTGGGAACTTACATAGCTTGACCCTACCTTTGTGTCTATACGCCTTACTCTCGTCAGAGAAGGGGGTATTACTGATAAAACCAAACTGTTATCTGGCACTATTCTGGTATCATCTGATACACCTTTATGTCCAGGATATCTTATTTTTAATAACATCTGAACCTATCGCGACATCCATCAATATTCCTTCCAATAACATCTTGCTTGTAAATCATATTCATCAATATTCCTTCCAATGACCTTCTTGCTTGTAAATCATATCCATTAAAATTCCTTCTAATAACATCTTGCTTATAAAACATTTCCGTCAATATTCCTTCCAATAACCTTCTTGCTTGTAAATCATATCCATCAATATTCCTTGCAATAACCTTCTTGCTTGTAAATCATATCCATCAAGATTGCTTCCAATAACTTTATTGCTTGTAAATCATATCCATCAATATTCCTTCCAATAACATCTTGCTTGTAAATCATATCCATCAATATTCCTTCCAATAACCGTATTGCTTGTAAATCATATCCATCAATATTCCTTCCAATAACATCTTGCTTGTAAATCACATCCATCAATCTTTGATTTTAATTTTGGCAAAGACCACGCATTGTTTTCTTACACCAGCTGGACATCGAATGTCTTATATTTTATGTTATATATTCATTTTAAACGCATTTAACATTATTTTAAGTTCCTAATAACCAGAAAGACATGGCGACATTAAGATATTAGCTCAGTGAACATGCAACAACGAATTGATCTTAAAGGCTTCATACCAAATATTAAATGCATCAGTTAAACTGGCGTGAAACGATACCTTAATGCGGTGGTAGGCAATTCGGGAGCTGTGGCGATCTACTTTAGAAACACTGAGCTCTCCAAAGATTTACTTTTATAAAATCATGTAGGATTTTAGGTTTCAGAGAATTAGAAATTTGGGATAAGTTGCAACCGGCATGTGTCTTTTATCTAAAGTACTGTACCTTTAAACTTGTGGAATCAGCATTTTTAAATGCCAATGTGAGAGAGTTAGCCTTAAATTTACCTAGATTAAATATTCTCTTCCCCTCTCAGTCATCTAGAGATCTAGAATATAAAACCCTCGGATCTGGAAGTAGATACAGCCCGACTGCTTGCCGACCCTTGCCTTAATGGGATTATCATGTTGATACTAGCACTGCTTTTGAAAACGTCCTTTCTTGCGCAATGATGGGAATTTTTGCACTTTCATTAACATCATGCGTGTACATTCTATCTCGCATACCGATTTTAGATTTTAGGTTTATTAAAACTATTTACATTTCACATTTTGGCTCAACATTATTTTTGTAACAGACAGCCAATAAAACTAAATCATGTTTTTAAATCGTGTTTTTGTATCACAAATCTTCCACGTGTTTTACTTTTTATGCATACTTTTTTTTGTAATAAATCCCCCTACATCACTTGTTCCGAATGAATCTTAAGCCCTGTATTAATTCTTTAATTAATTCTGTATTATAAAAATTGCCACACCTTAGTGTCTAATCTCATGGCCTCGAAAGTCGCATTCTGTAACCGTTTTAATATTATATTGTGATCCTTAAATGGCCTGAAGTAAAACACGATTTAAACATTTGCACGGATAAAATCTGGACATTCGTGAAAAATATATGCAATCTTTTTTTTTTTTTAAATAGGAATTTCGCCTCGTTTTATCGAGACCCTCTGTTCAGCCAAGATAGAAGGTCAGTCGGTTATATTATGGTGCATTTCCAAATGTAATAGAACTCGTGATCTAGTAATAATTCAATAATTGGACGTGGAGATTAGCTATAGTGAACATGAGAGCAGATGAACAAACATACTGAGAATATAATGGCCGAATATTACTTAGGTTTATAAGGAAAGTTGTGACAGGAAATGTCTCCAATGTAAAAATCATCCTTAATAATTATTTTCCTTTTTTGACCCATATGGAGCATGGGGGCCATCATTGCAACTGGTCACCGTTGGAAGCCTGCACTAAACACTCACAAGATCTTGAAGCTGGGGTTTCTTGAGCAATTTGTTTCGCGTGTTAAGCTTGCCAGCCCCACATTCAACCTAATATTAGTGGCCTTGTACTATATTGCCTGATAGGGCAGTAGGCATGTTCTTTCTTTTTCACATCAGCAGGAACTACACGGGGCAGATGTATAATAGTGAAAGATAAATAAAGATAACTAAAGACAAAAAGATGAGGTAACTACTGCGCCCATACACATCATTTTATTTTAACTGAACTACAGAAAACCTACTAAGTAACCAAGGAAATGAAATAAAAACAATAGTCAGTACATGAACGAATGCATACAATATTGGATAAAGTAGTGAATGAATGACTTTGTTTGATGTATTTGCTAATCGTATAACAATTTAAGAAGGCGAATGCGTAGACTACACCAGCAATGTTGTTTTATTCAAATCAAGCAATGAAATAATAGAGACACAACCAGCAATAATAGATGAAAATATAGCGAGAACAACAAGACAATTGTATTTTTGTAAGATAACACGAGAAACTAGATTTATTTATATTTCAAGGCAGAAGAATAAGAATAATTGTCTTAAATCTCAGCGCCAAAATATTTACTGCATGACAGTATGTTTGTTCTGTTTAAAAGCTGTTGCTAGTGATACTTATAAAGATATGCAAAGCATATTCCAAGCCAACAACAGACTCATACATAGGGTACATCTATCGCCTGAATTGTCATAGAATGAAGTGTCATATGCAAAGATGATTTGTAGATGTACCTCTCTGACCACTCCTATGGTATGCGCTGAGCAAAGCATTAGTGTTGTAGAGGTTAAATACCCCTCCCTCCGGCTCCTCCCTTAACATGCGCATTAATTTGCACTAAACGTACAACATCGTCTTAGTGTAGGCCCAAAGAGTTTCTTCTAGATGATTCTTATCAAACACTGGCCATTAAATGGTGCTAGGTAATTAAGCCCTAGTCAAACATGGAATTTTAGCCCCCAAGGCATATATATATACTGTATATATATATATATATATATATATATATATATATATATATATATATATATATATATATATATATATATATATATATATATATATATATATATACGAGATATATACCCAAGTATGACACTATTTTGATCCTGTTGATCCAGGTGCGCAGATTTCTAGCATTCTATTGATACCTTGTATAATGCAAATAAATTACAATTTATCCATTACAGACCATTATATCAAAGCAAAGCAAAGTGAAATATTGGATAATGGTACAGAAAATTACAAAAAAATACAATAAAAGTGACATTTAAAAGAAATAGACTCGGCTAAAAAGAGAATCAATAAAAAACATAACACAGATATGTCTTGATCGTTTTAATGAATATAAATGACCAATTACTCTTGTCTGTCTAAATCAGTGGTTTCCAGATGTTTTTCTCTGGGCGCCACTTTTGGAACGAAAATGTGCTCGCGTCAAATTTTTTATTGATAAGAAATACTTTCAAAACACTTTAAAAAAAAACAAAAAAAATCTTAGTTGGATGACAGGCAGTGTTCCACAGACATGGAGAGAGGGGCTCATGTGCCCCATCATAAAGAAAGGAAAAGACAACAGGAATGCCACCAGCTATAGACCAATAAGCCTAACTAAATGTGTATGTAAGACACTGGATAGGATGGTCAACAGAAGATTGCAATGGTACTTGTAACATTTTAGTGCCAGAACATGCAGGGTTTAGAGAGTGCAGCAGCACAGAAGACCAAATCACATACCTGTCCCAGATCGTTGAAGATGCCTTCCACGATAAGAAAAAAAGTCTTTACTCTGTGGATAGATCTCCAAAAAGCTTTTGACCAAGTATGGAAAGACGGGTTAATAGTAAAACTGCAAAGAAACGGAATCAAGGGTAATATGAGAAAATGGATCCAGTCGTTCCTACACAGTCAGAAAGCAAGAGTTATCATGGAAGGCCAGAACAGCAAGAAAATCCTCCTAAAACATGGAGTTCCTCAAGGCTCAGTATTGTCTCCCACACTGTTCCTTGTGTTCATCAATGACCTCATTCACGATCTGCCTCAAGGTGTGAGAGCCGCCCCATACGCGGACGACTTGGTGGTGTGGTGTGTAGAAGAACATCTTACTATCGCTAATAAGCGAATACAAAGGGCAGCAGACAACATAGCAGCATGGGAAGAGAAATGAATGGTGCACATCAATGCTGAAAAATCCTCAACAACACTTTTCAAGCTCTCAAACAAAGACAAAGCAGAAGAGATACGACTTGAAAATATACATGTCCAAACAGACGAGGAACCGGTGTACCTGGGCATTACATTAGATAAGAGAATGACATGGAGGCCCCACATCGAGAGAACAGAGGCCAAAGCAAGAAGAAAACTTGCCATTCTGAGGAAAATAGCTGGATCAAGTTGGGGAGCTAACGAAACAACATTAAAGAAAGTTTATACGTGCAATAAGGCCAATATTAGAGTACGGATCAGCAGCATGGCCTACATCAGCCAAATCACACCTATAAGCCTTGGACAAGGTACACAATCAAGCGCTTCGGTTGATCACGTGTGCCTTGAAGACCATACCAATAAACGAAATGAAAAATATCAAAGGCATTCCAACTTTATTCTACAGACGAGACACTAAGACCCTGATCCAAGCAGAAAAGTACAAGAACATGCCAGCACATCCAATGAAGACTAGATTAAGAGATTTAGCCAGTGGGAGGTTGAAGAGAATCAGTTATGTGCATCGGTCCAAAAAAAATAATTAGGACATACAAGGATGAACTACCAGACATCACTAAGGAAATAATTCCAACACACCTCCCAACCCCATGGGAACAACAAAATTTCAGCATTAAGGCCTCCATAACTACCACCTGCCCCATGGGAGAGCTAAATACTCTCCAAAGGAAAACAGCAGTATGTAACATGATTGAAGAACTATACCCCAGAGAAGCATGGATCCAAGTATATACTGATGGATCTGCAAAAAGAGCGGTGAAGAATGGAGGCGCAGGAGTTTATCCAGACAAAGAAAACGAATCCACCTGCTCACCTACTGGAATATTCTGTTCAAACTACTCTCCTGAAGTACAGGCCTTAAGCATTGCTGCAGGAATAATAAATAGCACAATAAGCCAATGTCAGCAGGTTGTATTCCTTACCGATGCAATGTCAGTTCTGCAAGCCCTCAACAGTGATAAACTGTCAGAGTTAAATAAAGCCCAATGCGAAGTAAATATCAAATGAAGGGTAGAGCTACAGTGGATGCCATCACACTGTGGCGTACCAGGAAATGAGAGAGCAGATACGTTAGCAAAAGAGGGAGCACACGGGAACAAAAAGAACAAACAATCACATTCCAGGAAAAGAAGACCCTTATCAAGGCCATCAGGAAAGTTGACCAAAAAAGAGACAATTATCACTATCTTGATCGCGCAAAACATGTGATCCTGTTCTGTATTAGAACAGGACATAACAGACTGAACAATCACTTTTACAGACTGAGATTGGTACCATCACCCCTATGTACGTGTGGACAGGAAGCACAGACAGAAAGACTGCCACATGCTTAGTCAATTGCGGACTGAACATTGACCAACAGAGATGCACATCCATACAAAGCTGTTTGGGAGTCTTGACGAACTTTCAACTACAGCAACATACATCCATAATAATGAGAATAAATGCAGGTAATGATAACAGGGTTAAACTTGAAGAAACACCAATACAAGATGTAGAATCGTACACATATCTTGGCAGCAATATAGACAAAGTTGGAGGGACAGACAATGATATTAAACTAAGAATACAAAAAGCAATAGGAGCTTTCATTGCATTGAGAAATATATAGAGATCAAGAGAAATCGGATCCAACACGAAAATAAGAATCTTCAACTCAAATGTGAAGTCAGTCCTATTGTATGGCTCTGAGTCATTGAGAACAACAAAGACAACAACCAAAAAGCTACAGACTTTCATAAATGGGTGCTTGCGTAGAATAGAGGGATTAAAATGGTATGACAAGGTTACCAACGTGGAACTGATGACAAGAACTAGACAAGTGCCAGTGGAACAAGAGATGAGAAGAAGACGATGGCGATGGATGTGACACACACTGAGGAAGCCTGTTGATAGCATTACAAGGCAGTCCTTGTTCTGGAACCCCCAGGGCAAGAGAGGCAGAGGTAGACCAAGAAGCACATGGAGAAGAGAGCTGGAAACAGAGGTGAAAATGATGAGGAGAACATGGAAAGAACTTGAGAACAAGGCACGTGACACTAGCACTTAGCATGTGCTTGTTGAGGGCCTATGCTTCTTTGGGAGTGGAGTGTTATGAAATGAACATACATCCAGAGAACCTTACTTCTTGTGTAAACGTTATCAAACAACAGTGAACGAGAAGAAGAAGAAGACTTAAAGAACAAAGAAAAAAGTAAACTCCTAGCAGTGCTATTTTGAATAAATTACAGCCTAAATTATGGCCTGAGTAAATTTATTTTTAATATTTGCATTATTAGAATCTATTTGATCTAAAATAAATTTTATTACTGAATGAAATGTAGAAAATTCTACGGGTTTCTGTACATACATTTCCCATATTACATCACATGAAACAAAAAAAAAAAAGACAATGACCTCCATATTTATTTTTGACATGAATTATTTTGAAAATGGTGTGGAACACCAGACCGTTTGTGAACCGCTAGTCTAAAGCATTACGTGGAAGTAAAAAACACAAAGATGTCTTAGAAATAGGTATCATCTTATCGAGAAAAAAAAGAAACACAGTTTCTAAGCCAACAAGAAAAAAAAAATGTTATCGCAGGAAAACAATTGGAATTTTCTCAACCGTGTTAACCAAAACCTCAAAGGCTGATACGTGAATTAAGCTGATTTAAAAAAAAAAAACAATTTATATCGTAATGGTTTTGAAAATTCCTTTTTTTTAAACATTGTAATAAATTCTGGAGAACAACTTAAACGGTCAATCAATTAAATGAAATATGAAGTCCAACGAATTCATATTGCTACTCTGTTTTATAGAATACCACAAATTGCTACTTTGTTTCATAGAATATCACAAATTGCTACTCTGTTTCATAGAATACCAGAAATTGCTACTCCGTTTCATAGAATACCAGAAATTGCTACTGTTTCATAGAATACAACAAATTGCCACTCTGTTTCATAGAATACCACACATTGCTACTCTGTTTCATAGAATGCCACAAAATGCTACTCTGTTTCATAGAATACCTCACATTGCTACTCTGTTTCATAGAATACCACAAATTGCTACTCTGTTTCATAGAATACCACAAATTGCTACTCTGCCACTGTATTATATCACAATAAATAAATCTACGAGTACAATCACCTTTCGAATAATTAATTATTAATGAATGTATGACAAGAGGAACAGATCAATAAATAAACTATCCTAGTTCAACAATATTTCATGATATGCGACCATGAAAAATGATATAGTCAAACAATATATGACAACGTGTTTGCCTTCACCAGTTCTGAATGGATTATTTGTTCTATAGAAATTGATGCAGCTAGCTAATGTCTTTAGTCTCAAGATTGAATAGTTTCTACCTAGAATAGCCTACACACTAAAACAAAGAATATTCTAAGCAAACATTTTAATAGTCAATGCACAAATAGTCATCGAAAAACTCCAATCCCTTTGACTCGATATGAATGTTAGAGCCGAAGTCTCCAACAATAGGTAACTGGAAAGGCAGCTGGTCCAACTGCTCTGTCGCTGGGGTATTGATAAACGCTTGTACTTTTCTCTCAGCAAGATGTTTATACACAACAATGAGTAACTCGCCTCTGAATCTGGCACCCAACACTGCTTCCGCCTCTCCTTTCCAACTATCAAGCAAATCGTTCGTATTGTTGCCGTAATAATCAACATTAAAATTAAGCCAGAAAAGTCTCTCTTTCTGCAGCATTCCCGTGAAGGGTTGGGTCAGTTCATCAGAAACTCCAAGGTAGTGTGCAAATCTCTCGTAATATATTAACGGTTGACAATCAACGTCAACAACCCCAAGACGCAACACTCTTTCTACAAGGCGTTCTAGTTCGTTGTTGTTCCGTACCTGGAGAACAGCAATAACTTTGGCTTCCCCAATTACTTTGAATTTGTGCACAACGTTTGTTTTAACTGAGTCATCGCTAAGAAGGTCTGCGACGTCACAGATTACGTTTGTTACATCCTGTCCTTTCTGTGAGAAAATAGTAATGATAAGAAAATACAGCGCGATGCCTGTAACAGCGGACATTCTTTTTGAAGCTGGCGTTGCGTTGTTGTTAAAAGAACGCTACACTCCCGTGTCCTGGTGTGAATGACTCGCAACTATTGGCTGTTCACCTGTCATTTGTAAAGATGTTTCAGTTTTATATTAACGACAGAGCAAGCTTAAGTCATAATCTCTCATTTGCATTACATTGTATGTCGGGATTGCATAGTAAACACTAATCTGATGTTCATAAGCAAAGACTACAGATAAGGTTGTGAAAAGAGGAAAACTAAGGAGTTATTTTGACGTTTACTGCCTGTCGTAATTTTATAAGATAGGTTTGTAGATATTTAGGGTCCGGTCTGAGCAGAGGTGATAGTGGAAAATGTGTGAGAATAAAGGTGTATGAAAATAGTTTTTTTTTTCACGAGGAGTGATAGTGTAAGAGCAAGATTAGTCTCTGGAGTGAGTAGTTTCTCTAATCCAACCTATCTATACGACTATACTGTAAGCAGACGAATGTTCGCTCCTTACATAACAAATATAAGTTACACCTCACATGCATACACAATTACGTGACGAATACGCGCAGACGTGAAAACTATGGATAATATATATGGGTAAGGTTTCGACCAACACACTAAATTAAGTTTTATTAAGTTTATTATCACTTAAAAAGACTTCACAACATCAACCATATACATATCAATAAAAGCATGTTTTAAGACAAATGGAAATAACCCAATATTGCCCACCCCTCTTGTAGAGAAAGGATCCCAACAGAAGTTAATAACCCCAAAAGGTCAAAGGTTAAAAATAAGTGTATGGAATATTCAGTAAAGGAAAAGAACAAGTTCCTAGTTAAGCTATCCCGTAAATAACCAGGTTAGTGAGACATTAAAAAAAAAAGATTAGTATAATGATGGTAACAACGGAAAATATCTTTTTCTCTTTCTGTCCTTTCACTCTATCATTCTGTGGCCACACGCATACTCGCTTACCTAGTAGTTGTCGCAGGTATCCATTAGAAAAAAAAACACTAACAATAATATGACCCTACAGTGTCAAGCTGGTTGCCAGCTCCAGCCCCAGACTAGACTTGGTGCTTATTGCTAATGTCAAGGTAAGTAGTATACCATGGAGGAAACGATTATCATTGTGGTGGCGCGCTGTGGTGGCGCGTGACTTTTATATAAGGAAAATGTGGTGGCGCTTTGTGGTGGCGCTTGACTTTTATATAAGGAAAATGTGGTGGCGCTTTGTGGTGGTGCGTGATGTTTTATATTGAGATATATTTAGATAATATATTTAGACAACAAGAAGACTTTTAGACAACAAGAAGACGATATATTTAGACATATATTTAGATAATAGGAAGACGATGTTACAACAAGAAGACGATATATATTTAGGCGATATATATTTAAGTAACACGAAGACTTTTAGATAACAGGAAGAGGATATATTTAGACAATAGGAAGACTTTTAGATAATAGGAAGACGAACAGTTATACGAACAGTTAGACGATATATTACAACAGTTATATATATAGGTAACAAAAATGAATTTTAGTTAATATAGTTTTTTTTTTTTAAATAATAGCGAGCTAAAGCACAAGTCTCAGCAGTTTGGTAGGTTTCTTCTGCT
The DNA here is from genome assembly GCA_024509875.1 of Oreohelix idahoensis. Classification (NCBI taxonomy): domain Eukaryota; kingdom Metazoa; phylum Mollusca; class Gastropoda; order Stylommatophora; family Oreohelicidae; genus Oreohelix; species Oreohelix idahoensis. The sequence goes on along the minus strand of JAMPIV010000299.1, from coordinate 1,734,619 downwards.
TCTTCGGTGGTAGATTGGTGACATCGGTCAGGTGATTGTCTGTGGTTGTTGTACAAGGGTTAGGAAACCAACTCGGTTCTGGTGATACTGGACAACTAGAGTTCATGTATTCGTCAAATGTGTTACTGGCGGAGTTAATAGGTTTCTGCTTCTTCGGTGGTAGATTGGAGATATCGGCCAGGTGGTTGTCTGTGGTGGTTGTACAAGGGTTAGGAAACCAACTAGGTTCTGCGAAAATCGGTTGGTAACAGCTGGACTTGATGTTGTCGTCAAACGTGTTAGTGGTACAAGAAGTTGGATAAGTATCCGTGCGTGGTGACTGTAATCGGTCAAATTCGGCGAGGGTTTCACTCTGTAACGTCACCAAATGTTCAAACTCGGATCGAGTTAACGTAATGCCGGTTTTGGTAGGAAACGTGAGGAAGGATTCAATAAAATATTTTCGCACGTGCAGTAAAGGTTGGCCTCGGTAAACACATACAGACGCGGCCTTCAGACCACTAGCCAAAGGTTTAAGCATTTCATCACAGCTCTTGATGTAGACCCAGTTGGTGGGAGCAGTCATCTTGAACTAGGTGTAAGTATCTGTCGTTATCACGCCACTGCGTTAGTAAAGTATGAGTGTGTGGGTCTTCCAAGTGTCTGTTTATATGCAGGAATACCAGCTCAATCTGGTTTCTTGATGCGTGTGCTATCCGAGACGTGATTAGTTGAAATATTAATCGATCGTTGTCACTGTGACTAGATTTGAGTTGGCCAGGGCGTGATTCGTTGAAAAATCTAATCGATATTTGACGCGGTTGCGTGCGGACAAGTGGATGACTCATGGACGTATTGTCGTGAGGGAAAAAACGACAGAAAAAATACACACACGTGTCTATTGATCTCTTCCTTTGTCTATGAAGGAAAAAGCCATCTGGTGGTTCACTAGCAACGGTCTGACTAATCGAAAAATTAATCGATCGTTGGCGTGTTGTCTAGCCGAAAAGGGTAGTAGGACCCGCTGCATAATACCACCTCGTGTTTTGATCAAGATGAAATAAATGGCGTAGAGCCCACAAACTTTGGTAACTATATCTTGTAAATGTCTGGCTTTGTAGTTAACAGGTCGAGTAGAGTTTCTGGCTATAAAATTAATCAGGTCCGGGTGTGTAGGGGGTAGGCCGAAAGGATCAAAATATTCAAAAGTACCAAGTCCATTATAATATAGAGCAATCCAGTGGTCACCAGGGCGATAGCTAGGGTCAGTGTTGATGACGAAAGCAGCCGTCTTGGTCGGATCGATGCGTAGAGGTAATTGGTCACGAGCTAAAACTTTAACCAGCCCAGTTCGTTTAACAAATATATCTGACAGGAGGATGGTCCGTATCTCGTTTGTATTCATCGTTTAAGTGGTGTACTTACTTACTTACTTAGTCGTTCCCCTTCTACCGTGAGGTGTAGAGGTTTGGAAGAGAGAGCGCCAGACCATTCTATCAGCTGTCTTCTTCCTGGCCTGGTTCCATTCTAGTCCTCGGTCCTTCAAAGATTGTCTAATGTTGTCCTCCCAGCGGACTCTGGGTCGTCCTGGAGGTCTGGATCCCTGGCTCTTTGTGGTGTAGTCTGTCAAAACTTGGCGCGATTTCGAGATCTCCAAGATCGAGTCTTGCTCGGCGTAGACGAGAACCTGTAATGGTTCGGGTGTGACCTCGGAGAATTTAATTTCTACTGAGACAGGGCCCGACTTGGCCATCTCAAACTGGTCACCGTCCAGTAGACTGGGGGTGAGGTCAAAGGCGTATAAGGCGTAACCGTTCTTAAAATGTCTATACTCGAGATCGTTGCCGGCGTCTTTACCAACCAGTCCCATAGCTAGATTCGTCCCGAAGAAGGCTCTCACTTACTGGTTGTGCTCATAATCCATGGACAAAGGCTTGCCACTGACTGTTCTGCCGTCCGCGCTGACATTCAAATATATCAGATCAAAAGTAGCGAAATTGAACGGATTAGACGTGTACGACCCGTTAAAAGCGGTCGAAGTGACTAGACCAATCACGATCCGTGTAGGTGTTTGACTGAGAAATAGATTATCCTGCATGTGCGATAGCATACCTCTAGGGATAGAGAAAGTTTTTAGCACAACTCGTTTCAATGGGTACTTTGTATTACCTCGCACCAAGGCTTTCTCGTGGGCTAGAGAGACGGCGGGGTTTAATTTGGCTTTCCGGACAACCAGGGCCGCATAAGTTATAATAGTTTTATAACCACCGGTGGGGTCGTGTCCCAGCACGTTGAAGGCATCTTTAGACGGCGTGAGTTTTACTTTAACGGTCACACCATTTAACAGGTAACGATCTTGAGCGAAGATATCTTAATGTAAACGACCCATCATATCAATCTCATGAGAACCAGCCGCTATATGTCGACGCAGTCTTAACCCGTTGTTATCGTCACCCATTGTTTCCGTAATAAAACTTGGCATGTCTTTGTAAAACAGAGCCGCTGTCAGATGGCCTCGTTTGGCTTCCTCCCCGTAATTCAACGTTGCTTCCAGGTAAGCTCTATAAGGGTAGGTGTTCTCGCTGGGTGTAATCAGCGTGTCGTTCAGTGAAACGTCGACTTGGGAGAATGAACTGTGCAGGTAATAGTTGATCGGGGCCACCTCCGAATCAGCGGGTAATGCGCTGCCATTAGCTAACGTGATTTTGGCGCGCACGTGTAGAAAAGTATTGAACAAATCTAGATATTCTTCACCGTTTCCCGATATTACAAATTCCACCGGGGCTCCGGGGGCTAAGGCAGCCAACGGATGTATCTCCACAAATTGTCCCTCTTCTACGGCTGTCTGCGATGGTGGTACGCTAAACAAATCTAGACCACTGTGAAGACACTCGCACGAGTTGGGGTGAATAAGCGCCATCATTCAAATATATCAGAGTACCGTCGCTTCTTCTGGTGAGAATGAGAAGGGCGAGCTCGGTTACTGCGTTTTTTTCGTTTCGGCTCGCCAGGTGGGGCAGCTCTCGTTTTTCTTTTTCTTCTAATACCGCTACCCGATTGGTTAGTGGTGAGGTGATTAACGGCTCCCTGTAATAAACGTTGACCCAATTCTTTGGCTCGCTCACGAAATGACTCACCAATATTTCTGCCCGCTAACGCATCGCTCGCCACCTGTAGACCGGTGCCAAGCCCTTCTCTGAGTAAAGCTTTGCCTCCAGTTTTTAACCACGGGAGAACCATGCGACCGAGCCCGCCGAAAAAACTACCCAAACCATGTCCTCTTTGACTTCTACCTCCGATAAACACTGGCATCCCGTGGCCAGCTTAGTTGCAGTAAAACTCCTCATACATTTTGGGGTTTCGTCGGATGGGTACGTGTCTGACCATTTTTCTAGTCAAAATCAAACCGTCTGTGAGTTCGGAAGTGGAGTGTCAACACCAAAGCTCCGCTAGTGAATGGGATAGTCTTACCCTGATCATTAGTTAAAAGGATTTCCACCGCGTCAAACGAAAAACGGCTCAGGGGTACGTAGTGTGGTTTGTCGTAAATATTGAAAACCGAAGCGGTAGTCTTTCCAAAATAGGAACAATCCGTAACAAAGGGACAGAGACATCTCCAACCGGTCTCGCCGCTACGAGATCGCAGTACACGTATACATTTTTCATATCGCTATCCATTTGTACTTCAGTCTCGCCTCGTAGTATTGTGTCAATGTCTGTGGCGAGCGAGGTAGGAAAGCCTAACATGTGTTTCAACGTCTCGCTAATTCTAACTTCAACCTCTGGATCATACAGATTCAAGGTGGCCTTATTATTATTAAAATGGAATCTAACTCGGGCTTTTTCATCAACATCCGTGTCTAAAAGCAAACGATTCAACTCGTCGATCAGCGTATCGGGTGATGTGTATAGACCAGCGGGTAACGTGAGTAGTATAGACTCATCTTCTTTGTTGGGAAAGTAATGTAACCATACATCATCCTCTAGCACGTTAAAATAACTTTTGGGAAATTGAATCTCAACCAAACCAACCTCGTAGCGTGAAGTCAAGTCTATAGTCTGTGGTAATTTGACGAAAAAGTGACCGGCGTTATTGTTTGGGTATATTTTCATCGAGGCATTGCTGGGTAAAGTCACGTAAAAACTCATCCTATCTTAGGGTTATGTAACATGTAACTAAGACAACTGCTCATTAAAGCGATCCAAAACTTGCCGTCTGGTCCCTCGTCGTTGCTTCGACTCAGATTGAATATCGAGACACCGATGACGACATATATAACGATCATCTGACAGATGAAAACGATCTCTAGTCGCGGGACTAGTTTCCCAAAAAAAAAGGCCAGACCGAGGTTCTCGCGGTCTTGGGAGGGGGTGGCCGCAAAACTGGGGTGCTTACTTCTTCAATCTCCATCAGTCTCGATATCTCGCTAGTTGTTTGGCGGAAATCCAGCTGTTGAATGACGAGTTATAACCGAACCATTTGACTAAATATTCTTTTACACCCCTGACACCTTGGCGTTCTTGCGAAATGGACTCGATTCGATAAACTATCTTGTCACCGACTCGCTGTAGCTCTTCTTGGTAAAAAGAACCTTTCAGTTCCTCACCCGAATCATCTTTAAGGACGTATGTGACCGGTCTTGTTTGGTTTAGTCGACTGACCGTAAACAGTTCTTCTGTCCACGCCGGTGTATAACCCTTTTTAAAAGTTTGTCTGGCTTGGGCGATCCGCACGCCATCACCGGCTTTAAAATAGACTTTTCTGCCGACGACGTCAGCGGTCGAATACAACGTATGCCGCACCTCTTCTTGATTGCTCGGGGTAACTTCCGCCGGTGCCATCTTAATACTCCGGTGATACGAATAATTGTAGTTGTGGACCAGTTGCTGTATCACGTCGACGTAGCCAAGAGTGTTGGTTTTGGTAAAGTAACGCCACGTGTTTTCTTTGAGGGTTCGATTAAACCTCTCGACAATAGCTGCCTTGGTATCCTCATTCTCCGTAGTGAAGAAATGGACACCCTCGTCTTTAAGAAACTTTAAGAATGTTTTGTTGACGAACTCACTGACTTTGTCTGTTTGACAATTTATCGGTTTGCGATTGGTAAAAATTGTTTTTACCGCTGCTACTAACGCTGTCCCAGTCTTGTTTTTTAGGGGAACAGCCCAAGCGAATTTACTAAATACGTCAATACAAGTTACTAGATAGGAAAACCCATCGTTGAATTTTTTTAAACCTCGCAAGTCAATTAAATCAGCCTGGAACTGTTGGTCGATACCACCCGCAATGGTGGTACGTCGTTTAAATTTTCTGCGCACCGGTTTGTGTAAGGTGTAGGTATCCTGATGACCTAACCACTCTTCAATTTTCTTACGAGTAAGTTTGGTGCTACGTTGTAAGGGGCCGACTCCCCCATACGAACCGGATCGTTTTTGTAAGAAAATATTGGTAAAGAAGAGAAAAACTAGTAATTAAGAGTGAGGTACTAAAATATGAAGAGAAAAAAAAAGTTACAAGAATTTATACATCATGTAGTTTTCATACTGATCTATTGATAAATATGGTACTTCATTGATTCAAACTGGCAATAATATGTCTATCACCCGTGCTTATAGCACTGAAGTAGAGTTATACATTTGACACGAACGTAGATTGTTAATAAGCAACAAAATGTTCTGGTCCTCATAATATGAAGGTATCGAAAGTCAATCATCCAATGTAAGTGAGTGAATCACGAAAATACATTTGAAAATCACGAAGCAGTACTGAATGTCAACCATGCACTTATATTTGGATCACACAATAATGTTAATTAGTATCGTTAAAGTCTTGTTGAGGGCAGCGGGAAAGTACATCAGCCAACACATTTTCAGTGCCCGGAATAGCTTGGACATCAAATGCGAACGATTGCATCAAAATAGAATAGCGCGCAACCCTAGAATTCTTGTGGTTCGATTTCATGAGGAATGACAGAGAGCGCTGGTCTGATTGTATAATAAATCTTGATCCAAGAAGATACTTCTCCAGTTTCAAAACAGCCTATACGATGGCGAGCAATTCGCGCTCGATTGCTGGATATCTTCTTTCTGCGTCCGTCAGCTTCCGTGATATGTACAAGTTAGGGAGAAGTGTACCGTCGAAACTCTGCATCAATACGGCACCAACACCTTTGGAAGACGCATCTGTGCGAAGATAGAATGTCAAATTTTTATTTGGTAGCCTCAATATTGGAGGGGTTGAAAATAATTTTTTAATATGAGCTAAGGCTGCTTGGCACTCTTGAGACCAGTGCACATGATTGGGAGAGCCCGTTCTTAATAAAGCAGACAGATCAGTAGTGAGATTGGATAGATTTGAAATGAATCGAATGTAAAATTGAATAAGGCCGAGAATACCGCGCACTTGTTTCTTAGTTGTGGGTACAGATATGTTCAAAATCTTGGACACATTAGATAGTTCAGTTATAAGCAAACCATGACCAACTACATGACCAGGGAATGATATTTCTCAAAAACCGACAAAAATTTTAGAAGATTTGGCAGTTAGATGGTGTGAACGTAAAGTGTCCAGCAGTGAAGGGAGACCTAAGAAATGATTTTTCCAAGAAGTACTAAAGAGACATATGGCATCTATATATGTAATAATATCAGACCTGTTAGAAAAAACTTTACGCATCATCCTGACAAATGTATCAGGAACATTCATCACTTTTAGATAAAGGAACCTGACAGTATCCTTTAGTGAGATCAAACTTAGTGAAAAAAAACAGCTGTAGCAAGTCTTGGCAAAACTTCTTCTAATAAAGGTAAAGGTTCAGCATCAAAGACAGTAATATTATTAAGTTTGCGATAGTCAATACATAGTCTTATATTGTTATCCTTCTTTCTAACAATGACCATCAAAATGGATAGGAATGGGATTGGTCGGATCGATAAATCCGTACAGGATATGAAACATCCTTATGACCATGTCTGTCAGAACATCTGTAGCAGTTAAAGGCATGACAGAAAGATGCATAGGTAAGTCAGGAAATACATATTCTTCCTCCTGAATCACAGACAGGGAAGAAATATGAGTAGTATGCCTTGTGGGCTCATTTACTGCATGAAAGACAGCCTGAAGATATTCAGGTCGAGTATGGAATACTTTGAGCATGTTTATATGAAAAGTTTTGTTTTTTCCCTTAACGTCAAGTACATAGTCAACATCAGAAATGCGTGAAATAACTCTGTAAGGACCACTCCAAGCAATGAGTAGTCTGCTGTCCTTTCTAGGAAGAAGAAAAGGCTTCATCCCCAGGCACCAGGTGTCTTAGTCGTCTGTTACGATTCTGAAACTGGCGAGCTTTTTCTTTAGCAGTTTCAGAAGATGCTGTTGCCAACTGACAAGCATCAATTATCTTACGTCGGAGGTTTACGACATACTGGTGTCTTGAGTCATTTCTGAGTCATTGAGCAAATCTTTAATAAGAGACATAGGACTCCTAGGTTGAGCTCCGAAGACAAGCTCGAATGGCGAGAAACCGGTCTGTTCATTTGGTACCTCACGGTACGCAAAAAGCACGGCGGGTGAAACCCTGTCCAGTCTTGTGGATAGCTGACTGTAACTTTGCTAATAATTGTTTAAGCGTCCTATTTAGCCGTTCTACCATGCCATTGCTCATTGGATGGTACACGGAGCTAAGCGATCTGTCAATGTTTAGTTGTTGCGTAACACCAGTCATGGCCTTGGAGACAAACTGAGTACCTCTGTCAGATAGAAGTTTTCTAGGGAAACCTAGCCTGGAAAAGATTAAGAAAAGAGCATCAGCCACGTCTGAGGTGGTGATATTCTTCAGAGGTATAGCCTCTGGCCAGCGCGTGCACATGTCAATACATGTGAGGACATACCTGTGTCCTCTAGCTGACATAACAGGAAGTGGGCCAATAGTGTCTATGGCCATCTTCTCAAAGGGACGTACAGATATATCTGAAGTCTGTATCGGGGCCATGTGATTGGCTCCCTTTGCTTTGACTTCCTGACAAGTAACACAGGAGCGACAATACGTAGCAACATCCCTAGATACACCAGGCCAAAAGAAGGAAGAGAGCACTCTGGACCTTGTCCTAGAGTAGCCCATGTGGCTAGCACAATGAGAATCATGGGCGTTTGCAGGATACAAGTTCTAAACTGTTTAGGAACCATGAGCTGTTGTTTAAGAGCAGAAGAATCTTTAAACATTCTGATCAGGATACCATTCTTAAGGATGTACTATTGACGAGGGGCATTATTTACAAGCGTCTCCTCACCAGTTACCAAACGAAAAAAATTTCCGCAAAGAATTATCATCTCTTTGCAGCGTTGCAAAAGTTTCTTTGTTAATGGTAGCATGAAAATCATGATCCTGATTTTCAGGCACAATGTTATCAATCGCTTGGGCTTGTGCTTGAGCCCTTGTTGTTACTGCATTCGCTGTTAAAATGTTTTGCCGTTCCCACTCAATAATTTCACCAGATGTGCAATCTTTGCCACCGTGGATACGGCCAACAATAAGGTCAGTGATTGGGTTTTTAAAAGACACACTTTAATTCTCCCTGTGAAAAATTTAGTCGCTATGTGAACGATAGCTGTGGGAAAGATTTCTACCGTTCCCCCAAATGTGACACATTTAACAAAATCTCCAGTGGAGCATAATGGGTAAACTAGAAATTGGCGAGCTCCCACCGTTGTGCAACCAGTATCTCTGAGCACAGATACCTGCGTATCGTTTAATAGGCCTTTATGAAAATGTAAGGTGCCTGTGCCATCATGAGCAGCAAGTGCTGTCATTGTAGGAAGTGGATGATCGCATCTTAATGTAGATACCACAGTAGGCTGAAATAAAGTTCGGCAATTGGGACCCTGCGAAGCAGAATCAAAGTCAAAAAAAGAACAAGCAGCAGCCTGATTTACCGAACGATTACTTTGAGTAGCACTAGATGTATCAGCAGATTGTGCTGAGTTAGCATGAAAGTTAGTACGTTCAACGATCCGAGAGCGGAAGGGATGGTTATCATTCTGATTATTATAAATATAATTCCGGTTTCTATTGTCCTGTGAATAATTAGACCTTCTTGGAGTTGCATATTGGTTACTGTATCTATTATAATTCCAATTTCCTCTTCTCCTGAAAAAAATTATCATTTCGTTTCCATCCTCTCTGTGGTTGGAATTGGTTCTGTTCAGGTCCCCGAAATTGTCTAAAATTTCCTCTAGTCTTGGAAGATTGATTATCGTTAGAGTTAACTCCCTGAAAATACCCATGGTTATTACCTCTACCACGACCAAAATTCCTGTCGAGACTCTGAGACCTTGGTCTTATATTTTTGTTGTTCCAAGATGATGCTGATGCCACAGGTAGAGCCTCTTTGATGTGAGAGTTACTCACACATGCGCCTGGGTGAGCGGTAATAAACTGTCTTCCCAATTCATCCACCAATGTCAAATCCGTAGGTTTCCGTTCATGAAGGTATGATAGGAACTGCTGATTAACAGAAGACAACACTTTGTCTCTAAGCATTAAGTCCATTAGTGCCTCATATGTTTGTGGAATTTTCGCTAATTCAACCCAATTGTTGAATGTTAATTTAATGGCAGCAATAAATTCCGAGAAGTGCTTCCCTGTTTTTGGTAACATGGTCTTAAAACGCATGCGATAGCCATTTTCATCCAATTGGTAAAGTTTAAGCAATAAAGCTCTGGCAGCTTCACAGTTATTCCTACTGGGACCGTCCATGGTACAAACCGAAGTTAGTGCATCCCCTTGAGGAATTCCATCAATCTACTACACCATTCAGATTTATCAATTTCATTTGCCTCACACACAGTCTGAAAGCTATTAAGGAAGCAAGAAATGTCGCCTACGTTGGGTTTGAAAGTAGGCAAACGAAGTCTACCAGATCCTGAAACATGTTTGTTTGAGGAACTTTGACTCTCAGAATTGTTTTGTTTAATATTTAGCAACTTGAGTTTTTCAAGTTCTAAGGATAACATCTTTTCATCATGTAATCTTTTTTATCTTCTGTTTCCATCGCAAGTATTTTAAGTTTCTCCTCATGTTCAAGTATTTTAAGATTCTCTTGGCTGGCTAAATCTTCAGCTCTTCTCTTCTCAGCTAATTCTTCATTTCTTTTTTCTCTGGCCAATTCTTCAGCCCTATGTTTCTGATATTCAGTCATAGCAAATTCTTTTAGGGCTTCTCCTTTCATGGCAAAGGCTTTGCCTTGTTTTACAAAATAGTCCAAGGTAGCCATTTTGTATCAATGTATCTAACTTACTTAGTTCATCTAGTATTAAGTAATTGTCAGATTTGTATAATCAGTAATATCAATGGCAATTAACAATGCAATCAATGAATGGTAAAGAAAAAAATAATAATGAAAAAGACAACAAATATAAATATAAATAAGAAAAAAATACTTTGGAGCAGGATAAAGCACTAAGCGACAAGAGACATCACCAGTAAGCAACAAAAGAAAATATAAATGTCAAACTAAAGTGGAAAATACAGCAAGTTGGGACACGCTTACTGCTAAGTCAGAAAAACACAGGACCAGAGACACGGTGTATAAACAAAAAATTTGTATATAACTGAAAGACAGCAAGGAGAGACCAACAGATACGAACAAAATTATTGCAACTAAAGCAGAAATACTATACAACAATAACGCACAGAACCCAAGACGGCACACCTATACAGACAGTGGTCGAAGAAAACCAGACAGAGGACCTAAGTCGCACGGCAAATATCAGCCGGATATTCCCCTGATGGAAATCTACAAGCAAACCTAACGAAACATCCGGTGTGAGCCCATTGAATCAATGAGATGAACCTCTTGCACCGAACCGCCTCCCAACCAAACCCACAGGGACAAACAATATAACAGAAAGGTACAGATATAACATGCAAGAAATAAGAACGAGCTCAGACCAATTTAGCACAGTTGAAAAAAATGCACATAAAGCTACTTAGCTTGGGGCCAAGGATGGTGAATCTGTCGCAAAGCATCTCCTGGACAGGCTGTCAGCGTAGCAAGGGCACAACACAGGTCAAACAGAAATAATGTAGTTACTGGATATCCAAATAGAGCAGTAAGCAGGACATCATTGCAGTTTTTCTTACAGAAAGTCGCATCAATTTCATGCCATGCGCAGAGGAAAGTATGCAAAACAGTTCCAGAAATAGTTCATGATGCATAAACAACAGACAACATGGTGTGGTTTCACTCTTTCCGATGTTGTTGAACAGTCCAAAAAAAATCGTCCCCATGCCGGCCACCAGAAATCTGTTGTGTAATGGCTATCAGGAATGTTATATGCGGGTGGCAGTTAGGTTCTGGCTTGGTGAGTATGTCTTCAATCGTTGCTAATGTTTACGCGAATGCTAGGTTGAGTAGGCGAAGGGTTAGCATCATTCTTTTAGCCTCAACACAGCCACACAGTATCGTTCTTAGCTCGTACAACAGTGTTAATGATTAATCAATGAGTTGGTGAAGACTGGTCCACATCCAAATTTATTCACAGTAGCTCCAACAATAATTCAGCATAAATAACATTAGGTAGATTGCATTCATTAAGGTCCAGTGTCAGTCCATCGTGGTAAACAATGTAAGAGGCATACAATTCATAAATCTCAATTCTGGCCGTAAGAGACTAGCGTTCAGGTTCGAGCAGAACGTGAACGAAGTATGGCGGCCGATGTAAATGGTGCTGACAATCGAAAATGTTTACCTCAAAATACAGTCACAATACTTCCCATGGAAGCTGTAACACTTGACGGCCCATAAACACATCTTATTCAATCGTGGCGACCAAATTTTATTAAAAGTCACTGGGAAAATATATCGAATAACACATCCACAACGGGAACACAACCATGGCACGTCTCGTCAGGGCTGTTTACATTTTATCAATAGCACGCGAAACTGACCGCTCGGCTGCGCATGAGCAGACGATACATACGTCACGTTATATACTTATAGCTAATGCAGACAGCTGTATTTCAGCAAAGGATTGACATACGCCTGTGCGCAAAAGCCTTACACAACAATGACGAAAGTCACGCATTGGGCAATCAGGGGGAAATCAACGGGGTTTTCATCCGAGATGAAAAATTTCCTCCGTTCGCTCTGTTCGCCGTTGAATCAACAACAAAGGCTTCTGATCTCGGCGATTGTCTCCATGTATGTACAACATCACAGGATTCGCTCGAGTTTGTAGGGAACTACAAAGCAGTTTTACCTTTTACCTTCCACGTTTTTTTGGGCATGTGCATTCTGTCAGTTGTCATAATACTGACGTATGGGAGCTTCAGGTAAACGAACTTGGGTCGTCCCTTTTAAAGAGATGACAGTTACGAATCTAGGTAGACGCTCATCAGAACATGAAACAAGAGAAATATGCGTGGCTAAAATATGAGTTAGACAGATAGCGAAAATGCATAGATTTTGCGTTAACAAAACGTGAATACTAATGAGGAAACAAAGTTAGGAAGCGAAGCGCAGACGGATTCATGTAGTCTATTTACCTAACATGTCACACTTCCTACATTATCTGTGCCGTTAAATGAACAGAATAAATGTAACTTTTTTCAGAATTGAGTGAAATGCGATATACGTCTATACCTAAGCAGATGAAATATATTCTGATTATTAAAACAATTATATATTCGGCTGGAAATAAACGCAAAAGAAGATTATCATAAAAAAGATTGCATAATTGTTTATGTGAACGATAAAATGTAATTAAAAAGAAAAAAAAGGAAATAGCAGATGAACAGTGCGGATATAATGAGGGTAGAGGCTAGGCATCTGCGTACCAGGTTCAACAATATCAAAATAGTGTTATGCTCGGAAATATATATATATATATATATATATATATATATATATATATATATATATATATATATATATATATATATATATATATATATATATATATATATATATATATATATATAAAATCAGCAGCATCCATAATTCTCGTCGTTTGTACGTCGGCCACATGGAAGTGATGAAACTGTGGTTCAAAGTTAGACATTAATTGTATTGTTTCCCTTGTATGTACTCTCCCGAACATAGTAACACTCAACGAAGAAAAGGTGAATTGTGCAACACAGTTTCATTCCTCAACGGGCTGATCACCCGTTTGCCAGTCACTTCGATTACGGAAACAACAGCAAATGGATTGATTTGCCGTTGCCCTAAAGACGCCAATAGGCGTGATGGGAAACAATGGCAAAGAAAACCTATCTGCTGTTGCCCTAAGACGCCACTAGGCGTAATGGCCACTGACTGCTTTGACGGTCGGTGGCTAAGGACGGAAGAAGAAGAAGAAGAAGTTTCATTCCTGAAACGGATTTAACTCATCATTTTGTTAAAAATAACCTTAAAATGTAAGTTTTTGATTGTTTCTTCAAGACAAAATTTTGATTTAAAGTATTGCAGAGGTATTTTTATGGATAAAAATGATAAGATGGCTGCAAAACGAGCCGCAGATGCTAATAGGTAGAGACGATCGCGTCAGTCACAACAAGCAAGAGACTCTAGAAGAAATAGCTATACGACAACAGGAAGCGCCACAAAGACACGCACAGCGTATATGAAAACTTAAAAGTTTTTATTAAGAAACCATTTTATCATGGAACATTCTTCGAAACAAACATACGCACTTTCACAATAAATGTTGTCATCAAGAAACTTTTATAATGAATTGAAAAATATATTTAAAATAAATTACTGTTTTTGATTTACTTCCGCAAGAAAACCAGAAATTTTTCTATAAGACCCTAAAGAACATGAGGAAGGAAAAACAATGCCCTCTTAAATTTATAAAGGACAAGCAAGGCAAATTGATTACTGCCCCGAAGGAAGTAATGGAAAGATGAAAAGAATATTTCTCAGAACTCCTTGATGGTGAGCAAGGTCAAGCATCAGAAATGATAACCACTAGCACAGAAGAGGATACAAATGGTGATGAAGATGACATAAAGATGGAAGAACTGAAAGCAGCACTGGAGAAAATCAAGATTGGCAAAGAAGCAGGGCATGATGGTATAACACCAGAAATGGTTAAGTACAAGGGAGCATCAGGTGACCTATTACTCCTAAGGGTCCTACAGGCAGCGTGGTGCAACAAGGCCATACCAAAGGATTGGGAGATTGCCATCATAACACCGATTTTCAAAAAGGGTGACAATCGACAATGTGGAAACCACAGAGGCATATCCCTTCTCAGTGTCCCTGGTAACATCTACTCTAGAATCCTAGAGCAGAGACTCCGATGCCTAGCTGAGCCACAATTGGATGAAGCCCAGTGCGGATTCCGAGCAAACCGAAGTACTCAAGACCTAATCTTCACACTCAGGCAGCTGAGTGAAAAGGCCCTTGAGTACAAGAGTGAGATCCATCTTTATTTTATAGATCTGCAAAAGGCGTTTGACAGGGTCCCCTGGAGCAAACTTTGGGACTGTTTGGCAAGGAAGAACATTCCAGCACTTCTGATTCATGGTATACAGAGCTTCTACAAGTCTTGCAGAAATTATGTGAGGACAGCAAATTATAAGTCAGAAGAGTTCAGGACCACCACTGGTGTAAGACAAGGCGATATCCTGTCACCTTATCTTTTCATACTCCTCATGGACGATGTCATCAAGGCATGTAAGGAGAGAACAAGAAAGTAGTCAGTGGGGTACTGGAAGATGAGATAGGTCTGTATTTCGGAGCTAGCATTTGCTGATGATGTTGTCCTGATTGCTAAATGAGAGACACATTTCCAATCCAACCTGCAAGTCTGGAAGGAAGAGCTGGAGAAGAGAGGGATGGTCATAAGCAGCTCTAAAACAAAATCCATGGTGATATCACGAGCAGAAAGAAAACATCAGATTAAGCTGGGAGAACAGGTCCTGGAGCAGGTCGACCACTTTAAATATATCTGAGCTATTATAGACCGAAAGGGAGGCATCAAAGAAGAGTTGGCCACTCGAAAAGCAGCGGCTGGGAGACTTTATCAGGCCATAAATCGAGGATTCCTCAGCAAGAAAGAGGTTGTTAAGAAAACGAAGATGGCTGTATACTGCTCCACCTATGTCCCAGTTTTGACATATGGATGCGAGTCATGGGCAATGACTTCAACCCACAAAAGCCAGATCCAAACCTCAGAAATGAGGTATCTGAGGAAGGTGGTTGAAGTAACAAGAAGAGATATGGTCCGCAACCAGACGACACGTCAAGGCCTAAAATCCAACCCGCTGCAGACCCAAATAGAACAGTCCCAACTAAGATGGTTTGGCCATGTCTGCAGAATGGGAAAAGATCGGCTACCACGACAAGCATGGGAAACAAAGAGCCAGGGATCCAGACCTCCAGGACGACCCAGAGTCCGCTGGGAGGACAACATTAGACAATCTTTGAAGGACCGAGGACTAGAATGGAACCAGGCCAGGAAGAAGACAGCTGATAGAATAGTCTGGCGCTCTCTCTTCCAAACCTCTACACCTCACGGTAGAAGGGGAACGACTAAGTAAGTAAGATTTACTTCCGTCATTATTGACGGGTTATTGCAAGTCTATGTATATATATATATATATATATATATATATATATATATATATATATATATATATATATATATATATATATATATATATAAAGGGAAAAAGGGCTTTGGGAACAGCTGGACGAAGCCTTGGCAAAAGAGTTGGATAACAACCTGAAGCAGATAACTTTGGAGAAGAAAATGGAAATCTTCGGCGACATAATATATCTGCACTGTCGCAAAGTGTTCGGAGTCAGGGAGGCAAGGAAAAGTAACCCACCACGAAAAAGTAGAAGACAAATTAAAATAGAAGAAATCAGCATGCCCGCAAACTGTTCAAGAACCCAGTTGCCACTGAGAAGAAAGAGTTACGACAGGTTTGGGAGCACCTGAAAGGTCAACAAAATGCCCTTTGCAGAGCAGAAAGTTTGTGCAGGAAAAGAAGGAAGACTCGAAGGGATAGGGAAAGATTCTTTAGGGAGCCCTTTAATTTTGCCAAAGAACTGTTTGAGCAGCCACGGTCGGGTACGCTAAACATCAGGAAGAAGACCTGGAAGAACACCTTGGAATGACATATTCAAATGGTCGCAAAGATAAACCGTTCAGCGGCATTGCAGGCCTTAAATGGCCGAGTAAGCCAGGAGCTGAATTTAACACCAAGACCCCAACGGTGCAAGAGGTAGAAAGCGTTATCCAGAAAGCTCGGTGCAAGTTAGTTCCAGGTCCTAATGGATACCCATATGTGGTGTATTAGAGATGCCATGAGGGGCTCAAACGACTGCTACGTTTACTGAAGAATGCGTGGAAAACCCAGCTTGTAAGCAAGGAATGGAGAAAGGCGAACGGAGTCTACATCCCGAAGGAACAAAATTCCACAGACGTCAGTAAATTCAGGCCAATCTCACTACTCAATGTGGAAGGGAAGATATTCTTTTCAGTGATGGCGAAAAGACTCACTACATACCTCCTGGCAAATGGGTACATTGACACTACCATTCAGAAAGGAGGTATCCCAGGTACACCAGGATGTCTAGAGCATGGCACAATGATCTGGGAAGCAATCCAAAAGGCAAAGTCTGACAGAACAAACCTCCATGTAATCTGGTTGGATCTAGCGAATGCTTTTGGATCCGTTCCACACCAGATGTTGTGGCAGGCCCTAGAAATGTATCATGTTCCACAAGAGATTGCAGCAATGCTGAAGATGTATTTCGCAGGGTTTTCTGTCAGATTTTCAACCAGAGAGTACACAACGAAGTGGATTGGCCTTGAAGTTGGAATTGCCATCTCTCCGATACTATTCGGGATGGCTATGCAGGTAATCCTCATTGCGGCTGAAGGAATGGCTATAGGTCCTTAGCTCGGCGGAATGTGTCACATGTCACCGCTCAAAGCATTCATGGATGACACAACAATTCTGACATCAGATAAACATCAGGCCCGGATGATGTTAGCACGCCTGGATGAACTAGTCAGCTGGTGCAGAATGAGCTTCAAACCGAAGAAGTCGAGAAGCCTATCAGTCAGGAAAGGGAAGATAGCAGAGGTCATATTCATGGTTTTCAACCAAAGAATCCCTATTGTCATTGAGGAAGTTCATGTTGATACCGAAGCTGCTGTGGCCACTGCTTATATATGAAATAAGCACAAGTACAGTGGAAGCTATAGAGCAGAAGGTCAACAAGTTCAAGAGAAAATGGCTACTGGTTCCACCAGGTTTGTCAGATGTAGCGCTGTACCGAAAAAAGTCAAAACTTCTGCTTCCCTTCAAGTCAGTTGTTGAAGAGTACAAAGTTGAAAAGGCAAGGCTTGCAATGAAGCTACGCGAGTCAGCTGATGACGTGGTTAAGTCCATTCAGCTCACACTGAAAACGGGAAGGAAGTGGAGAGTGGAAGAAGCTGGTGATGCTGCCCAAGAGTCACTCAAACTGAGGAAGGTAATCGGATACACACAAACGAATAGACGGGGATTTGGTCATGGAGACATCCGCTGGTGGTCCAAGGCATCAAGCAGGGAGCGCAGAGACATGGTAGTTCAGGACATACGAGGAGCTGAGAATGATAAGGGGTTGCAAAAGGTAGTGCAGCAGGTCCAAAAAGGGCAATAGACTACATGGGAAGGAGCTCTGCAGAGGTCCTTGACATGGAATGATATATGGCATATGGCACCTCTTAGGCTCAGCTTTGTTGTTAGATCAATGTATGACCTGTTGCCGTCGGCCACAAACCTTGTGAAATGGGGAAAGTCGGATGATGAGCAGTGCCCTCTGTCCCAGGGGAGGCAGACACTTGAACACGTGCTCTCAGCGTGTAAGGTGTCATTAGGGCAAGGGCGATACACTTGGCGCCATAACAAAGTGCTAAATGAGCTTGCTGTGGCAATAGACCTGGCAATGATGAAAGCGAATAGCAAACCCAGGCCGAGCACCGCAAATACATACTTTCTGAAGGCAGGAAAGTCAGCACACCCCAAACCGAGTAAACCTGGTAGCAGTTTACCATCTTTTCTTGACTGTGCAAACGATTGGGAGATGGCCGTATACCTACCTGGACGAGGGGCATATCCAGAGAGTATCAGAAAATCGCGGAGACGTCCAGATATAATGCTTCATTCTTCAGCAGCGCTTCAAGTTGTACTGATTGAACTGACCCTGCCATTTGAATCCAGATTGGACGAGCAACATTCGTTCAAATCGGCCAAGTATAATGATCTGGCCGCGGATCTGAGACACGATGGGTTCACTGCAAGGGTCATGGCTGTTGAGGTGGGCGCAAGAGGGCTTGTGGCTGCATCAGTGTATGATTTATTGAAACTGTTGGGGCTGAGGGGACAGTAGAGAACAAGGGCAATGAAGAGGCTTAGTGAAACTGACGAAAAGGCATCAGGCTGACTGTGGAACAACCGCAATGGGCAATGGAAATCGTGACAGTAAACGCTGCGGTACAGAAAACCCCAGGAATTTTTCTAAGTCCACAATACGTTGAGATTTTTGGTGTACTAGTGAAAGGGCTTTGACTGAGGGGCAACAGGCGGCGAATATTATAAGAGGTGTTAGGCACAGAATTTCAGTTGCTAGCGCTCAGTGGCTAGTTTCGTCGGCTTCGCGCAGGTGTCTCATTGTGTGTCCTTAGTTGTGATGTGCGACGGAACGAACGGAATAATTTGTCTTCTCTTTGTTACTTTCACAATTGCCTCCACGGCTGGCGGAGGTGTGGATTTTAAAGTTGCTACCATAAGTGAAATGGGTTCATTTTCGATACAAGACAATAGGAGGCTGAGACGCTTGGGAATCATGACCCAAGTGGGCCCGCCCCCCTTACAGTGTAAAGGAGTATTCTGGACCGAAACACTTGTCAGATGGGGAGACTGCTTCTGATGATCAGATTGCCTCCTGTTGTATCGCTCTGAAAAGAGTTTCCTATCATATATATATATATATATATATATATATATATATATATATATATATATATATATATATATATATATATATATATATATATATATATATATATATATATATAAAGAATAAAGGATCCCGTTACATACCTATTGAGGCATATTGGGTATATGGTGTAAGGTTCATATTTTCGTGACCATCGGCACACTAGGGGTGATGTGGTCAGCATCACGCCGGCCGCCTTAACCTTCCCATTGTGTCTCTTGGTCGACCCAGGAGCCGTGTGCGGTCTAAAAAGTCCCACCTCAACTGGGGATGTCAAACTTCCTACCAATACGTGGTTAACCTTAGAAAAAAAAAAATTGTCGACGCATGCCAGATAGCAGTAGAAGCGTCAGAGAAAGCTAAACTTAAAGCTAGATTATTTGTTAACCATAACAGAAAGCTGCGCCAATTATGGCCAGGTGATGAGGCCTACGTATTGTTATCCAATAAAGACAATAAATTACTTGTATCTTCGAGAGGACCATATACTGTACTTGAAAGATTGTCAGATGTTTATTACACTATATCTACGAAAAAATCATTTCACATCAACATGCTGCAACAATTTCATTCTCGTCCTCCACATCTCAAACCAGTTTTTGAGGCTATCGACGAGCCTATTGATCGTCGTTCTTCCTTAGCTGTCATACAGAAAGAATTGTCAGAATTGCCTAATATTCCTGAGTCTCTTTTGTGTCTGCCTACTTTACCTTTTTCATCTAATGAGACTTGGAAAGATATTTCACCAAATCTTGCTTCATATCAAAAGGATCAGATTTCTCTGTTACTACAATCTTTTCCTGACGTGGTCACGGATATTCCTGGGCGTACAAATATCATTGAACATGATATTCTACTTACTGATTTCAGACCAATCAAGCTTAAACGGTATCCTGTACCTGTGCATTTTCAATCACAGGTGCAACAAGAAACAGAAGATATGATACAATTAAATATAATTTCTCCATCTCACTCTCCATTCATTCATAACCCTCCACTCCCAAAGGAGCATAGGCCTTCAAATAACACATGCCAAGTTTCCTGTCACGTGCCATCATCTCAAGTTCTTTCCACGATCTTCTCGTCATTTTCACCTCTGTTTCCAGCTCTCTTCTCCGTGTGCTTCTTGGTCTACTTCTGCCTCTCTTGCCCTGGGAGTTCCAGAACAAGGACTGCCTTGTAATGCTATCAACAGGTTTCCTCAGTGTGTTCTATCCATCGCCATCGTCTTCTTCTCATCTCTCGTTCCACTGGCACTTGTCTGGTTCTTCTCATCATTTCCACGTTGGTAACCTTGTCACACCATTTTAATCCCTCTATTCTACGCAAGCACCCATTTATGAAAGTCTGCAGCTTTTTGGTTGTTGTCTATGTTGTTCTCCATGTCTCAGAACCATACAATAGGACTGACGTCACATATGAGTTGACGATTCTTATTTTCGTGTTGGATCCGATTTCTCGTGATCTCCATATATTTTCCAATGCAATGAAAGCTCCTCTTGCTTTTTGTACTCTTAGTTTGATATCACTGTCTGTCCCTCCAACTTTATCCATATTGCTGCCAAGATATGTGTACGATTCTACATCTTGTATTGGTGTTTCTTCAAGTTTAACCCTGTTATAATTACCTGCATTTATTCTCATTATTTTTGTATTTCCCCTGTGTATTTTCAGACCCAATTGCTGTGACCTCTCATCGAGTGTTTTCAATTTGTCCTGCATCTGATTACGGTTATGGGACAGAAGAGCCAAGTCATCAGCAAAATCCAGATCATCCAACTGCTTAGTCAAAGTCCACTGGATTCCATTTCTGTTGTGTGTTGTCGATGATCTCACAACCCAGTCTATTGCTAGTAAGAAAAGAAATGGAGATAAGAGGCATCCCTGTCGCACTCCTGTTCTTATCCCAAATGGTTCTGTAAGCTGTCCTTCGTGAAGAACTCTGCATGTCATGTCTTCATATGTTTTCTTTATTAAATTAATTATCTTCAGGGGAACTCCATAATGCCTGATCAATTTCCAAAGTGATTCTCTGTCTACAGTACACTGTCAAATGCCTTTTCGTAGTCCACAAATCCGATGTATAGTGGTGAATTCCATTCCAGACTTTGTTCAACTATTATTCTCAAAGTGGCTATCTGGTCTGTACTTGATCTGTTTTGTCAAAAACCTGCTTGTTCATCTCTCAGTTTCTTGTCAATGGACTCTTTTAATCTCTCAAGGATAATCCTGTTATAATACTTTTCCTGGCACTGATAGTAAAATTATTCCTCTATAATTTGTGCACTCTTGTAAATTTCCCTTCTTAGGCAACTTTACCAGATATCCTTCCTTCCATTCTGCTGGTATCTCTTCCTTTTCCCAGACCTTACCAAGTAATTTATATAACATTTCTGTAGCCGTGTCGATATCTGCTTTGATGGCCTCTGCTGGAATGCCATCAGGTCCCGACGCTTTTCCATCTCCTAGAAACTTTATTGCTTTCTTTATTTCTTCCTTCGTTGGTCCTTCACCGTTAATTTGTCGCTCCTCCTCATGCTGGCTGGATGTCCGGGGGGTTTTGAGGAGCTGGTCTATTTAGAAGATCCTCAAAATATTCTGTCCACCTCCATATTTGCTCTTGTATATTGCTGAGCAGTTTTCCATTCTTGTCAAAAACTATTTCTGTGTCCTCAATATACTTCCTCTTTTTTCTCTTGATACTTCTTTTTACTTCTTTGTTTGCTTCTGTGTACACTTATTGAGCCTTGGCTTTGGAACTTCTAGTTTTGCTTGTGTTTAAATCTGCTTTCTTGCTTTTTCTGTCTTTTATCTTATTGACGGTTTCTGTTGTTATCCATGCTTTTTGTTGTCATTCCCTTTTCCCCAGTATTTCTTCACATGTCTCATTCCATGCAGTTTTGATTTGTTGCCAATAGTCTTCTGTATTTTCTACATCTTCCAGCTGCTGGAGCACTTAGAATTTGTTGGATGTTGTGAGCGCAAATGTGTCTCTTGTTTCTTAATTTCTTAGATGTCCTACATTAAATTTTGGTCTATAATTTTGCATTGTTGCATATCTCGTGAGTTTCATTTTTACTTTGGCTATCAGAAGGTGGTGGTCTGATGCCACTTCTGCTCCTCTATATACTCTTACATCTTGCAATGATGATCTAAACTTCTTGATTAAGCATATATGATCAATCTGATTTTCTGTTCTATGGTCTGGTGATATCCATGTTTCCTTGTGTATTCTCTTATGTTTAAAAATGCTTCCTCCTATAGCCAGTTGATTTGAAGCACAGAAGTTTGAGAATAGTTCCCCATTTTCATTCATTATTCCTAGCCCATGTTTTCCAAGGACTTCTTCAAAGCCGGTGTTGACTGTACCGTTTTTTGCATTCATATCACCCATCAAGATTGTGATGTCTCTACTTTTTATTTTCTCCATAATAGTCTGCAATCTAGTATAAGATGTTTCTTTGTCATTAGTTGGTGCATGACATTGGATGACATTTACATGTATTTTCATTTTAGCTGTTTTAAAAGTAGCTGTTATTATTCTGGGTCCAACAGCTTCCCATTCAATGAGTGCTTTATGTGCTTCTTTAGATAACATAAGAGCTACCACTGTGGAGTGAACTTTCGTCTTCATGTCCTGAGGACAGCACCAATGCACCAGCGATGAGTTTCTTCTTGTCTACCCCAATCCACTTTGTTTCACACATTCCCAGAACTTCGATTGTATATTCCCTCATTTCTGCTGCTACTTGTGCCACTTTCCCTTGTTCGTTTAATGTCCGAACATTCCAGGTGCCAAATCTAGAAGTTCTCATAGAAGAAAGAAGGTTAGTCAGTAACACAGACTCATTTCGGCTTTCTCTGTGTCGCATCATATGCCTACCTGCGAGAGGGCCTTTCCCTGTTTTGGATGGCTGTGTTTTATTTTCCTTAATTGACTTATCTATGTTTGTTGAAGTTTTTGTGGTTTAAGTTTTTTACAGGATGGGCTAACCAGCCCCATGCACAACCCTCCTTATTCGCTTTCTACGGCGTGCATGAAAAGAAACAGTTTTGCTATTCTTTGCTCCCATTTCGGGCCCTGGTAACACACGGGTGATCTCACTCTCCATATAGTTCTTTAATGGTTTTGATTAGAAAGAAAGACAAATCCATTCGGATCTGCATTAATTTCAGTAGCGTTACTATGTTACTATCACAGATGCTGAACCTCTACCTTTGTTAGATTATTTGCTGGATAGACTATCTACAAAAACCTTCTTCAGTAAATTTGATTTATCTAAAGGATATTGGCAGTACCTACCTATCTTCGTCGGACAGAGCCAACCATTACACAGCTTTCGCAGCACCTTTAGGATTATTCCAATTCAATTTTATATTTTTTTTTTGGACTAGTCAACACGCCTGCAACTTTTGTCCGTATGATGAGAAAAATGTTCTCTAGTCGTGATGACATCATCACCTACATTGATGACATTTGCCTTTTCCGTGAATCTTGGGATAATCATGTTCTTGGAATTTAGTCATTATTGGATACTCTTCGTCTCCATTATCTTACTGCGAGACCTTCTAAAATTCAAATAGGATTCACTGAAATTTCTTTCCTTGGTCACAAAGTGGGAGGCAGTTTTCTTAAGCCTGAAGGTTCCACTATCTCAAAGATCCTGAATCTGGAAATTACTAGGACAAAAAAAAAAGGTTCTCAGTATTTTTGATCTATTCGGGTTCTACAGAAAGTTCTTACCTAATGTTTCAGACATAGCTTCAGTTATGTCATCGTTATTAAGGATGAACTTTCCAAATAAGAATATTTGGACTCATTCGTGCGATGAGTCATTGAATTTATTGAAAACATGTTTTTCTAGATCACAGATTGCCTGATACTAGATTCCCTTTCATCCTTAGGGTCGAAACCTCTGCGTCCTTGATAGGTGGTACACTGTTGCAGAGCTTTGAAGATTATCTTCATCCCATTCTATATGTCAGTCGAAAACTGAATCCTACAGATAAGAAATACCCCATCATCGAGCGGGAACTACTCGGGATGGTGTATTGTTTTGCAAAATTGCAGCACCATCTTATTGGCGCGAAATTCGTCCTGGGAACGGATCAACGCGCGTTGTCTTATCTCAAAACAGCTAAATTTCGTAATGAGAGGGCAGCCAGAGCAGTAATGGCGCTCCAGCCATATAACTATGAAATCAGAGCAATTAAGGGAAGTCAGAACGTATTGGCTGATGTACTGTCTTGTTGTCTAAAAGACGCACAATCAGCTAACAACACTACAAGTGCAATTACTAATGTGACGTTACAGCAAACTGATCCACGAAATTGTCATCAGGTTAACAAATAGATGGTGTACAACATATGCACAGATTTTGCTGACTATGCTTGTTATTGCGTGAATCTGACGATATATTACTGCTGGTTCTTGACGAATAGAAATGAACATATCCTTTGATGGACACAATTATTACACTCTATAATATTGTTTCAGCGATAAAATGGAATAAGTCGCTCAGTGATGCTATTAACACTGTTTGCTTGTATGGACCATGATCACTCAGCACATGATGATGATTAATCCTGAGATCACCGATTGCAGTTATACCTTGTATTGCTCAGCTCATCACATGGATGTCATAAACCGCACGTACTTTATCCAAACACTGCGTATGTGCATGAACCACGCATTAATTACTTGACTACGAATAATCTAACATTTTGAAATATTTCAGTGCGATAATGCATTTAATTTAGACGTTGTGAACTGTAAGCGAAAGTTACTGCTTACTTAGTCGTTCCCCTTCTACCGTGAGGTGTAGAGTTTTGGAAGAGAGAGTGCCAGACTACCCTATCGGCTGTCTTTCTCCTGACCTGATTCTATTCTAGTCCTCGGTCCTTCAAAGATTGTCTAATGTTGTCCTCCCAGCGGACTCTGGGTCGCCCTGGGGGTCTGTATCCCTGGCTCTTTGTTTCTCATGCTTGTCGTGGTAGCCGATCGTCTCCCATTCTGCAGACATGACCAAACCATCTTAGTTCGGACTGTTCTACTTGGGTCTACAGGGGGTAGGATTTTAAGCCTTGACGTATCGTCTGGTTGTGCACGATGTCTCTTCTTGTTACTTCAACCACCTTCTTCAGATACCTCATTTCTGAGGTTTGGATCTGGTTTTGTGGGTTGCAGTCATTGCCCATGACTCGCATCCATATGACAAGACTGGGACATAGGTGGAGCGGTATAAAGCCATCTTCGTTATCTTACCACACTATCTCACTTGCTTAGGAATCCTCAAATTACGGAGTGAAAAAGTCTCCCAGCTGCTGCTTTTCGAGTCGGCCAACTCTTCTTTGATGCCTCCCTTTCGGTCTATAATAGTTCCTAAATATTTAAAGTGGTCGACCTGCTCCAGGATCTGTTCTCCCAGCTTAATCTGATGTCTTCATTTTTCTCCTGATATCACAATGGATTTTGTTTTAGAGCTGCTTATGACCATCTCTCTCTTCTCCAGCTCTTCCTTCCAGACTTGCAGGTTGGATTGGAGATGTGCCTTTGATTTAGCAATCAGGGCAACATCATCAGCAAAGGCCAGCTCTGAAATACAGACCTGTTTCATCTTCTAGTACCCCACTGAATACTTTCTTATTCTCTCCTTACATGCCTTGATGACATCATCCATGAGGAGTATGAAACGATAAGGTGACAGGATATCACCTTGTCTTACACCAGTAGTGGTCCTGAACTCTTCTGACTTATGGTTTGCTGTCCTCACATAATTTCTGCAAGACTTGTAGAAGCTCTGTATAGCATCAATCAGAGGTGCTGGAATGATCTTCTTTGCCAAACAGTCCAAAGTTTGCTCCAGTGGACCCTGTCAAACGCCTTTTCCAGATCTATGAAACAAAGATGGATCTCACTCTTATACTCACTCTTATAGAGTTCCTTTTCACTCAGCTGTCTGAGTGTGAAGATTAGGTCTGGAGTACTTCGGTTAACTCGGAATCTGCACTGGACCTCATCCAAGTGTGGCTCAGCTGGCGTCGGAGTCTCTGCTCTAGGATTCTAGAGTAGATTTTACCAGGGACACTGAGAAGTTATATGCCTCTACGGTTTCCACATTGCCGATTGTCACCCTTGTTGAAAATTAATGTTATGATGGCAATCTCCCAATCCTTTGGTATGGTCTTTGTTGCGTAGCAAAATGTGTGTTGCGTATAAATGTTCCGTGGATGATGTCACATTTGCCACACAATGTTGAGGGTGCTATATTTCATCTGCTTTCCAAAGGTATGATAATACTGGCACTTGCAGAGTAGTGTATTACCCTCAGACACCAGGGATGATGAGGCAGAGTAACATGGTGTCTTTAGTCTGGTTTAAGTGTGTGACGTAAGGATAGAGTCAGATAGCTACAGTATCATACATGGACGTCACATCAGACCATACAACGTAGAAAGTCAATAAATCTTTTAACAGCAGTGATGTTTTTTGGCAATATATATTGTGTACGCCACAATGACAAGATGCATGGACATCGTTATGCAGAAACATCACAGGTATAGTACAACAGTCATTGTATCATCGACGTAGTCAATTCAACAGGAACAGCATACAGCATCAAATAATGTAAATCATATGCCTTTTAGGATATCGTAATCAGCTGTACATGTAGTCAGGTAGTAAACTTCCCCTTTCCATAAGAGCTAGTAGATATCAACTAGGAGATTAAATCTAGTCTCCTATATTCGACCTCAACAAGACAGGCATCTTTTGAGCGTCACATTATCGTCCTCTATGTTCCTTAAACAGCAAAGGTATCAAACCTAGATCCATCAATAGAGTTCAGGAAGCAAATGGTCCTTAGGACAGGCATCAATCGATGCGCGACAATATAAGTGGATCGTGAGCTGAGCAAACTCGTCATATCATAGACTCTATAATGAGGCAGGCTAGGCAAAAGTCAACATCACGAGATGGCGATAAAGTTACTCAGCAAAAAAGGATTCAGTTACCTGTTCATCAGGAATTAAATCACATAAATCACATAGATCACATATGCCTCCAGGCATTTGGAATAACGTAGAGATATATCATCTCAAAAAAGAAGGAACAACAATGATGAGGACTCCTTCCTGAATAATATAAGCGAAGACGCTAGCACAACGCTACGTCTCGCTTCGCCAGCAATTCTCTCCGACTGCCCTGGGCGGAAATCATTAAAACACTGCCCCAAACAAAGACATGCGCAGAACACCCGAATCGAATACAACTCAGCTAATTTACGAAACAAAGAATGTTCTACGATGTTCGACTAAAGATTCGAACCTTAAAAGGAAATGACATCGCAAGTTGCCAACTGTTTCTAGGAAAACGCTCCATACATGGTTATGACTTAAAATCGCTCACACACAAACTATCAACAACCCTAGCTATCAAGATAAGGCAACTTCCTGACGATGCTATCAAGATTAGACGACTGTAGAAATAAAAGTGACTACAATTCCATGAGTTACTTCCCATGCATTAAAAAATTGAATATAGTCAAAATGCATAGTCAGAATATATAGTCAGAATAAGTTGCGACAAGTTTAGCGCAACATTACCGCCACCTCCCGATGAAAAAAAAATGTGCAACATTTTTTTTTTTTTTTTTTTTTAAATATCCAAGAGTAAAACCAAAAGCGGTTTAACAACGCACGAATTATGCGGGGATAACTAATTGCACTGCCTAATATGATGATAAATTGACACATAAAGTGTCTGGTGAGAATATTTCTCAACAGATAAAAAATCTGTTTCAAAAAAATATATATCGGGGAGGTGCCAATACCACACACTACGCTTGCATGAAAATACGATATAAATATGCAAGTTCATATCATTATAATCAAATAGCAGTGTCATAATCTAATACCGCTTAGAATGGATGTACACATCTGATATAGAATGTTAAATAGTACATTATCTAAATGTTTAATAATACCATTACATAATGAAATTAAACATAAATGACGATCCATGACACATCTCCTGTCGTTCCAAGGAAAGTGTACAATGTGGAACTCTCCATGTTTGACAACAGAAAGGTAGCTTCTCCGATCAACAATAACATGCTGAGAAAAAACAACCAATATAATTCTATTTAATAGCCATTAAGTTTCATACTATACAATACATTATTATGAACAATTTGTGGCCGAGTAAACTTTCGGCCCTTATATTAACTACTCAGTCTTCTTCTTATATTAAAGATGGGAACAGAAGAAGATGATAACAAAGCACAATAGTATGTGTTCACCTAAAGTGAGGACAGTTGTGCTAATGTATTGTAGTAATATAGGTGTGTTATGGCTCTGTCGTATATCTAGAAATAGGACAGAAGTATTAGTTGGAATCATGTGGGCATCTAGACAGAATGTCAGCCATCACATTATCCGACCCACGGATAGCTCGTACCGTGAAGTGAAAAGGTTGAAGAGCAATAGCATATCGAGTGGATCTCGAACTCTTCAAGTTCTTAGTCTGAATAGCTGTAAGAGCTTTCTGATCAGTTTCTAGAATGAAATGTGCGCCCAGGAGGAATCTTTGTAGTTTGAGAATAGACCAAACCATAGCCAACAATTCACGGTCTAAAACCGAGTAGTTCCTCTCTGCCGCATTTAGTTTTCTAGAAATGTACATGACAGGATGCAGAGTTTCAGCATATTCCTGCATAAGTGCTGCTCTGATCCCAGTGGATGAAGCATCACTTCGAAGAACAAAAGTCCTATCAAGAGTAGGTAATCTTAGGATGGGAGGAGAAGAAAATATTTTCTTGATCTGGTCTAAGGAAGATTGACATTCCTGAGACCAACGAACCAGATTAGGCGACCCTTTCTTCAACAAAGTTGAGAGAGGTGCCATGATCGAAGATAGATTCGGGATGAATCTCCCATAGAATTGAATTAGACCCAAGAGACTACGGACTTGTTTCTTCGTTTTAGGTACAGAGATGTTCAATATTTTCGAAGTATTGTGGTCTTCTGTCTTCAAGAGACCATGACACACACGATGACCCAGGAAAGAGATTTCACCAAAACCAACATAGGCTTTAGAGGGTTTTGCTGTCAAATTAAACTCACGTAGAGTGGACAGTAGGTCATATAAACCCAAATAGTGATCTTCCCAGGAATCACTGAAGAGACAGATATCATCTAAGTATGCGATGACGTCTGAACGATGAGAAAGAATTCGACGCATCATGCGAACGAAAGTAGCAGATGCGTTCATAAGACCGAAAGGCATAACATTCCATTGAAATAGACCCCTAGGTGTTGAGAAAGCAGTAAGAGGTTTGGCATGATCTGCTAAAGGCACTTGCCAATAACCTTTAGACAAGTCAAGTTTAGTGAAGAATCTAGAATTAGAAAGTCTAATAAGTAGATCTTCTAGTAAAGGCATAGGTTCAGCATCGAACTTTGTGACTTGATTTAATTTGCGATAATCAACGCAAATTCGTATGTTCTTATCTTTCTTCCGAACAATAACCATGGAAGAAGAATATGGAGAAGTCGATGGTTCAATTATGTTTAATTGAATCATTTCATCCAATTCCTTTTCCACTTGTGACTGAAAGTGTATAGGGATAGGATAAGGCCTAACCCTAATAGGATTATTGTCGGTAAGAATTATGTCATGTTCTATGACATGCGTGTGACCAGGGATGTCGGTTAGAACATCCTTAAATGTCTGTAACATCGACGAGACTTGACGATGTTCATCAACAGAAAGATTAGGAGAAATGGAGACATCTTTCCAAGATTCCATGGAATGTAGTGGAACCACTGGAAGAGGAAGATCGACATCAGAAAAAACAGATTCCTCATATTGTATGACAGACAGGGATGAGTAATGACCATGAGGTACAAAAGAATCGTCCGTTGCCTGGAAAATAGGCAGCAAATAGTCTGGACGCTCATGAAATTCCGTCAGCATGTTGATATGGAAAGTTTTATGCTTTCCATCTATATCGACCACATAGTCAACATCGGAAATTCGTGAGACTATTGCATATGGACCTTTCCATGCAATCAGAAGTCTATTTTCCCTACTGGGGAGTAGGACGAATGCTTTGTCACCTGGACAAAGTTGTCGAAGGACATCTGTTTTACATTGTGTTAGCAATACTGCCTTGCTTTTTCTTTAGCATTTTCTGACGAAGCATTCGCTAGTTTGCATGCATCAATGATTGCTTTTTCCTTTAAATTTCTGAGCAATGACATGCTCAATGATCTTTTTGAAATGACATACTCATATGAAGATTGAGTGTCATCACTAATATCATCGGCAGTGATGAGATCGTGTAATAAAGACATAGGGCCGCGCGGACGCGCGCCAAAGACAAGTTCAAAGGGAGAAAATCCTGTGTGTTCGTTTGGGACCTCTCTATAGGCAAAGAGAGCCGCGGGTAAAACCCCTTCCCAATCTTGAGGATGATCTTCAGTTATCTTACCAAGTAAAGTCTTGAGCGTTCTATTCAGACGCTCAACTAACCCATTAGACATAGGATGATAGATGCTACTGAGAGTTCTTTTAATGTGTAAGGTAGACATTACTTGAGACATAGTATCAGATATGAGTTGAGTGCCATGGTCAGACAGTATTTCTCTGGGGAATCCCAAGCGAGAAAATATCAGCCAAAGAGCATCTGCGATATCTGTAGTAGATATGCTCTTTAGAGGGATAGCCTCTGGCCAACGTGTGCACATATCGACACATGTAAGGATAAACTGATGTCCTCTGGCCGACTTTATCTTAAAAGGGCCAATAATATCTATGGCCATTTTCTGAAATGGCCGAATAGGGATGTCAGCAGCCTAAATAGGTGCAGCATGTCGTGGTCCTCTAGATTTGACCTCCTGACATACCTGACATGATCGGCAGTATATACGAATGTCCTTGTTAACAAAGGGCCAAAAGAAAGCCGCAAGGACTCTCGACTTTGTACGGGAAAATCCCATGTGTCCAGCACATTGCGAGTCATGAGCATATTACAATATTTGCACTCTCATACTCTTGGGAACAAGAATTTGCGAATGTGCTGACGTAGCCGAGTCTTGTACCATACGTACAAGTACGCCGTTTTTCATTGCTATCCAAGATTTTCTTTGTGTATCCTTATTTGGATCACCTTTCTTCGCAAGAATGAAGAATTTTTTTAGCGTCGGATCTTCTTCTTGTAATTTTATGAACGAGTTACGAGAAATAACCAAGTTACTATCTTGGCTATGAACTTCATTATCATTATTCAACGAAGTTTGTGGTGTTTGTAGAGCTTGTGCTCTTGTAACCACTGCATTGGTAGCTTGCATATTATCATCTTCCCAAGCAGCAATCTGCTGTGGGGTACATTCCCTAATTCCGTGGATACGACCAATAATAAGGTCCGCAATAGGATTAGGTAAGAGACAGGCATGCACATCTCCAGTAAAGAAAGGAGTGGCAATGTGAATTACAGCAGTAGGATATTTTTCTAGAGTGCCGCCAAATGTGACACATTTGATAACCCTTCCTGTCGCACAGGATGGTTCTACAAGCGATTGTCTAACACCAATAGTGGTGCATCCGGAATCGAAAAGTAGTGAGACCGGAGTATTATTAACAAGACCCTTATGTAGGATTAGAGAACCTCTCCCGTCATGTGCAACCGAAGCAGGAAGAGCAGGGAGAGGGTGACCACAACTCAAAGTCGATATTGTAGTCGGTTCGAACAGAGTACTGCATTGGGGGCATTTATTTGCTCTCCCAAAGTCAAAAGAAAAACAAGTGACAGCGTCAGAGTTTTTATTATCAGAAACCTGATTACAAGCTCCCTGAGATTCTTGTTGAACAGAGTTAGCCTGCTGATATCTCTTTTTTTTTGTATTGAGATCTACCGCGTCTACTATTACCTCTGAAGTTATCACTGTTATTATTATCTCTGTAGTTACTAGTGTCTCTATTATAATTGTTATCCTGTTTCGAACTACAGTTTCTATGATTATTATCATGTCCACATTGATGTGAACATCTATTTGTTTGGTTTTGAGGTCTACGCGAGGAAAAGCCTCTGTTACCATATCCTCTTCTGAAATGCCTAAAATTATTAGGTTGGAAGTAACGAGGACTGTCAGCTCGTCTCCAATTCTTCGAAGAAGAATCACCCTGAAATTGATTTCCATAATTTTGACCGTAACTACGGTTACTTTTCCTATCAAAATTTTGTTGGAATCTATGACTAGAGTTTTGACCATAAGGTGCTGCCGAAGCAACTGGCATACCTTCTTTCACTTTAGCGTTACCAATGGTTACGTGAGGATGCGCAGTTATATACTGGCTACAGAAATCTTCCATTTCTTTTATTGTTTTAGGTTTACGTTCGTGAAGGAAAGCAAGGAAAGACTCATTAACAGAAGACATGACTTTGTCTCTAAGTATTAAGTCTATAAGTCCTTCATATGTTTTTTCTATCTTAGACAGCTCCACCCAACGTGAAAAAGTAAGACGTATCTTTGAAATGAATTCAGAGAATTGCATTCCAGTTTCTGGCAACATATTTTTAAATTGAAGACGATAGCCGTCTTCGTCAAGTTGGTATTTCTTTAACAACATAGCCCTGACAACCTCATAGTTGTTCTTGTCAGGCTCATCTACCATGCTTAACATACTCAAAGCATCACCTCTAAGTATTTTGGACAAATGATAAACCTGCAGTGATTTATCTATGTTATGTACTTTACATGAAGTTTCAAATCTGTCCAGATAGAATGTTATATCGTCGATGGGAGCATTGAATGGTGGTAGATTAAGCTTGAAAGTGCTTGCATTAGTCTTATCTGAGACCTTATTTGCATCATTAGCATTACCCATGTTCATCACCTTTAATTTCTCAACTTCCAAAGCTAAGAGTTTTTCTTCATGCTCCATTTTTGCTTTTCTCTCATCAGACTCTCTTTGTAACTTCCTTTCTTCAGCTTCAGCTTGTTTTTCTAATCTTTTATTTTCAGCCTCTATTTCAAGTCTTTTATTTTCAGTCTCAAGTCTTTTATTTTCAGACTCAGCTTCTCTTTTTTGTTTTTCCATTTCCATTTGGAATCTTTTTTCATCCACCTGCATCTGCAGTTTCTTTTGCTCAGCTTCCATTGCTTTATCATATTGAGCAGTTGCAAATTCTTCTAACTTATCACCAGTCTTCCCAAGCAATTTACCCTGCTCAATAAAGTGCTCAAATGTAGACATGATGAGTAATAATATGAGTCCACAACCTGAAATAATTAATTATCTTATTTCAAATTTAATTATAACAAGTCTTAAATGAAGCACTTGTTTACTCACAACACTATATTATCATCCCAATCTCTGTGGGAAACAAGTCTTATATCAAAGAACTTGTGTATAGACCTTTTTGAAATATCATCAATCAACTCTTGATCATAGGTGCACTTCCCATTCAATAGTGCACAATACTATTCATCATTTATTAATCATCAGTGTATTAGTAATGCATAAGCATAACCCACTATTAAATGTGAATTAACTACTATAAATGTAACCAATGACTATGTAAACACAATCACAATGTAAACAATAACAATGTAAACATTACACTGTAAACAATACAATGTAAACAATACAATGTAAACAATAACAAAGATTTAGCAACCATACGAAAACATTCGTAGAAATCAACAAAATATAAAGCGAAAATTAAAGAAATATCACAAAAAATGTGATGATATCTACGAGAAGATAATACAAATACAAGACACCACAGTGTATAAACAAAAATGGTATATGAAACTAAACAATAGAAAAGAGTAGGCTAGCAAATACAAACAAAAATCAACAGAACTAAAGAATGCAGAAAAATAACGAAAACAATACTAACACATGTCATCACAACTAACAAAAAATAGCAACAGAAGTCGCTTTGCAAATTCCAGTATCGGAAATTTGCACACCCTACAGAAAACGCTCACGATAGACGACCTCTATGACGTGGTATGATCTAAGGGAGACAACGCCCAACCGAAAACCCGCAGAAACATAAACATATAAATATACAAATAACATATAAACATATAACATGTAAACAAAAGAATGAGAAATACAGAAGACTCAGTAGAAGTATAAGGGCACAGTTCACAAACAAACAGGCCACTTAACTTATAGTACTCCAATCGTCAGTACAGCAAAAACAGGTCGTAATCAGCATTCCAAGATCGAAGATCCAACGTTGATCACACATCTGAACTTGCATCAAACAGCTAAGACGATGGTTGAGACTTGAGCTTCTAAACAGTACAGACAGTATACAGGTAGTGTAGTAACGGCACTTGACCTTCTTATCCAGGAGTAAATTGCTTGAATCGGTACTTGGCCTTCTCAAGAACTCGTAGCAACCAGAACTTGGCCTTCTCAACAACTACAGCAACCTGGAACCTTGATAGCAGCAACTTGTGTTATCCGGCAATATATACAACGCCGGGTACTGTCAAATTTCTTGCTTTATGGCAAAACTGCAATTTCGACATTTATCGGGCAATGCCGAGTAGTCTCAGAATTCTTTATGTTGATGTTCTTGAAAAATGTTGAAATGTTGATATCATGTAGAATGAAGTGGGTAAGGGACCCCGTGTATGCTGGTACCAGACCAAACCAGCTTATGGCCACCAAATGTTGCGTAGCAAAATGTGTGTTGCGTATAAATGTTCCGTGGATGATGTCACATTTGCCACACAATGTTGAGGGTGCTATATTTCATCTGCTTTCCAAAGGTATGATAATATTGGCACTTGCAGAGTAGTGTATTACCCTCAGATACCAGGGATGATGAGGCAGAGTAACATGGTGTCTTTAGTCTGGTTTAAGTGTGTGACGTAAGGATAGAGTCAGATAGCTACAGTATCATACATGGACGTCACATCAGACCATACAACGTAGAAAGTCAATAAAGCTTTTAACAGCAGTGATGTTTTTTGGCAATATATATTGTGTACGCCACAATGGCACGATGCATGGACATCGTTATGCAGAAACATCACAGGTATAGTACAACAGTCATTGTATCATCGACGTAGTCAATTCAACAGGAACAGCATACAGCATCAAATAATGTAAATCATATGCCTTTTAGGATATCGTAATCAGCTGTACATGTAGTCAGGTAGTAAACTTCCCCTTTCCATAAGAGCTAGTAGATATCAACTAGGAGATTAAATCTAGTCTCCTATATTCGACCTCAACAAGACAGGCATCTTTTGAGCGTCACATTATCGTCCTCTATGTTCCTTAAACAGCAAAGGTATCAAACCTAGATCCATCAATAGAGTTCAGGAAGCAAATGGTCCTTAGGACAGGCATCAATCGATGCGTGACAATATAAGTGGATCGTGAGCTGAGCAAACTCGTCATATCATAGACTCTATAATGAGGCAGGCTAGGCAAAAGTCAACATCACGAGATGGCGATAAAGTTACTCAGCAGAAAAGAATTCAGTTACCTGTTCATCAGGAATTAAATCACATAAATCACATAGATCACATATGCCTCCAGGCATTTGGAATAACGTAGAGATATATCATCGAACCTTAAAAGGAAATGACATCGCAAGTTGCCAACTGTTTCTAGGAAAACGCTCCATACATGGTTATGACATAAAATCGCTCACACACAAACTATCAACAACCCTAGCTATCAAGATAAGACAACTTCCTGACGATGCTATCAAGATTAGACGACTGTAGAAATAAAAGTGACTCAATTCCATGAGTTACTTCCCATGCATTAAAAAATTGAATATAGTCAAAATGCATGGTCAGAATATATAGTCAGAATAAGTTGCGACAAGTTTAGCGCAACAGTCTTGTTGCACCACGCTGCTTGTAGGACCTTTAAGAGTAATAGGTGGCCTGATGCTCCCATGTACTTAACCATTTCCAGTGTTATGCCATCATGCCTTGCTGCTTTACCCATCTTGATTTTCTCCAGTGCTGCCTTCAGTTCTTCCATCTTTATGTCATCTGCATCACCATTGGTGTCCTCTTCTATGCTAGTGGTTATCATTTCTGATGATTTACATTGCTCACCATCAAGGAGTTCTGAGAAATATCCTTTCCATCTTTCCATTACTTCTTTCGTGGCAGTAAGCAATTTGCCTTGCTTGTCCTTTATAAATTTGAGTGGGCATTGTTTTTCCTTCCTCATATTCTTCATGGTCTAATAGAGCAATTTCTTGTTTCCTTGCGCATCTTTTCTAGCTTTTCTTCAAATTCTTCCCAGGACAACTAGCACCGTATTCTTTGCTTCTTTTCTGAGTATCACATGTTCTCTATATTTCTCTATTTGTCCTGCTGTGTTTTTAGCTCCTAAATATTGTTTCCTTTCCATTTTGTAATCGAAAGTTAAGGGAATTAATTCTTGATAGCTTATCATGGACTACAAAGGGGCATAACTTAATAAATGGGAACTTCTGATCTTACAACTTTGTCTAATTGGAAATTGAACATTCTTCATTAACGCTACTTATTGATGGAACTTGCATTAACGTGGAAGATAATCATGGACACACTTTGTGCGCGAGTATAAAAATTTTCGCGGGACTTTAGTTGGTTATTACTGAACCAGTACGGATGACGTTTATATATTATTGCTTTAAATACGGTGCTTTAAGCAACTGTTAATTAGTTTTAATTAGCTTGATGAGATCCTGTATTTGACTTAAGGGGAGTTTAACCCCCCAAAAAATGAAGAATTTCATTGAAGATATAACATTTTAAATATATATATTGCACTAAAAAAATACATCCATTTGCTCACATTTCTGTTTTTTTATTTTCACTAAAACGTTTGTGGATGATTTTATATAAATTTTTAAAGTATGTCAGGTAAGTGTATTGTTTACCTAATTATATATGCAAAACATACAAATTGGTGTATCTTTGCTTCTAATGCTTGGATTGTAAAAAAAATTTCGGTATTCATTTCCCTGAAGCAAATAGAATTAAAAATTTTTAAACATCGTTTCATGTACAAAAATAATCTTTATTGGCTACTTTTTGTTAATCATGACCAAAGCTTGGGGTCTGCGGCCAATCAGAAGCGAGCTCTCAAAACGAACTATTCTATTTCTGTGACAAAGCAGGTCACAATTCTACCACGTGTGTAAACATGTGACAGTTGCTGTGTGAAAATAATTCTTTATTATTTATAATAATGGATAAAAATTCACGAAAGAGACAGGACCGTTCAAAGAAAAAAAAGTTTCAAGGAAATTGGTATGTGAAAATAAAGGATAAATGAAAATATAAGTACTGAATTTGTAAACTGCAATCCACTAACAGAGGCAGTACCGGTAGCGGAATATAGTGTCGCACACAATGCTAGTAATTCTGAATGTGATCCTGTAAGCACTTCTAGATTATCATCATTTTATCAAAAGCTACACAAAAATATCCTAGATCATGAATATGCTGATTAAAAGGTAGAAGCAATGATCCGATTCAACAATTTCCATGTCCATCTTGTTATGAACTATTGGACACTGGAGATAACTTTATAATTTCAAAGAAGCTAGTAGGTCTAGAGAGTCAGTTTTATATAATGTGCTCACAATGTAAACATGTTATTACCATGAACAAGACCATGAACAAGAACCCAGACAATGTGAACTTGAGATTCACCTTTGCGATTCATAGCATTGGGTGTCACATGGAAAAGGGAAGGCGCTTTCTGGGAAATATGAATATGCCACCATCAGTAAGTAACGTAAGAAGTACCACCTACAGAAAAAAGAAATTGGAAGCCACCTCTATGGTTGCAGATGAGTGCAACGCAGAAGCAGCAGCAGAAATAAATCTGTTAGAAGGTAAAGATGTAGCAGTTTCATGTGATAGTACGTGGCAGCGGCGATGCTTTACAAGCAAAAATTGTGTGGCCACAGTTCTTTCTGTTAGCTAAAAGGGACCAGCAAAGGTGTTAGATGAAGAAGTGAGCAGCAATTATTGTGATAGCTGTATGAAAACAAAGAACAGAATGTCAGACCATGAATTCAAACTTTCACTTCTGGATAAAGTATAAGAAAACAGATGCACGAAGTTCACAGAGAATGGGAAAGCTTCTACCGACATAGGTGGAATAGGCAGATTAACCAAGTTAGCCATAAGACGACATCCAAGGACATTATGGGGCAGCCATACGCAGATTTGTAGGAGATGTCCCAGCAATGAAGAAGAGTATTTGGGCAATCTGGAAACACAGACAAGGAATACATGAAGACTGTGACAGATGGTGCACTGAGAAAAAAGACCCAGCTGCGGATAATAAGAATCAACTTCCTGAATTTGTGTGTTCTATTATTAAAGAAGTTTTTGAGGAACTTGCAGCTGATACCCTTCTGGAAAAGTGTGCTCATGGTGGGACTCATAATTCAAATGAATCATTTCAGAATCTCATCTAGTATAGGTGCCCAAAGAATGTATTCATTGGAAAAAGTAGGCTGCCAATAGCTGTAAATGATGCAGTGATTGTGTGAAACAGTGTCGAACTGACGAGAAAAAACATCTTTAATAATTTAGGTCTAAACATTGGCA
Source organism: Oreohelix idahoensis (assembly GCA_024509875.1). Lineage (NCBI taxonomy): Eukaryota > Metazoa > Mollusca > Gastropoda > Stylommatophora > Oreohelicidae > Oreohelix > Oreohelix idahoensis. The sequence goes on along the minus strand of JAMPIV010000299.1, from coordinate 1,696,030 downwards.
AATATGCATTTCAAATTTTTTTCGCAAATTGACAAAAAGCGCTTACAGTCTGCTGAAATAAAGAATTTAATGAAAAGTAAGCTGGGAAGTATGAAACAGCCCATGAAATCAATAAAGGAAAATACCAGAGATGACTCTTACATAGCAGGGGGATACTGAGGTGAGTAAATTGTGTGTAAAAGTGTAATTCTTTCCCTGTTTTCTTAATTTTCTCAAAACAGCATTTTTCATACACTTGTGCGCACTTTGCCCAAGATTTAAAAAAAAACTATTAGGGATACAACAGTGAATTTTGGGCCACATGCTGTACACATAGTGCTCATAACAATACGCTAAACTAAAGGATATATGTTAACAAACTGCAAAACTGTTAAGAAGTAGCTAAGATATCCCCTAAAAAGTTACAACTATTTGTCGACTGGTATGTTAAAATCACCCCCCCCCCCCTCCCCCCCCAAAAAAAAAAAAAAAAAAAAAAAAACTCAGATATCAAACCAATGAAAATTGTTTTAGTAAGAATCATTATCATATATTAACAAATGAAACAGAAAAATTTCATAACTCAAGCTGTACTCACATTTGAGATATCTTGGGCAACAAAATACCCCAAAAAAGCTCAAATTTCCCTTTGTTCTACTATTTCCCCCCCATAGACCGCAAGTTTTCAGTATATGCCTGTTGCAGGCTGTTTTTCTTACTTCCAGTCCAAGGGAATTAATTGTTAGAAGTCTAGAACAAGCAAGCCGGATTTTGGTTGTCCCGCTCGGACAGCGGTTTGGTCCGCTGGTTAATTTATTTAAAAATATACTAACATATTATATTCTGTCACAGTGTGATTAACACAGCTGTGGACTGGCGGTGCTCCGCTGGGGGCGGGTACATAATGTCAGTCGGGTGTGAGAGGTGTTCTCATACACTTAACTTAACAACACGAAACTGCGAGGTCAGCAGGTCAGGGGTGAATGCAAGGGGCGTTCTGATTGGGCAGTGAAGAAGGGGGAGGCAAGCGAGTGATGAGGTTTTGGTGATGATGGCCGACGCGTATTGTCGAATGCAAGAGGATATTTAGTTGTGAGAAGATAAGGCATTCGGTTATCTGAGATTTTCATCAATGTGTTACACTTTGCTAACTACATATATTGTTGTGATTTTGTGGTGATAATTATTTGAATACATTAGACAGAGTTGGGAACATTGCTAGTGTTCGTTATTATTTGAATGCGTTCCACTCCACCCCTCTGTCTCTCATGTGTAGTATTTTTGAGGACTAAGGCATATGTGTATTTAATACAAAATACCCTGTGTCAGGTGGGGAGCTCGTTTTTGGGTCCTCATGTTTGATTATCTTTGCACGTCAATGCAGCGCCAGGTCAGAAATCTATTTTAGTTCACATACACTGTAGGCCTGTTTTTCAGTCACGTAGTTCTCAGGTACTTTTTTTGAATAGTGAGTCACGGGTCACGGATTAGCGATACACAGTGAAGTGGGGGATTTATTATGAACAGTACGCTGTGTCAGTGCTAACAAAATGTCAGGGCGACATTGAGCACTCTTCTGGTTAAGAAAACGACGCGGTTGTCGGCCAACGTCTGCGGTGTGAACCAGGTTGTGGCAGGTTCGTTGACATTAATTTTGTTGTCTGCAGGGCGGAGAGGACGAAGATGTTTCTGCTAGTACAGGTTGGGCGAACAAGTTGATGGCAGCCTGGGTAGCATTCATTTCAGCGTCTGACTAGTCAAGACTAGAGGCCGCTGCAGCGCCGTTTGAAAGCCAACAGTGGGACAGTGTTGCCACTACACAGTGTTTACTGGCTCAGGAGACGACGTACCTGTAGAAATCAAGTGGGTGAGTCTTCTTGTGGAACGGGGTGCATGCCGAACACGGGAACTGGTGCATTACAGTATCAATATTTTACACACGGTCGTTACGGAGGTTGCCAGAAGCTGAACAGTACTAGATTTACGTTACGATCTTTGCCTTATACAAAACACTGCAGTCCATCATCATAAACTGTACTGAACTTTTTCTCACGTAGAAGGCTGCACTACACCTTTGCAAACGGTGGTATCTTTCATGAACTCGTGAGATGTTATTGGAGTGGAGCTGGCAAATCCTCGCCTTGTGCTGACGACGAGCTAGTATACAGTTGTGGTATAACTTTGATACGTGTGGTCTGACTTTTTGCTTGACATCCCTGTGATATTTCAGTGAAGACAAGGCACTATCTGGTGACAAGTGTGGACTTTGTGCCTTACTCAGGGGTCATCCTAATGGACAATATTTGTAACTTTACGTAACTTTGTAACGTGTCGTTCGTTGTGTGGGACCATTGGATCATTAGTGACTAAAGTGCTGTAGATATCAACGTCATCATCAGGAACCCAGACCTGCGGAGATCATCAGTTTAATTGATTTATAGTTAATTTTTTTTAAATGTAGTATTATTACGATTATTATATATTATTGGACAATTATTTTTCTTTTAGTACCTTTCTACTTTATAATATTATATAATTAGTAATCATTCTCCTGCGACCTCTTTTCCATTTGGTTGGTGAGTACGTCATCCAACTGGTGTGGTGTTGCAACATACTACCTTTGGTCACTTCATTGTCGATTGTAGGTTTTTGTTGTGTCTTCGTAGAAGTATAATTTTGGTGTCATTTGGTTGTTGTGTGGGTTAAGGATTTTCTCTTTTGCATTGCGGAAAGAGATTATGCTAAACTGTTCTTTAGGACTGTTGCTAGGTGAATTGTGTGCCGGAGCACGGGCACATAGAGCTGACCCTATTGGCTGCCCTGCATAATTCACGTTGCACATTTTAGTGTATTAGTGGTGCAGTTCGGGTTTGTTTGCACGGTGTCATATGTGTAATAGTGTCTCTTTGTCATGTTTAATTGGAGTATTCTCTTGTATTCTTCTTACTATCATGTACATATGTTAATTTCCCAAACTCTTGTTTTCATTTGTTAACAGCTACGGTTTATAATTAGACATCTGCTGCTGTCTGAGGATTTTTTTTTTTCTTATTCTACCGTACTGTTGTGTTCGTTCGTGTAGTAAGGTCGTCTTGATCATCTTCATTATTGTCATCATTGTTTATATTTATGTTTGTTTTGTTTTAGTGAAGTGTATCTCAATTTCAATTCCAGTACCGATAGCATAAGAGTAGGTTGTGTATTTTTGCTTGTGTAGACGTAGTTATCTCGTTTGGTTGAGAATCACATGTATGTTTATGCCATTAATTATATATTGCAGTGGTGTTTAGTTTCACTGCTTAAATATTATGGGTGTCATGGGTACAGCAAATTATGCTGTTGAATAACTTCACACCATTATACTGAATACACCTATTTGAGTGGTACAGTCAGTATTTCTGACTAGGCATTACATATAATTTTTTATTCTTTTTTAGTACAATATCTGATAATTTTCCAGTGGGGAATACTAAAGGCATTTTTTTTTTTGTACATTGAGTACTGCTCTAAGAAATTGTAATTTAATTACATTATATTACGATGGCTAGCCTCTTAGAATTTGTTGAGGTTGGTAAAGAGCTAGCATTAACAGGCCCTGCTCTACAAGAATGGGCAGAAAAAAAATGGAAAGAAAAACAGGAAAATGATAGAATGGAACGGTGTGAGGAGAGAGAATTCCAGAAATTGAAGATTGAAGCTGATAAATTGAAGATAGAAGCAGAGAAAGAGATGAAGAAGATAGAAGCTGACAAATTGAAGATAGAAGCAGAGAAAGAGATGAAGAAGATAGAAGCTGACAAATTCAAGATAGAAGCAGAGAAAGAGTTGAAGAAAATTGAAGCTGACAGAGAAATAAATCTGAAGAAGCTAGATAATGAGTCCAGGAAGCAGGATTCAGGTGGGAAAGAATTCTCACGTCCCTATAGACTACGGTTACCCAATTTTAATCAAGATTTGGACAGTATGGACGTGTATTTGGAACGTTTTGAAGCAGAAGTTTTGGCTTGGAAGATAAAGAAGGAGGAATGGCCTGTTCTGCTGGGAAATTTGCTTTCAGGATCTGCGTTAGAAACTGTGTATAGTATCCCTTTAACTGACAGAGCAAATTATGACATAGTCAAGGAGAGGTTGTTAAGGAAATTTCGTCTAACGGCGGAAGGGTATCGGGCTCGTTTCCGAGACGTGAGACCAAGCGTCAATCAGGATTTTGAGGATTTTATTGCAAAAATTACTCAGCTATTAAATCGATGGATTGAGATGGAAGGTATTACTAAAGACTTTGATGGGCTTTTTGACCTTATGTTACGGGACAAGGTATTGTCATCGTGTTCATCTGAGCTTATTGCGTTTTTCCAGGAACGCAAGCCCAAAAACATCGGTACGATGTCAGAATTAGGACACCAATATGTGACCGCGCATCCAGGAAAGGTCATACACAGGGAGAGTATCTCTGAGACTTTCTCAGCGAGTATAGGAAAGATTACTAGAAAACCTTACAATCAACATAGATCTAAGAGTGCCGATAGATTTGGCCCCAGAAGATTTAATTATGATAGACCCTACTTTCGGGGAGACAGATCTCCTGCACGGTATGACAATTATCGGGACCATAGATCACCGAGGAAGAAATTTAACTATCAATCTGATAGAAATCAATACAGATATACTGGAGACAGACAGGATAGGTACCCGCGGAATCAGATCCAGATAGATGCGCCAAACGAGCAGGAACAAAAAAGATTTCGCAAAAGCTCACAATATCAAAGAAACAAATCCTTTGAGAAAAAGGAGTCAGACCGAGTAGTCAGACACTCTCCAAACAATAGTCCGAAAAAGGATAGCAATACTCAGCTACACTGTAGTCTTTGTAATGGAACAGGACATTTGGCAAAGGTCTGTGCTAATAATTCAGAACGAGCGAATTCGGCTTGCATATTAGAAACCTTTAACAATGAGAATTGCGAAGGGTGTAGGCCATTATTTGAACCAGACGGTAAGCCTATGCTTATCTGTGGTCACACTCTGCCTTGTCTCTCTTCTCTTGAAGAAAATGGTCATTTGGAATTGCATCCAGGATTTGTGCAAAAGCAGGAAGTGTCTGTGTTGAGAGACACGGGCTGCACAACTATAGGAGTGCGTAGATCCTGCATTGACGACTCATGCTTGATAGGTAAGACAGCAAGATGTGTCACTTTCGGGGGTAACATTGAGTATTACCCTCTTGCCATTATTGAGGTGGACACACCCTTCATATCTGGTAGAGTACAGGCCTGTGTACTCGAAGCACCGATAGCGGATTTGATTGTTGGTAATGTGCAAGGTGTGCAGGAATGTACTCAGATGGACATTAGGAAATGGAGGGACAATCGTGTGCTTAGGGCCAATGCGGTGATTACTAGGGCGCAGTCAAAGGCAGATGACGCATTAGAAGCGACGCATCATGAAGCTAAGACATCGGAATTGGTCACTGGAAGTCAGGATACACAGGTGTCGGACTTTATCCAGCACCAACGGTCAGACGGATCATTGCGTAAATTGTACAACTTTGCCGAGAGAGGTGATGTAAAGTGCACGAAGTTGGCCAGACATTGGTTCGAGCTCAAGAATAATGTTCTCACGAGGTGTTTTCGCTAAGGGAGTACAAACTCAGCGCCAAGTGGTGGTACCGTGTAATTTAAGAGCAAAAGTGTTAGAGGTTGCACATGACTCCCCTTTCGCGGGGCATATGGGGGTGGCTCGAACGCGCCAGAGGGTGCTGTCACAATTCTATTGGCCATTGTTTAGCAAGGACATTAAACTATATTGTAGGTCCTGTAAGATATGCCAACAGATGAGGCATAAAGGCAGAACTCCCAAAGCTCCAGTGCAGGTTACGGACTTGTCAGTACGACCTTTCCAGAAAGTAGCGATTGATATTATAGGCCCACTCTTGGTCACTTCAGACAGGGGATATCGTTTCATTTTAACGATGGTAGATTTGTGCACCAGGTGGCCGGAGGCGGTGCCGATGAAGAGTATTACTTCACAAGCAGTCGCAGAGGCTTTGCAGATGTTGTTTTGCAGGTTTGGTTTTCCGGAAGAGATATTATCGGATAGGGGCCGTCAGTTCATTTCGAAGGAGATGTCAGAAATCACTGGGCTGTTGGGTATTGCCCAAACATTCACGAGTCCATATCACCCTCAGTCAAACGGAGTTTGCGAGCGTTTTAACGGTGCGTTAAAACACATGCTGGCAAAAGTGACCGCAGAATCTCCACAAGAATGGGATAGGTTACTCCCAGCGGTCCTGTTTGCCTATAGGGAGGCTCCCCAAGAGAGTACAGGATTTTCCCCTTTCGAATTACTGTATGGGGCAAACCCAAGGGGGCCGATGCACATATTGAAGGATTTATTAACTGGAAAAGGTGCAAATAGCACCTCAGTTACGAGTTATGAGTATGTAGTGAGCCTCAGAGAACGTATTGTAAAATCTTGTTTGGTCGTACGTGATTGTTTGGCGGGGTCGTTAGCACGGTATCGGAAGTACGCAAATCGAAACTCCAAGCTAGTATCCCTGATTCCAGGTGAGGAAGTTTGGCTACTTTTACCAGCTAAAGAGGATCGCTTGAGCATTACGTGGCAAGGACCATTCAAGGTGGTTAAAAAAATGACAGATGTCGATTACCTGATTTCGGTCCGAAATAAGGAAAAGGTATTTCATGTGAATATGCTGAGGCCATATGTAGAACGACCTGAGTCATTGAAAGCAGTCACAAGGGCAGCACAGACTGAAGCAACAGTGGCATGTACGGCAGTCATTGATGACACGGGAGATGAAAAAGGTGAAGGGAATATCCAGTTATCCCTCGTACCCCTGGTTCCTTCGGAGTCATGGAATATGGTGCGAATCGGGGATGACCTAACAGTAGAACAAAAGTCGGAAGTACAGATTATATTAGCGGAGTTTAAGGATGTCCTCACAGATCTGCCAGGACGGACAGACCTGATTTCTCATGATATCACTCTGACATGTGATCAGCCTATTAGGGTAAAACCGTATCCATTGCCCATGCATTTCAAATCAGCTGTCGAGAAAGAAATTGGTGACATGCAACGACTGGGGATCATTTCTCCGTCTGATTCACCATATTCTTTTCCAATGGTTGTGGTTCGCAAGAAGAATGGATCTCTTCGTATATGTATTGACTTTCGGAGATTGAACAGCATCACCGTCATTGATGCTGAACCAATACCTAATCAGGAAGATCTGTTAACACAACTCACCCACGCTACATATTTCAGCAAACTCGATCTGTCTAGAGGCTATTGGCAGGTACCCCTCGCGGAGGCTGCGAAACCTCGTACAGCATTTAGCACCCCCAAAGGATTGTTTCAGTTCAATGTCATGTGCTTTGGCTTAGTGAACGCGCCCGCCACATTTGTGAGGATGATGAGAAGATTGTTAGGACATCGATCGGATATTATTACATATATCGACGATATATGTTTGTTTCATGAGTCATGGGAGGATCACATGAGGGGGTTGTCTTCCCTATTGCGGTGTCTAAGGCAGCATAATTTAACGGCACGGCCGAGTGAAGTTTGCATAGGGTTTAAAGAGTTAAGTTTCTTAGGACATACTGTAGGTCATAAGCACCTGAAACCGGAAGATGTAACAGTTACAAAGATTTTACGGTTGCAGACACCTAAAACAAAAAAGCAAGTGAAAAGTCTAATTGGACTTGTGAATTTTTATCACAAGTTCATCCCTCAGTTCTCTTCCATTGCAGCTACACTTACCTCGCTAACGAGTAAGGGGATGCCAAATAGGGTCGTGTGGACACAAGAGTGCGAGATAGCCTTATCTAGAATCAAGAGGGTGTTCTCTAGGAAACCCATCTTACTGATGCCAGATTTATGCAAACCCTTTGTTTTGCGGACAGACGCATCTTCTGTAGGAATTGGAGCTTGTTTAATGCAAGACCACCAGAGTACCTTACATCCAGTGATGTATGTGAGTCGGAAGCTGTTGCCGGCTGAGACTAGGTACTCCACGATTGAAAGGGAGTGCTTGGCAATTGTGTGGGCAGTTTCAAAGTTGTCCCGATATTTGATAGGTGCACATTTTGTATTACAGACAGACCATCGACCACTCTCATTTTTACAGTCGTCGAAATCGACAAGCTCAAAATTAACTCGTTGGGCTCTCCTACTGCAGCAGTACAAATTTACTGTTTTACCCCTAGAGGGTAAGCTCAACGTTGTAGCTGACACTCTGTCTCGTTTATAGAATGATGGTTTTTTTTCTTGGGTTTTCCCCCACACGATGTTTAAGTGAGTATGCAAGATATGTGAAGACAAGAAGGATATGAATGTATACTTGGCTCAAAAGCCGGATGTTGGGTGTTTGGAGTGCGCCCAGCCGCCTTCCAAAAGAAAAAAAAACTTTGTTTTTTCCCCGGGGGGGGGGGGGGGAGGAGATGTCACAGTGTGATTAACACAGCTGTGGACTGGCGGTGCTCCGCTGGGGGCGGGTACATAATGTCAGTCGGGTGTGAGAGGTGTTCTCATACACTTAACTTAACGACACGAAACTGCGAGGTCAGCAGGTCAGGGGTGAATGCAAGGGGCGTTCTGATTGGGCAGTGAAGAAGGGGGAGGCAAGCGAGTGATGAGGTTTTGGTGATGATGGCCGACTCGTATTGTCGAATGCAAGAGGATATTTAGTTGTGAGAAGATAAGGCATTCGGTTATCTGAGATTTTCATCAATGTGTTACACTTTGCTAACTACATATATTGTTGTGATTTTGTGGTGATAATTATTTGAATACATTAGACAGAGTTGGGAACATTGCTAGTGTTCGTTATTATTTGAATGCGTTCCACTCCACCCCTCTGTCTCTCATGTGTAGTATTTTTGAGGACTAAGGCATATGTGTATTTAATACAAAATACCCTGTGTCATATTCGAATCTTCGAGATTCAGAACGTTTCACAGCGGCTGAGTTACCGCGTGAGATGGATTTGTTTAAGCTGTTTTTGAGGTGAGCGATATTCGCTGAGCTTGCCTGGGGCATGAGTGATTGGCTGAGGTGTTCTGGGTAAGGAATTTTTGGAGGAGATTGAGTCCCCAGCGGGTGAACGGGGAAGATGTTGTAGCCATGTTTTTCGAGGTGTACCTGTGATTTTTGGTACAGTTGTTATGGCTAATGGATCTACGTGTGATTATCCATTAGAGTCATAAGTGATTATCTGCAGATAAGTTAAGATAAGATATGATAATGTACATTATTTAAAGAGATGTGTTATAGGCCTTGGTGTGTATAGGCCTGTGATTTCATACATGTATTATTATTGAAGGATCCATAAGATAAAGATGTGCTATAGGCCTTGGTGTGTACAGGCCAGTCATACATGTATTATTATTGAAGGATCCATGGACATATAGTTTCTTTGTACTGCTATGCCATCAGTTGCTCTTTGAGGCCATACGTATTATTGTTAGAAGGATCCATGGACATATATATTCTTTGCACTGCAATGCCAGCAGTTGCTCTTTGAGGCCATACGTATTATTGTTAGAAGGATCCATGGACATATATAGTAGCACTGCGGTGTTTGCAAGCTACAGGAAGGGATAGCGCTGATAATTATATATATATATATATATACAGGATATATATAATATATATATGATATATATATATATATATATATATATATATATATATATATATATATACATATATTTATGCAGATATATATATATATATATATATATATATATATATATATATATATATATTATATATATATATATATATATATATATATATATATATTATAATAATAATAATAAATTCTTTAAGCACCAAACACGGCGCATAAGGCAGAAACCAGTGCTCTCCAGGTTGTTCGTTGTGACGCCACTCCTCTTAGCTCTTGCACATTATTTAGGCCCAACGTTCTTCCTTCTCTTATTATTGTTCTTCTGAGTGTTTCTTTTGGTCTTCCTTTTTTCCTCTTACCCTCAGGAACCCAAGTGAGCGCCTGTAGTGGTATTCTGTTGTTTTGTGTATATATATATATATATATATATATATAAATATATATATATATATATATATATATATATATATATATATATATATATATATATATATATATATATATATATATTATTACTGGAGGATCCATGAACATTTATTAGAGTTAATGGAGATACTCCGAGGCCAGGAGTTGTATATGCTTGTAGTTGATATGTAGGGTGAATATTGGTAGCCCTTACCTGATGCTATTTGATTCAATGTAACTGTATTTCGTCGATGTCATTGTGGTCGTGTCGTGCGTAATTAAAGTGTCTTAGAAAACGTCACCAGGTTTTCAACGATCAATGACTCTTACGAGTATTTACTGTTTAGACAATACACACAACATCATTACTGTTACCAGATGTAACAACAAGATTCAACAGTCACATTAACTGTTCAGTAATCAGGATTTAACAGTGGAGAAATACCCTTATAATAACAGTGGTGGTCAAGTCTTGTTTTCACCTAAATAACAGCATATAACAATACCTCAATGTTTTGTATTTTGTTCAGTCATTTTGCTTGTATAAAAGACCAGATATAGCTATTAACTTATAATTCTGTGTTTTTCATTTTGGGGGTTTAACCACACTACAGCCCATTTTAATTAAAAACAGCACAAACATGACAATAGGGATTTGTCTACATTCTCATAATTTAAGTGTTATATCTCGGAATCTACAAAAGTTATGAAAAATATAATTTATTTAAAGTTTTAAAATATAATGATAAACATTGTGTTTAAATGTGGTATTGAAAGATTAATAAATCTAAAAAAAATATTAGCAGTTGAAATATAAAAATATAATCCAATATGGCTGCCGTTCTCATGGTAACCAATTATGCCATCAAAACTCTTCATTATGCGTATCAACGACAGATGTAGGTTAAGTTTTTGCGTTTTCATTGCGCTCATGTGATAAATAACAAAAATAGCATGTCATTGTAGCTCAGCAAATAACAGAAAAAAATATCAATATTCCTCAGCAAAGCCTCCCTTTATTGATATATTGGTTTAGTGGCTTCAGACACAGTATTTTTATTGCGCTCGTTATTTATTTAGTTTTTTTAAAGTGTATTACTTACACGACTGCCTAGGTTTTGAGTGGTCTGTAACTAACCCTATATTTTCCGATATGCCTGACTTTCATCGGGCGAAATCCACAACGCGGTAATTTTTTTGTAACACTTACACAGCGTTATAGAAGAAACGGCTGTGTTTGAAAAAAAGGTTGTTCGAGAACACGATATACATACAACTAGGCATCACACAGCCATTCATCATCGGTATTACCATTCAGAATATCATGTCAATCACATTTTCAACAAGTATACTTCAATCCGTCCTGTGCCATCTAGTTAACGTATTTCCGAGATTTTTTTATACCCATCAAGTCCATCAAAGAATCTCTGAACAAGGAACCACCAGAGACACAATTGAATTTCCTGAGGCTGAAAACAATCTAGATGTTAATACAGACATTCCACGAAAAGAAGAAATCATCACAGCAATCAAAGGGTTGGGGAGTGGAAGGGCTCCTGGCCATGATGGCTTGGGTGAAGAGCTATTTGAGACGGGTCCTGAGCTAGCGGCAGAACTATTGAGGCCACTGTTTGCACTGGTCTGGAGAAAAGGGAAAACACCGACGGAGTGGAACGGGGGAATAGATGTCAAATTGCCCGGGAGGGGAGATCTTGCGGACTGCAATGGTTGGAGGGGAGTCGCTCTTCTCTCGGTTCCCAGCAGAATACTAGGCAGGATGGTTGTACAGGGAGTTTCAAGGGCAGTGGACCGCAGGCTGGGGAAAGGGCGGGCAGAATTTGGAAAGAGCGGAGGATGTATGGATCATATATTTTTCTTCGGGGGCATTGTGGGGCGGTGCTCGGAGTGGCGAGGACAGCTGTGCATTGGTTTCATTGGTTTTGAAAGGGCTTTTGACAGTATACATACGGACAGTTTATGGAAGGTGCTGAGGGCTTGTGGATATCCAGATTGCATGGTGTCAATCATAAAAAGCCTCTATGCAAACTTTACGTGTAGCGTTGGGCATAGCAACCTAATCTTTGAGGTGAAGACAGGAGTACGACAGGGATGCCCCTTATCAACAACTCTATTTTTAGCAGTCATTGACTAGGTGGTGCGCCAGACGGCAGAGGGCGGTCCGGGAGGAAAGTGATGGACTGCATTTTCTACATTGGAAGATCTGGAATATGCAGATGACATTGCATTACTAGCACATTCACATCAACACATCCAGGAAAAAACAAATAGACTTAATAAGTACAGCCAGCGGGTGTTCTTGGACATCAATCTAAAGAAGTCAGAGGTCATGACGCTCAATGTGAACAACCCTGAGCCCATATCAGTAAGAAATCAGCATCTGGAACAGACAGACACCTTCACATACCTAGGATGCATAGTAACACCAGATATCGGAGCGGGCAAAGACGTCAACAGCAGATTGAACATAGTGGGAACGACCTTTTTTAGTCTAAACAACATCTGGAAGTCCTCTCAGTACAGCACAAGCACAAAATTAAGATTATATCAGAGCTGTGTGCTTTCTGTGCTTCTCTATGGTGCGGAATGCTGGAGAGTTACAGAGAAGGAAATGTCGAAATTGCCCTCTTTTCATACAATATGCCTAAGAAAAATTCACCGAATCTTTTTAGCCGAATACCATCACCAACCAAGATCTGCTTTCTCGGAGCGAGCAAGAGGACATGCACACCATCATAACTGGCAGACGCTGGAGTTGGGTTTCCCATGTACTCAGAAGAGACCCCGATGACATAACAAGAACAGCTATGCTATGGACCCCTGAAGGAAAACGAAAGAGAGGCCGACCAAAAACAACTTGGCGGAGGACTGTGGAGGCTGAGATGCAAAGAATGAAACAGATTTGGGGCACTGAACGAAGGATAGCCACTGACCGAGCAAAGTGGAATCAATTTGTTGTTGGCCTACAAGATGCCACCAGAAGTAATGGCCACTGACTACTTTGACGGTCGGCGGCTAACGGTCCAAGAAGAAGAAGTCCATCTCCATAAGTTTTTTCGGTTTTACTATACATTTGTTTCCATAACAAGGACTGCCTTACAATGCTTTACACTGATTTTGTAAATGCACCTTATCCAATGAGCTGTTTCTCCTCATGTCTTGACTCCTCCTCATCCACCCCTCCCCCCACCCCACCAGTTCAATGTTAGTGATCTTGTCATGATTTTTCAAACCTTGTGTTCTGCGCAGGCTGCCATTTATGAATGTATGAAGCTTGGTGGTTGTCTTTTTTTTTTTTTTTTGTTCTTTCATGTTTCAGATTTATTGAGCAGGAATGCCTTGACGTTCGATTTGAAGATCAACTTTTCTATTGGACAGCGTTTATGTTTATTTTCATTTATTTCCCAATACAGCACAGTCTGATCTTGATCTTGGTATTTGTAGTTGGATATTGGTGTCCGTTGGTCCAACATTATCTATATTGCTACCATGCCATGTGTTTCACTCTAAATCTTCAGGTTGGTATTTGACTAGATCTTTGTCTGGCTATTATTTGTCGTATGCATTCTCTTTATCTTTGCCTTCTTCCTTGTGAATTAAAGACTGACACGTTGTTGCTTCGCATTAATTATTCTCTTAATCTGTAGCTTCTGTTAATTGTTATGGGACAAATGAACCAGGTAACTAGTAACATCTAAATCGTTAAGCTGTTAGCCAGATTCCCCTGAATTCCATTTCTAGTGGCTGGTGTCTTTGTTTTCATAACTCTATTTATAGCCATTAGGACAACGGTACGTGCAAGCAAGACATGAACGCCCTGGGCATAAATTTAGCAACATGGGAGAATGAAAATGTCAATCGCACCAAGTGGCGATGGTCCTAAGGCGCTGTTACGAATTCAGTTGTGCACTTTTTATAACTTTCTTTCTTTCTGGCAGTATCAATTCCTTTCTTCATTTTCCTCACTGATCGTCCTATTATTTGGCATATTTTATGCACTTACATTTGTTTGCTCTGACCACTCCCTAGACTTGTTAACATGTCACAGGGTGAATAGTAGTAATACACGGCTAATTAGACAGGACAGCGGATAATACTTTTATCACTTAAGTCGTCTAACCACCTTTGATAGAGACAGTCATTGCTGACAAACAGGTGGTCTCGCCCGGTCGACGGAAAGAAGTTCGAGTGGAAGATGTACGCATAAACACAGGTGGTAATATGTAATCGTTTAAGCTGGAACATCTCTGTATCAACATTATAGATAACCTATCAGAGGAGACAATTTTGGCGGAAGGTATTAGTCAGGAAATACGTTCACAGTGTGTTTGTGAGTGTGTACAAATTCAATCGAAAGTATTAATGCAATACTTGAAAGAGGTCACGAGTTTAATTTTAAAATTTGATATTTTAAAACACATAGGGGATAGTAAGGATTTAACACCCCGACCCAAATAGTTCTTCATTGGCAAGTTGAGTTACAGAACAAATTACAATAAGTAAGTGTCATGATTTGATTGAAATGTCTGCCACTTTTAGGCTAGTGGTCGGCCCTGTCTTGTTCATAATTTGTGTCTACGCACACTTTTCTGGCTTATAGCTCCTAATAGCGCTATTTCTGGCATTGCTCATGTCAATCTTACCTTGGACAGGCTAATTCGACCCATTTACACGTGGACATCAGCATCTGGCTAAAGGTCCTTTTAATTTGTCTTTCTAGTAGATGACGGCTCTTTCCCTGTTTCTTTGAGTTACACAGAACCCGTGGACACGGGGGAAATCTTTTACCCTTATATTTTGTGCCGCGCTCGTCTCGTCCCGCGAACACCGGTCGCTCGTAGACCGCGTAGGGTTGCTGCAGATTACGTCCTTTCCTTATCTTGAGTCGCCCGGGGAATCTCTCCCCTAAGTCGTAAGTCTGAATTCGTGTCATCTAGTGCACTTGCAAAAGCTACCTGCAGACTTTATCTTGCTATATAAGGAGGAGGTCTCTATCACTCAGTACCACTGTCTCAAGAAAATTCTGCCACTGGACAAAGTGATATTCTGCGCCAGAACTAATAACAGTTATTCGTGCAAGAATTATCCTGTCTTCAAGCCTGGTCAGTATTTGTTTTACGTTTGTATCCTGATGTGATTTGCTGCCGTCAGGGGATTACCATTTCCATATATTAAATATCACTAGGCAGTCTGCGTCATACTGTCAGGTTTCAGTCATAAGGCTGGAGTGTGGATTACGAACCACAGCCGATTGTTGAAAGTGTCTATTGCTCCTGCACATATGGGCTGTCGCCATTGCCATCCAGTTAGATTCGGCAACACAGCCCGACCCATTGATAGCAGGTTACCTCTGAGTATACTGACATAACGACCGAGAAGAGTAGTCAGTTGTCAATACTCGTCACCTGTTTTTATAGTTCGCGAAACAGGGGGCCTAACAACTTTAGTTAGATTTTCCTTGGGCGGGAGAAAGTGTACTGGTGTTGGTAGTTTGGAGTGAGACACTTTTCCCTGAGAGATTGAGTGAAGTTTTATGTTATTGATAGATTCATTAACCCTTGAGAGCTAGTGAAGGCGTTATTTCTCGTTTTCATTTTTGGTTCTATGTTGTGGTTTCTTTAATAAATATATTTATATGTACTATGCGGTCAGAATTCACTCTGAATTTACTTAATGTTTGCTGTTGTAGTCTGTATGTAGTAGATTATTCTTTTTAGCGTTGGAGGACGGACGAAGGTGCGACATCTTAAACAGAGTCCGAGTTCTGTTATGTTACTTAGTAAACTGGACCACGTGAACTTGTATATTTTGAGTTCTCCTTAATATAACCGACGGACCCTGTGTGTAGGTTTGAACGTTGCGTAACTTGCCATTATGAGGTACATTTTATTTATAACTATTAATTTTAAAGATGTTACCTACATTTTGGTAAAAGATTTGGTATCTTCCTAAAATTAATTAAGTATATTACTTAATTTCGACATTGTATAGTTTTGTCGCGCCGTTATCTCGAATTGGACATTAATTGTCATCGAACAGTTGGATAAGAAAGATGTAAATCCAGAAATTTAAGAAAGATATATAGGATCTGTTAAGTGGCTCGTTAAATGTTTGATTCCTATACAAGTGACAAGTGAATAGGAAGGCGAATATTCTCACAAAGAGATAATGTCTCAGAAGGGCACATGAGAATGGATTCTGTTTCTCTGTGACAAATCTCCCCTGTTATTCTTACTGAATATTGTAATTATTATTAAGCCCCCATCCTCTCATACTGAGGAATAACATATATATGGATTTAAGGGACAGTACATGTAAGAAACTCACTCTACCACTTGGTAGATGATATAACTGTTATGATTAAAACTCATAACATATCGGTCGTTATCAAATGGATATCGATTAGATACCATGTTGTTGATGTACGCTATCCACGGGTTACCTGGAAGTACGTCATGGCCTTTTGTGGCAGATTTGAGCAGACGTTAGCCGGTCTCAATTTGGCAGAAGTAAAGGCAACTTCTAGGCCTTTTCTGTGTGTCTTTCAATGCTGACGGACACATACATGTTAAGCTCGTAGATAGTGTGATTCCTACGGAGTCCTTAAAGTGTTTCAACATCTAGATCGTCCACATGGTTCATTGGGTCGATGCTAGAGTATTATATTGTGAGAAGTGAATGCTGTATTCTGATGCACGTGAGTTGAGACTTTTAAATAAAATCTGCATACAAATGTCGAGGACATCTTGTCATTAGCGGACTGAATAGCGACGCTCAAGACTGGCTAGGTTATGCCATCGTCTTAATATCTATATTGGATGAATTTACTGGAGCTTGTAATATGATTAAACTTATGTCGTCCTAACTTCCATCATGGCCTTCGCAGCTTCTTTATTGTTGGAGATCAGGTTTGTGAAAGAAGGCTGATTGTAAAACTGTTACCGGCATATGTGCATGCCTTACTAATTTCCCACATAAATATATTTGGTAAAGGAGGGACCTTTCCCGGAGTACCCCTTCGTCATATAATACAAGGACTAATGCTACAACTGAAAGTGTATCCTACAATAACTTATGTACAGATATTTAATCCCTAAACCACATATACGACACAAAACGAAAAATGAAACGGTAAACGAAAATAATAATATGGTCATAAACACTGAATGACTACAAGTCCAGTATGTCCTACTAATCATCATTAGCACTTGTGTGACTATCATGAGAGTTGCCTAACGTTGTTGAATGTAATATTCGCTTTGCAATACCCTGGAAGGCACTTTAAATAGAGTTCCGTTATTATTCGCGTGAAAGTTCTGTTAGATATTCTGAATAAGATCTTTGAGATATCTTGAGGAAAAAGAATCCATATGCTTTTGGACTTATCTGTAATCCGACGTTGTCAGCCCTGGCGCAGGTTGTTAAGTGCAGTCATCCAGCAGCGATATGACGTTGCACGTGCGAGCGTTGGTCTATGCTCCTTTATGCTTAGGAGTTGACGAGATCTCTGGGTTTTGGTTTTGCTGATCGGTCAAAAGACTGGCTGTCTGTTACCGTCAGGTGCTGGACACTGAATTCTGCAACTGCGAATGTTGTCCGCTCAGAAACATAAAAGTCTGAAGACACAAATGTGGCTTCATCAGTTTTCCTATCATATGGGAACAGCTATCATTCCCATTCAAACCGCATACACCTCGCATATCATAATTATCCTCTTTCATTCACTAAGTGCACTATTATGTCACACATTCTAAAGATTACCGGCAAACTTTCCATGTTATATAAGATATTTATACTTCACTTTCATACATTCACACCTCAGGCCAATAAAATATATAATACATTTATATACTGTTCAAAAAAAGAAACGCAACATTATTGCAGTGGTAATGGACACCACATTTCAAACTTGTACCAAAATTTTATTTTACGGAATTAATGTTTCAATCTTGGCATGAAGAAACTTTCAGACTTTAACAATGAAATGATGTTCATTAAATTTGGTTTGGACTTTTATTCTTTGCGACTGAGGCCTCCGTTTCAGTAAGGTGTATGGCCTCCTCTGGCCTCTATCAGAGAACGACATCTCCTTGACATGGATCCGATTAGCCGTTGGATCTGTTGTTGTGGGATGGCTGCCCACTCTTCCCGCAGTGCAGGAGACAACTGTCGGAGATTGGCAGGAGCCACGTCTCTCTGGCGGAGTCGTCTGTCGAGTTCATCCCATAAGTGTTCTATGGGGTTCATGTCTGATGACATGGCTGGCCACGGAATGGTCTGGACGTTGTTGTCAGCGAGGAACTGGGTGGTGAGTTGTGCCACATGAGGTCGAGCGTTATCCTGCTGAAAAATCGACCCTCGTGCAGCCAGAAGTGGAAGGACGTGAGGACGAAGAATTTCAGCGACGTATCGTTGGGCATTCAGGCATCCTTCAATTTGCACCAGGTCACTTCTTTCTGTGAAGTTGATCGCCCCCCACATCAGTACACCTCCACCACCATGTGGAGGAGCCTCATCAACGCTGTTCTGGGCGTAGCGCTCATGGACTCTGCGGTAAACTCTTCTCCGTCTATCGTGTCGCTGGAGCACAAAAAAAATGATTCATCACTAAACCAAACCCGTCTCCAGTCATTCCCAACGGTCCATTGACGATGCTGGTTCGCCCACTGCAGTCGGTTCTGGCGATGCCGGTCCGTAAGAACAGGACCTCTGTAGGGTCTTCTAGCCCAAAGACCAGAGTCGTGCAGCTGGTTCCTGACCGTTTGATCTGAAATTCGACGAGCTGCTGACATTGACTGGACTGTGGAGGACGCAGATGCAAGTCGATTCCTGAGGTGACGCAGCCGTATGAAGCGGTCTTCGGCAGGAGTTGTGACTCTGGGTCTTCCACTGCGCGGCCGGTCTGCCACTGAGCCAGTTTCTTGAAATCGCCTCCAAAGGCGACTAATGGTGCTTCTAACCACATTAAATTGTCTGGCCACTACACTTTGTGACTGTCCAGTCTGTAAACGTCCAATGATGATGAGTCGTTGTTCTGTAGTGAGATGAGCCATACTTGCGCATTGAATTTTCAACTGAATTTATTCGAGGAGCGTCAATCTTTTATAGGCATTCAATAATATGGTCAAAGAGTTTTGCGTTCAGTAAGTTTCATGGGATTCTCATGAACCTGTCACGAGTTATTGTCAAAAATGTTGTTTTGACCTTGACCTCTTTCATGACCTCACGAATCATGAGATGAGTACAATTCAGGTAACCACGAGAAGTTAATGACCAGGTGGACATAGTCGATAGGTTGAATGATGTCCAATCAGCGAATATCTTTTATAAAAGTAACACCAAAAAAGTTGCGTTTCTTTTTTTGAACAGTATATTACACAAAAAGATAAAGTGAGTGACCGACTGGCCAAGCGATCAGGTTGCTTTCTTCTGTAACACAGCTACATAGTTTTGGAACTGAAATCTGGCTGTGGAACACTCCAGTTTACCAGCTGTAAATGGGCACTCAGCTGTGCTCTCGAACTACGGGAGGAAAAGGCAGTGAGGAAGGGAACTGGTCACCTACCCTCGTAAAAGCGGGATCTTTCATGATAAAGCTGCTAACACTTTATTTCCAGATGACAATCTCTGCCATGGGACTGCCTTTATCTTTGTAATAGGTAAAGCAATTAATGTGATAGATGATATCTTCTATTGGCTGTGGGGCTAGTTGTGATAAGTTTTTGTGCAAGCAACAATCATTCACATAGCACATGTTTAGATCATATTAAGAATAACAATACATTTGTACCAATGAATATTATACATACATATTTTGCGAAGTCTATACGAACCTGCACAGAGTGAAATCATACAACACCACTTGGTTAATACCAAAGTGCTTGTAATGTAGAAATCCCCGCCATGTAGATACACTCTACACTCGCCCCACAATTTGTGCGTGTAAGTGGCGTTTGCGTCTAAGCTTCTAGCTTTTATAAATCTCTTATCATGTGTTTTAGATAGTTCGTTCATCTTTCATCGTTGCTCACTATACTGAATTGTAAGGGGTGGGTGATTCGATGTAATCACGCGTAAATTCTCTCCCTGACCTCTGAACTTGTGTGACGCAATCTTGAACTTCGTTTTGCGTGAGAAAGCTTCCCCACGCGGCAATTACTGGTTGCTCGGAGAAAGCATACACGTGCTGGCCGATACAATGAAATTTGACACTAGGGCGGTTTCCGTCAGGTCCATCAAATAGGATACAATAAAGCAATGGAGGTGTTTAGACTTGAAAACGCCTTTCACTCTTAATAAAGGTATATCCTCTTGCCATGTGTTATAACCTGGGATACATGCGTTTGCGATATTTGCTCAGTAGCCATTAGTAAGCGCTGTGATGTCTGAGAAACAGAAAAGCTGACTACAGCGCCGAAAATACCGTAGTGTAACGTGAAACTTACTGAGAATAAAGAAGAGAGAGAGGGGGGGGGGGGGGGGGGGAAGGGAGACAAAGATGGAGAGCTGAATAGACCGTGTTACGACAAGTTTGAGTAATAGACATACCCTACTCATCACAACTTGGGAGGATGAAGCTGCCGATCGCATTAAGTGGCGATGCTATTTACGGCGCCATCTCAGATTGGACGATAAAAAGCAGAAGAGAGGAGAAAACGTCGAAAGGAGCACCAGGAAAATAAATAGCTGAGGGCTGTCACTTCACGGGTGCATTCCCATAGTCATATATGACTGAAGGGGCTATTATAGATACTAATCACAACTATGTGATTTCTTCTTTGGTTAAAGTTAGATCTGCTATTATGCAGGTGGGAAAGGAATTAGGTCTTTGAGGAAATGATCTCATACATTATATCACGACTGAAATCGATAAGCATCTGGACAGAGAGGAAATGAGATTGGAAGCTGAATAAGAGGCCAAGAAACTAAATCTAGAATCTGAGAGAGAGGCCAAGAAACTAGAAGCTGCAAGAGAGGTCAGGAAACTTGAAACAGAAAGAGAGTCCAAGTAACTGGAATCTGAAAGAGAGGGCAAGAAACTAGAAGCTGAAAGAGAGGCTAAGAGATTAGAAGCTGAGGAAAGATTGGCAGCTGAAAGAGAGGAAATGAGATTACATACTGAGAGAGAACTTGAGTTGAGGCTAAAGCATTGGAGATTCAGGCTGATGCAAGTACCAGTGTGAGCAGTTCACCTCGCTCTTACAACATTTTCACCCAGGGTGCTCCGAGTGGAACTACGAATTTTCACCTGGATTCATTTGTAGAGAAGGATGATGTTATAGAGGCCTATATAGACCGGTTTTAACAACTTTCCTCTTCGTATAGCTTGGGAAAGAAAAATAGATTTTGAAGTTGTCACAAGATATGCGAGATGGGGCTTAATACGTGTATATGAGGCTACATAAGAAAGAGCGGCAAGACTTTGAAGTGTTGAAGCAGGCCCTGCTTACCCGATACGAGTTGAACGCAGAGGCCTACTGGAAGAATTGAGGAATGCTAAGAAAGATCCTGGAGAAACGTACAGTCAGTACACGGCTCCACTGAAAATCTACTTGCTAAAGTGGTGTAGCCTGGGTACATTCAGAAGAGATTTGATGACCTGAAAGAGATGATCCTGATTTAACAGCTGAAGGACTCCATGTATCCGGAGATGAGGAAGTTCTTAATGGAAAATGGGTCGGACAGGCTTGATGCTTTGGTCAAATGTGCAGAAAGATACCAAGCGACTCAAGCTGAGTTGCAAGGATTTCGGAAGAAACATGGTGAATTCTCTCATTTGGCTCAAACCACCTCCAAGCATGAGGCTAATGGACACACCTCAGAATATGAAGAAGATGAACACGCTCAAGACAACTCCTTTCAAACCAACACCGATATGTGAACCACGTAAAAAAATCCTCGGGCATATGATAAGAAAACCCCAAGGAAAGATAAAAAGTGGTGTAAGCATTGCCGCATGAGCAACCACAATAGTAAAAATTGCCGGAAGAAAACCCTTCCTCATCATGTTGCTTATCCTAAAGTATGGACAACAGATAGAAAGGAGTTGACACAGTGTTTGAATAGCTTCGATCATCAACCCGTTGTTGAGACAGTGACTATGAATGACACACGTGCCAAATATGATGGTTTGAATCTTGGTCACTCCGAGTATGCAGTTCTTTGGCTGGTGATGCTATTCGACCAAAAGATTCGGCGAATTGTCCTTAGGCAGATTGTGTGGAAGGAGAACACTTTTTATATTTCCTTCTCTGTTACTCTCCACCATTCCTCACCATAGAGAAGCACAGAAAGTACACAGTTCTCATATAACCTTAATTTGGTGTTTACCTTTTCACGAGTCACATCTAAACGTGTTATGTAACACTCACTGCTGCATTTCTTAAAATCCAAATCACATTGATAAAAGAAAATCGGGCATTGTTTTTTTTTAAATAACCAATATTTATATAAAACATGATATTTCTTTAAATGATATTGTACTTCACTATTAGAGAAAAAAACCCCATTTTCTACAGTGATAGTATGGCATATTTCTTGAGGAATGTTAATATCCACAAATAAATTTTGAAACGGTTGAACCGCAATATGAGTAAGTAGTAAGTAACTCGTTAGGCAGATCAAAGACAACCTGGCGGAGATCAGTTTAGGCTGAGATGCAAAGTATGAACCAGAGTTGGTTCATGGCACGAAAGATGGCGACCGGCCGGGACAAATCGGGACATTTTGATGCTGCCCTACAAGACGCCACTAGGCGTGATTGACACTGACTGCTTTGTCAGTCAGGGAATAAGGATCCATGACGAAGAAATAACCCGTCAAAATTGACGGGTTTTAAAAATTTTAGTGTGCTCATTCTGTTGCGTGTCCAAAAGACAGCAATATTTCTACTTGCATGGCCTGCATCAGCGTCTTGTAACGTCTATCTGGCTTGCTGTGATGCATGACATATCCAATTTCAATCTTCAGTTTTAACTCGTGGTGTTTTAGCTTCTTTTATGAAGAACCTTCTTCATTTATCGTGCCTGGTGGCGTATGTGATCAAGTCCCTGCACAACGTCCTGTCCATAGTACTACTGATAAGCTCAGTTGTATACTTCTTTCTATGCCATGATGTCAAACTGTCCAGAATGTTTTCTTTGTGTCGCCTTCTATCTTTTCTGTTGTCACTTTATACTCCAGTTTCCATTTTCTCATAATATGCCCACACAAAGTTGTTTGCTTTCATCTTAACTTGATAAATAAGCTTCCTTTGCACATTATCCTATTTTATAACAACAGCATTTTTCAGTTTAACTGTCCATGGTATGTTTAACATTTTTATGCAAAACCAAATATATGTGATTTCCAGTGCTTTTCCTACGTGTATACTAATTTTTCATGATTCACTTCGATATGTCAAGTCTGAAGAACTCTCTTTATTACTTCTATTCACTAAGAGGTGTTGCATACAGTGCATTTTTATTTAACAAAATGCTGCTTTCGCCTGGCCATGCACTTTGAAGACGCAAAGTCTCGTACGGCTTATGAAATCAGATCTTTGCATCCATTGCTGAAAAGCAGAGTGCAGAAATTTACGAAAGAATGTTCACTTTGAAGTACTGCTTATTTGCTGGTGATCATCTTCTAGTAAAGAACTGCCTTTGTGACAGCAATATGTAAAGGTGTTGGCTGATTTTTCGGAAGCAAATGTAATGAGTGGCAGAACTGGCATTCACCGTTCATCGACCCACAGTTATGAACTTCGATATCATTTTTATTAAATGTATTATAGTTTGGAAATATTGGTGGATTGGAAATTCTTAATTATCCGTTGTCTGACACGACAGTGTTTCGCTGCGATTCATGACAATGTCTTAAAACCAGCATCTGTAGCACGAAGTAATGCAGCATCTTCCGGCAACCCAGTATTCTGTAAAACCACGTCTCTGTGTTCACCAGTGGTTTTCCTAATTGTTCACTAATTGTTCATGACTCACTTCCATAAGTCATTACTAAAGAACTCACTTTCTTATTTCCATTGACAAAGAGTTGTTGCATAAAACACTTCTCAATAAATAGAATGCCGTTTTAACCTGGGTTAATCTACGCTTCACTTCTGAGATACTGCATCCGCCCTATATTATTAATATGCCCTGGTATTTGAATCTGTTAACCTAAGGGATTGGAGTTGTTAAGAGATATGACGTACGCCTCGAGTTCTAAAGGTACCGGGTTTGATACCCAGTACCGGGAATATAATTTACAGATACGTATTTTTTTCAGACCCAGTGGTCCTAATGATGTCATACCTCCCCCTCCCCCGATCTCCTGGGAAGTGAGATCGGATGCCTAGCCTTCTCTCTAGTTCTACGGAGTTCCTGCACTGTGTTGAGTTCCCCTTTGTGTGATTTAAGGGAGGAGATAGGAGCACTGATGGAGTTGTCCGGTCTGTCCTGTACTTACTGTTCTTAGTCTACTATCATTTACGAGACACAGTGTGGACTGACCTATACTGTATAATAGTGGAACAACAGAAGTGTTTGCTTCATTAATAGGCTGGACTGCCCATGGTAAATTTCCGGTGTTATGTCTTGCGGTTTGCACTAATGACCCGTTATCGAAGCATCATTTTTTCGGTGATGCCTACATGGCAACGATGATAGTGTGATTCGCTTGCATAGCTAGGCGGGGTTGTTGCACGGAAGGTCCTGGGTTCGAGTCCAGGGTAAGCCACTCACGTCTGTTGTTTTTCTGTTGTCTAGTGTTCTACTTCTTTATTTCTTACGAGTGCCTGAAATCATACCTTTCTGTTTGTCTAATATTTATTTACCAAAATTTTTTTTAATTAATGAAGAAAAATATCCCGTTCAACCTCTGATGGGTTATAATTAGGATATATATTGTTTTTAATTCCAAATAAAATTAACAACTGCCGATATGAGAAAGTGGCATCACATTTGTCAAATCATTGTAAATAGGGACAATCACAATTATGCTTATACGTTAAATAAATTTTAAAAAAATAACGAACAAAATCAAGAAGAAACTCTGAACAAGAATAATATTAAAGTGGAGGGGTGTATAGGCCTGGTGGTTCCAGTTATATAACTGACTTTAACAGATATTTATTTGACTTTCATCTGTTAAAAGTCATATGCATTGTAAAAACAGCATCAGACCTTCACATTCCCAGCCATTATATATTAACATTTGTTCGTGTTAAATATTGTTTGATTATATTATGCAGTTCCCTAGGTCTGTCTATTCTTAACACCTCTTCTATATTTATAGGTAAGTTTGATGCTTGCAAATAATCTAATATTGATATTCTCATTTGTTCATACCTCTTACATTTTAACAAGAAATGTTCTATATTATTGTCTTGAAGACAACCTGCACAGTAAGGTTCTTCTATTCTGAAATAGGCTTTTCCCAGCTGTAGTCTGAGAAGTTTCTTATTAATGGGAATTTTCAATTCCCTAGATATCTGACATTTTCTTGTTTCATTTCCTTCTATGCCAACATGTGAAGGTATCCAAGCAATTAAGACTGAACATCTCTGGAATATAAGTATGTAGTAGTCAGAAATATCTCCTCTGCTATATCAGGTCTACTACATTCTCGTAAGTTTCTAAGTGCTTTAATTGTTGAAAGAGAGTCAGTTAAAACTGTTAGTTTTTTTGGGAGGGTTATTAGAGAATATTTCTAGTGCTTTTAGTATTGCCACCATATCTGCAGTGAAAAGGGATGTATTTTCTGTGATGCTATATTCTTTTGCCATTTTCATTATTGGAATATATATTCCTATCCCCAATTTGCCATCCTCTCCCTTGGATCCATCTGTGTACACAGTAATGGTGTCTTTTGATATTTGTTGTATATATTTATTGGCTGTGTTTTTAATATTTTCTATATTATTTGTTTTCTTACGTATTTCTGCTAGGTGGTAGTCCGCGTCTGGTTTGTTGATCTCCCAGGGTGGAATAACTGGCTTGTATTCATTTGGAAATTACGATCATTGAATATACATACCAAGCTTCGTCTGTTTAATTCAAATGTTATCTCAGTGTTAACATACGGCTGTGAGAGTTGGAAAATAACAAAATCATTGGAGAACAAGCTGAATACATTCGAGAACAAATGTCTTAGAAAACTCATGAACATCAGTTGGAAAGAATTCAAGACTAATCGACAAATAAGAGAAGACTCTAGGCAGAAATATGTCTCCGACTATATAAGGAAAAGACGATGGTCATATATCGGTCATGTCCTACGAATGCAAAACAACAGAATACCACTACAGGCGCTCACTTGGGTTCCTGAGGGTAAGCGGAAAAAAGGAAGACCAAAAGAAACACTCAGAAGAACAATAATAAGAGAAGGAAGAACGTTGGGCCTAAATAATGTGCAAGAGCTAAGAGGAGTGGCGTCACAACGAACAACCTGGAGAGCACTGGTTTCTGCCTTATGCGCCGTGTTTGGCGCTTAAAGAATTTATTATTATTATTATTATTATTCACAACTGTTATTAATTGATATAATTAATGTACCCAGATGGACAATTTCCTCTATACACTTCCATCCTGTAGGGTATCTAGTGGTATTCATTGGCTTGGCCTGAGTTGTTAGTTGGCATCTGGTAAAAGCTGTATGTGCTGGGTGAGACTTATCTAACATAACTCTGTTCATGTAATTTAGTCTTAACTCCTTTCTCCGTAATTCTAAGGGTAGAATTCCTAAAGCCACCTCTATAGCTCCCATTGATCTTGATCTGATTGCACCCGCTATTGTACATAAAGCCTTGTGCTGAATTCTGTCTAATTTAATCTTGTTACTATGTGCAACAGAGTCATATATTATACTTCCATAGTCCATTTTTCCTCTAATAAAAGATTTATAAAAAGTGAGCATTGTCTTAGTGTCTGCACCCCATCCATTACCTTTCAAATATCTTAATAAGTTGTCAATCCTCTGCAAGACTCCACTAGTTTATCTATGTGTTTATTCCAGTTCAGCTGTTAATCCAATATCATTCCTAGATATCGAGTGGTTTGCACTGTATTAATGTTTTGCCCTTGGATGTTAATGTCTATAATTTTATTTTTTACAACTCTACCTTTTGCTGAAGATCATTCCCAATGTTTTATTTGTATTCAGCTGAAAACCCCATTTTGTCATCCATTTACATACTTTATTTATTTGCTTCTGTAGATCCTTATATAGATGAAAAACCTATGGCAAGGCACAAGCAAAGAAACAAAGTTACAACTGATCAGAGCATGTATATTCCCAGTAGCAACATACGGCTGCGAGACTTGGACACTCAATAAAACAGTTGCAAAAAAGATTACATCATTCGAAATGAAATGCTACAGAAGGATGTTGAGAATACCCTGGACAGAAAAAAAGATCAACAGAGAAGTACTGCACTCACTAAACGTACAGGAACATTGGCTCCTAAATACCATCGCAATAAGGAAGCTGAAATTTTTCGGTCATATAAAAAGACATAATAGCCTGGAAAAAACAGTGATGGAAGGCATGGTCCCTGGAAAAAGGGGAAGGGGTCGACCTAGACGACGGTGGACCCAGGACATCACAGAGAGTCTGAACTTGTCTTTGGCTGATGCAGGTCGACTTGCCCAGAATCGTGATGCGTTCAGAGCAGCTGTAATGGAGACAACGTTCTGGAAAGAATACGTCACATGATGAATTTAGCAACATCACTGTGACAATTTATTTGTTATATCAATGATGTAAATCATGAAATCAATATCTATCTTGCACAAAATTCTCTAAATAATTATATATTTTACCGGTTACTCCTATCTTCTTCATTTTAAAGAGAGCACCATTCTCTCCAGCATTCATCATAAGCCCTAGCTATATCTAAAAATAATACCACAGTTTTTTCTTTCTTTTGAAATCCACATTTTACTTAATGTTCCAATTTAATTATCTGATCCATAGCGCATCTGTTCTTCCTAAATGCTGACTGAGTTTGATTATATAAATTATTCTTTTCCAAATAAAACTTTGATCTTTTATTTACTTTGGTTTCTAATATTTTACCTAGATGGGAAAGTTAAAGAAATTGGTCTGTATGAACTGGAATCACGGGCATCCTTTTCTGGTTTTAGTATTGGAATAATTACTGCTGTTTTCCATGTTTGGGGAAGTTTTCCTGTATTCCAAATTTTGTTAAAAAGGGATGTTATAATTTCTATGGTACTTTTTGGTATGTGTTTCAAGATTTCTTAGCTCAAGATGTCATGCCCTGCTGATGTATTTGTTTTGTCCTACATTGTATTTTCAACTTCTTCCATTGTAATATTTGCATTTAAATATGATAAATTTTCAGTATTATAAGGTACTTCTTTACTGAGTTTTTAAGAAGTGTTGCTCCTCTGTTGACTTCAGCCTGTCCTATATTTTCCTTAGAACTAACTCTATGGTAGTACCTGGCCAGTACCTCTGCTTTCTGCCAGTCAGTCTCTGCCCTTTCAGGTCTTTTTTATATTAGGTATTATCATATGTTTAGTTCTGCCTTTAATGGCTTTTACTTATTCCACATATCTGTTGTAGAGTTTGTTGTAGGGTTCAGTGTTTGGCAGAAATTTCTCCAGTGATTTTCTTTTGCCTTAAGTATTATTCTGTTTGATTCATTTCTTATGTTCTTATAAATATCTAAATTATCTTCAGATCTATGCTTTCTGTATTCTTGTAAAGCTTGTTTTCATTGTTTTTGAATTTCTGTACATCAAACTGTCCACCATGGTACTGGGTTTTTGTGCCAATGTTCATTCTTTTTTGTTTCCTTAATGCGGTGTGGAATTATGTGTTCTGGCATATATGCGTTTGGTATATGTTTAACAGCTATTAGTAATAATTCTTATGTGAGATTACCTGCAAATACACCTATATTTTCATTTTCTATATTATTCATTTTTATCTCTTCCATTTCTCCCTGAAAAGCTACCCAATTAGCTTTATTATAGTAAAATTTCGGTTTTTCTACCAGTTTGTTAGGTTTGTAATTATCTTTTAGTGTTGTTTCAATGGGTAAATGATATGAATTTGTATCCCCAATAAAATATACGTGATTGCATATTCTCAAGAATATTAGCAAGAAAGCGCGCAGTTTCAAATGTCGTGCAGTTTAGTGCAATGACCAGAAACGCACCACTTTTACATAGTTTCCAGACTAAACTTTGGTGGACAAACTTCTATGTTGGCTCTTTATCAAGGGATGCATGTTATATTTATTTCGCGTACTTTGTTGGTTTACATCTGGTGTATGCATGTACGCGCTTATGGGGGAACTTTATGTTTGTAATGATCATGTTTTGCTAAGTGTAGAATCTAAGGAGTCGCTTTCCATTGTCATTAAGTGTATCTTCTCCATTCCTTCAGATAGCTCCACCCTATCTAACACGATCATTGAAATCTCCGAGCAGAATAATTTCATCCAGGCAGTCGTCCGCTGTCTTTTTCTATTTATTATTTAAAACATAACTGTAATGTTGTTGGAAAAAAAGATGCCGTATTGTTAGTGCACAGATCAGAAACTCCCGACTTTAGGCTGCAACACGTTTGTCTGTGGCGGTCCGGGCACTCTTAGAGAATGTTATAGTACTAGTAAGTAACCAGTCAAAATTGAAGGGTTTTTATTTTCAATGTGTTTTTTTTTCCTGTTATATAAGCTGAAGATGGCACTATTTGCGCTTCGGTCATTTAATACACCTACGTTACTTGTCACCGTCATTAAATTTTTGTAGTAATAGTTATCAGGATGCATTGAATGTGAAGCCATGGGGCTACGTTTGAAAAATGACACGGGGAGAAGTAATATAGATCTAATTGAATGAAATTTGATAAATTATGCCATAAATGTAGAAGGTAATCATGAAATAAATAAAAAATTCTTCGCTTCATTTTGAAGATGCATCATTCATCCAGTGTTATTAACATGCTCATGTATTTGAATCTATTGACTATGTTAATACTGTTCCATTTACGTTGATAGTGCTTACCGAAAAATATTAGCAAGAAAAATGCGATATTTTAGGCGTCGTGCAATTTGGTGCAATGGCCAGAAGCGCGTGTAATTTCCAGACTGCAACTTCGGTCTTAAAATGTTAATGCTGAATTTTGTTTCACAGGAGCAAAATAACACCATAACCGTCTCCAACCCAGGTGAATGAGAAACTGTACGGTGACGATAGCATTAAAAAAGGTAGAGAAAACTGTGACAGAAGTTTTAGACCCGTTAAGAGCTACAAAAAACTTATTTTCAGCTGCAGGATTTTGATAAAAATACAGATGCTTAACTCAAATCACTTACAGCCATGAATACCAACCCGTTTCTATGGTATAAGGCCATTGGTTGCCATGGAAACGACAGCCATTTTGAATTCTTATCTCATATTTCAATTCACTAAGGTTGTTTCTTTTTTTAAACTTTATTTCTTGAGTGATAAGTACCAAAGTTGTACTGGCACATTATCATTATTTTAAAAACTGGAGTCACATTATACTTTGATAATAATAGTACATCCTATGATATAGAGCTTTAAAGTTTGTTTCTAAAATATGAACACATTTTTAAAAATTATTTGTAATAAATCAAAATATTAATAATCTATCGTAAATAACATCTAAAAAAAAGTGTTATTATCCAGCAGAATATCTCTGTGACTAATCTTATGTTGGTTGATGAATAAATAAGCAGATTGGAAGAAAATTAGTACATGGCTCTTTCTTCAGTCTATAAAAGGTAATGGTAGTTCCTAGCAGATACTCCCGTAGGGTAGCAAGTTTTAGAGGTTTCACTACACTAGGTCCAGCATCTAAGGAAGAATAATCAGTTCTCTTCCTCGCTGGCATTTTCTTCCTTAACTAAAGAGCAAAGTCATCTTCGTCTATCAGTAAGCCTTTTCCTGTCACTATTTTCTATATGTCGAGTAAATATCTGCTACAGAGCTACACTCGTGAAAACTATATTATGAATGATGACCTTTTAGAAGATGCACAATTGAAAGGTGGTTCATATACTTATTGACACTAACAAGTAGATTATTATCCTAGATTGACAGTCATCAATTAATTTTTTAATACTAGCTATAAGCTTGAACAGGTGTTCATATCATATGTGTCAAAGTTATCTTCCTACGAATGTTCTTCCTTTATGACGCATCACGTCATGTATTACGGCGCAACAGAAAAATTTAAAGATGTCATTTCAATTCCATACGCTACGGAAAGTGGTAAATTGTAATTATTTTATATAACAAAAAAAAAGCCGTACTTTGTGCAGTTATACGTTTATAAATCAATTTAGATAAATATGTGCATCCGTATCCACGTGTCGGAGAACTTTAAAGGGACATGAAGTTTATGTATGAACGGAAAATATATGTCACCATCTGATGACAGGTAGCAATTAAAAATATAATTCATGCACATAATATTTATGACATCGTGGAAGTAATTCAGCCGTAAAGGCATTTAAAACTGCAATGTTATTTAACGCCCTTAAACACACAGAGAAAGTTAAAGTCTGCCGATTTTTGCCAAGAGGGTAACGATTTTAAATATTACGGTTCAAAAATGACATGCACCTTGTGACCGTGACCGTAATGTCAGACACACCTTTAGCTTCGGTAATTGAAGTACGCATACGGATTTCTTGGCTTGCAAATAGTCAATAATATATTTTAAAATGTACATACTTGAATCACAAGTGTAGTTTATAGAAAATTATGTGAATTACGGTTTGGTAGCACCCTAATTTATTTCACAATATTTGTGTCATTAAATTTACCGCACTAAGCCTGTAGTCAGTGTTTTCATAATATAACAGCGGAGCATTTTGTAATTTAAAACAATGAAAAACACCTAAAATAAGAGTGCAGTAGTGCACTTCACCACTTTTTAAAATGATAAAATTGTGTCCGTTCAGAATAGTTGAAAACAATGAAACAAAAGCTACAGAAATATCAGGTAATGCCAAACTCCATTAATAAGTTGGAGAAATAGCATTTATTTGGTATTCTTTTCTTTTCGACATAATTAGATTTTATTTCGGATGTTTATCATGTTTCTATCCTTCTTCATGCATATATTTAATATTTCTTAATTATTTCTTTGGTGTCCAGAAAAGTGTGCCTGATTATAAAACATTATTATTATTTAACCAGACTACAGGGTCTTTTAAATGTAGACATGCGCCTTTATGTAACCGACAAAACATGTATCTATGTTGAACCGGACGCGCCACGGAAAATGGAGTAAAATCAGCTACATGAACAAGCAAAAAAACTCACAAACGTTATAATAACATTTAGGGAAGGGAAACCCGAGACCTGTAAACAGTAAATAAATATTAGACAAACATAAAGGTATGTTTTCAGGCACTCGTAAGAAATAAAGAAGTAGAACACTAGACAACAGAAAAACAACAGACGTGAGTGGCTTACCCAGGACTCGAACCCAGGACCTTCCGTGCGACAACCCCGCCTAGCAATGCAAGCGAATCACACTATCCTCCCTGCCATCTAGGCATCACCAAAAAATGATGCTTCGATGACGGGTCATTAGTGCGACCCGCAACACATAACACCGGAAATTTACCATGGGCAGTTCATCCTATTAATGACGCAATCACTTATGTCGTTCCCCTATTATACAGTATTGGTCAGACTACACAAGACAAAGACCTTAATACTGTGCGTAGTAAATTATAAAAGACTAAGAACAGTAAGTACAGTACAGAGGGTAGGTTTTGGATGCCCAGATGGCAGGGAGGATAGTGTGATTCGCTTGCATAGCTAGGCGGGGTGGTCGCACGGAATGTCCTGGGTTCGAGTCCTGGGTTCGAGTCCTGGGTAAGCCACTCACGTCTGTTGTTTTTCTGTTGTCTAGTTTTCTACTTCTTTATTTCTTACGAGTGCCTGAAAACATACTTTTATGTTTGTCTAATAGTTATTTACTGTTTACGATCCTCGAGTTTCCCTTTCTTATGTGTGTCGTAGATTTTTGATAGGGGAATTAAGACATAGTTTCGTCCCTTCTGAATAGAACTAAAACAGGTGGTGACTCAGTGAGAGATAAGATAAGAAGTAGATTTTCACGAGTGAAATGGTGAAAAAAATAGGTAGAGTCTGTCCCTGGACTCGAGAAGATCCTCTAGTTCAGCCTATCTCTACAACAGAACTTTGTTTGTCAGACAGTATACCTATATATATATATATATATATATATATATATATATATATATATATATATATATATATATATATATATATATATATATATATATATATCAACCACTCACATACATACAACCGCACACATAAGTGACGACAGTTAGACGCACAAACGTGAAAACTATGTCAGTGGAATAGAGATACGTTGGGACGAGCTGACCAACACATGTAAATAAAGTTTTATATGTAAATTTTATTTACTATAAAGAAACTTCACGAAAGCAATATTTTGAATATCAGTCAAATACAAATAAACATAGGTTAATGAATTAATAAAGAAATAGACTCACAGGTGGAATCTTTCCTCCCTCTGTTGAGACAAGATCCCGTTAGAAGAAAGTTATTAACCCCCCCCCCTCCCCCCAAGAGTCAGAGATTTATACGCTATGGTCTAGGATTTCCCTCTACAGTAAAGAGCAGAGTTTATACCTTAATCTATTCTGACAGGGACAGTATTAGCAAAACTTACACACAAAAAATAAACAACGTGAGTACATGGATTCTACAAGATATATATGAGAATTATTCATTTATCCTTCCTCTCTTCTCGGACAACCGTGGCCATGTACATTCTTTCTTACCTAATACTTGATTTCCAACTTCTTGAACAATCTTTAGGACACACGCACACAACAAATCCAGTGTTATTTTTGGCAAAGAAAACCCCAGCTCCTCAAAGACAGATTAAATCCACTTCTCCGGGGAACATTCACTTTGTTACTTTTATTTAGGACTTCTGTTTATGTCACATTAATTAGTCCAGGTAAGAAATTTAACAGTGCTCACAGTAGCTTGAGATTTCCAGTACATAGGAATGTCAGGTCGGTAACTTCTCTCAGTATAAAAATTCCTTGTCACACCACAAATGGTCAAACGTCGAGAAATGTTAATGTTGGTGATGTCGCCACGACCGGCTGAATGTAAATGAAATTGGGAAAAAGAAATCTGGATCTATAGGCCCAGTTACAAAGTCACTCTTAATTTTCTTTGGGTTGGTACTCTGTCTCTCTCTGGGTGTAAACACAACCCCAGACAGGTTTACCTTGACGACCCAGATATTACGTAAAAAATGTTCTTTATACGGTTATGCTCAGATTTATATGGAAGCCGCTGGTAGATTTTGGGTTTGACCCCGTACTGTGTAAAGGAGAAAAATACAATTACTTAACTATAATATAGTATTCTCAATCCTATCCTTAACCCGCGTAAAATATAATATATTCATACACTCAGTTATTTAACTTTAAATAGAACTACACGTGTATCTCATATTGAATCATTTAATAAAAGTCTCCGTGAAATAAGCTCTAGTCATTTATAATTTTAATCATCATGAATTAGAAATAAATATATATTTCGTCAGTACTCATAATGTATAGTGCGTTTACTAGACGATTAAAATAGCTCTTACTGGTTAATATCAGTTAGTTAGATTTACGCTACAGCTGGAACAAGTTAGCTATAGATTATATTAATTCGCTAGTCACTTTGCACAAAACTCCTAGTGAAATAAAATGACGGACTTAACCATTAAATCACTCCACCCAGAAAAATCTTAGTGAATAAAATGACGGAATTAACCATTAAATCACTCTGTACACAAAACGTTTAGTGAAATAATAATTACCGCAAATACAGAATTAGGACTACTCCAACGAAAAACTAAATAATTCCAAATGTGATATTGAATCTAGAAATCGTAGCTAGTAGTCTCTAGGACTTCTGTGAGTACTGAATAATGGATTTTAAAAGCTGGAGAATATGTATTAAATTTGCAGAACTTCGCTCAGACTTGTTACTTTTAACGCCTTCGCTCAGATTTCCGGCTTTTTTTGGTCGATCAGAGGGAAAATTCACACTTTTACCGCTTGCAGACTCTGACACTCGAGCGAAGCCCGTCCTTTGATCTTGCGATTCTCACCGTGTTTAATTACCTTCCAAACGAACGGATACAGGGAGAGTAACTATGATTATCTGCCCTTGATTCTAAATTAAGTCCCCCTGATCAATGTCTAACGAAAAATACGTTTCAACTTATCGACCCCTTTGTTTTTCTACATTTAGCTTATCTCCCCCTTCTCTACAAATCCACCATCCGGTCCCCGCTTCTACGCGTTCAGTTTACCTGTGTAGTTGTAAACATTCTTAAGGCAAATAGAGAAAAGAAAAGAAAATAGGCGTGCTAAATTAAGAAAGAGATAGATAACTGAGTGTAGGAGGGTTTTACGTTAACAAACCGTGCATAGGTAAAGGCCAGGTGAAAGAAAAATGTAGATAATGAAATAGATATACGAAAGCTATTATCATAATATGTCACAATGTGTTATAAATGTTTATACAATACCAGGTATCCATTTTCTAGAGCATGTTAATGATTCCTAAGGGGACCATCTGCAGTGATGATTCAATACTCCAAAGGAATGAAAAAGAATACTGTGCTGATGTTCAAGCTACTACAAGAAAGGGTAGCCGCTTCCAACCCCAGCATACCTTTGTCCATGTCTACCTATTAATTGATGTTACATTTTTAATATTCTTTGCTCCCCGTATGGCCATTCTAACACAAGAAACACAAGGACGATCATTCTTGCTATTTGGAAAAATTGCTAAACATTTCAGTGACGTTTTTAAACACATATATTCTATCCTTTTATTTACATATATGTACATATATTAATTTAATTTTTTTCCCACGAAGGTACCTAGAACATGAGGGCTACGATGCTGCTGACGAATTCATCAACAATGTTGAAAGATACAAATCAGGACATTGATGACACATTAGCGCTCATTTTTAAGTACATAATTTTCACTGTGATATGCCAGACAATCGATATTTTTGGAATCGGGACTAACATCATCAACATTATCTGCTTTGTCAAGCAAGGTTTCAAGGATCCAGTCAACGTTAGTCTTTTGGGTACAGTAAACAGCTTCGTTTTTCGCTATGACGCAGGTTAATTATAATACGTTTTTTATTTAGTTTTGTGATTTCTCGATCTTCTATGTATTGAAAAACAAAACATAACAAAAACTAATACAAAGCATATAATTGACACTTTTTTTTATATTCTTTGTCGTTTGGTTTGGTTTGGGTTTAAGGACTATCTTCATTGCACACGGACTACTCCATCAGTGCTCCGATCTCCTCCCTTAGATCACACAACGAGGATTTCTTTATACATTTGTTGTCGTTTGCTTTCAAATAACCGCATCTATCTCTCTTATAAAGCTGGCGATGCGTCTCAGGCTTCTGTCGTCACCAAACAGTTTCTCCTTCAATTTTTTGGAGAAGGCCACACTGCTGTTAGCATTAAGCTGACAGCCTTGGAGAAAATGATCTAATTTTGTTGTGTCTGCCCCATCCGATTTTCAGTATTCATGGTTACTATCGTTTAGCCGTAGATCATGGGAAATGAAACGAAAATCTCAAATACTAATAATAATAATGTGTAATTATGTGATATGCGCACAATGGGCTGATCACCTGTTTGCCAGTCACTTTGATTACGGAAACAACAACAAATAAAGATTAATTTGTGGTTGCCCTAAAGACGCCACTAGGCGTGATGGGAAACAACGGCAAATAAAATCAATTTGTTGTTGCCCTTAAGACGCCACTAGGCGTGATTGGCCATTGTCTGCTTTGACGGTCGATGGCTAAGGATGGAAGAAGAAGAAGATGTGATATGCATCCATACAACTGTTGTCAGTGACGTAAACGGAAAAGCCCTACAACTTACTTTAAAGATTTAAAAAAAAATTATGTGAATAGGCCAGATTTTTTGTTTTTGTATGCTCGTTTCTTATAAAACTTGTAGCTTTTTTTTCTAATTGTCTCATCATCGACATGACAGTTGCACTTTGTTATTCGTATCTACAAAACAAACAATAGTGCAGTCCACTTAAGTGGAAATCATGTACAGTGTACTCCGCTTGGAGCCGCGGTAGCACAATGGTTAGTGCGCTGGCTTCCTAGCTCGGTGGACCATGGTTCGATCCCCAGTTGAGGTGGGATTTTTTAGACCGCAAACGGCTCCGGGGTAGACCCAGCCTCATGAATTGGGTACCAGAGCAACTCTGGGAATGTTAATTAAGGCGGCCAGCGTGATGCTGACCTCATCACCCCTAGTGTGCCGATGGTCAAGAAAATATGTGAATAAGATCATATTCCCAATATGCCTCAATGGACATGTAACGGATTCTGAAAAACATTTTCTTTTTTTTCAGTATTTTTTTTTTAAAATAAAGTTTTGCCTCGTTTTGGCGAGGCGCGTCCCTTTTCAACCTAGTCGGTTATATTAGGGCGCATGTCCAAATATAAAAGATCCTTAGGTTTTTTGTCAGTAGACCTTTCTGAAGGTCCTGGCCAAAAGTCTTCTTTGGCTTTGTTAAAAATACACCGGTTAAGTCGACCTCTGATAACTTGAAGTTTCGGATATGTCGATGTAATTTTTCAGTCGCAAATCAAATGTTGTCTCGCTTAAGCAGAAGTTCTGCCTTTGCCCCTATTTGAATACCAAGTAATAATTGTGTGGTACAGTGTGTAACTTTTGACAAAAAAGGAGATACACTGCTAACAAATGGTTGATGTCAGGCTACAGTCTTTAAATGATTCTGATCGGCCAAACTTGGAAAATGTTGAGGGCATACCGCCGAAAGCGTTGTCACAATAGGAGATATCATCATCATCTCAACCCGTAACCAGTCATGGGTCGTAGGGGTGCCATGGTGGAAGCATCAGCAGACAGGGTCCTCCACTGCTCTTTATCCTCAGCAATGAGTATAAGTGGGGAAAAACCGTGCCCTGCCCATTCCACTTCTCCGTTTACCTTCGACTGTTCCCTGGAGGATCGTATTCGAAAGGGAGTCATGACGAGTTACATGCCCAAACCAGGCAAACTTTCGACGTTTCACTACTGACAAAAGTGGTTCTTGGTGGCCTGCATAAGGTTTATCTTCTCTCTAACATAGACATTTGTTTTGTGCTCTTTATAGCAAATGCGCAAAATGCTTCTATAACATTTATACTCGAAAGACTGAATCCTTCGCTCCGTATCTGCAGTGAGTGTCCAGCCCTCACACCCATACAGGAGAATAGATAATACAAGTGATTTGTATATTTTGATCTTCACAGAAAAACTGATGTTACTTTTCCAGATCACATTTAGCCTTGTCATGGCAGCTGAAGTCATCTCAAGTCTTGTCTTGATTTCTTTACTTGATCTTCCATCACTACATATAGTGGACCCTAGATATTTAAAGGTGTTAACTTCTTCTAACGTTTTCCCATTTAATGTAATGTCCGTCGGAATATGTTTCTTATGGCTATTCACCAATATCTTGCTTTTTTTCTTTATTAATGTCCATCCCATACGTTCGTGTTACGTTCTCCAGTCTAGAGGTAAGGTCTTGAAGTTCTGATTCTGTTCCAGCTATAAGATCGATATCATCAGCAAAACGTAGATTGCAAAGAGGTCGGCCTCCAATCGATATGGTTGTTTTATAATCGTAGAGAGCCTCCTGCATAATATGTTCTAGATATATATTAAATATCACTGGGGACAGGATACATCCCTGACGAACTCCTACAGTTGTTTTGAAAAATTATCCAATGTCATTGCTTGCAAAAACAGCACTACTTGCGTCCTTGTATAGTGCTTCAATGATATATATGATGTTGGTATCAAAATTGAATTTTCTCATTATTTGCCAAAAGCCAATTGTTGTCATAGTCAGGAGTGGAATTGAGGACGAGCGCTCAATATCTGATCAAATGCTCCTAAGGCGTGCGTAACACATAGCCTCTGACAACAAAAGTCCAGCTCCTGGCCTTCTCGTGGCGGCACCGTTTAATACTAACAGGAGAAGGGGCGAAGGGCGAGTGTCTGGCGCCTTAACACCAGATTGCTCCAGGTACATTTGTGTATGTACCTGCAAGGATACTTGGAGAGGAGATGGGCACCGCTAAGCAAACTTCTTGTCCACTGAAATGCTATGATAGGAGATATACCATTAACTTAATGAAAGAAACTGACGTGGTTTTATGAGAGCGAACAAAGTAGAAGACAACGACATTACGACGGGCGGCTACGATCACAGATTACGTTAATAACCTACTTTATGGACAGTAACTCCTACTTACGGGTATTGCATTTTTAGAGATTTCACTCATATCAGATTTCAAATTACTGTGGCAGTGTCGGGGTATGCAGGGTTTACAGTTTATTTTATAGAGAGTAGGTTTGGTTAACTAGCCTTGACCGCTAGAGATATTTTTTCCTCTCCTTTGTAAGATTGGGTCACCAGGTTCGATTTTCTTCTCTTAGGTGTTGATGTAGCAAATTTAACTGAGATGGATAGATTTCTTAGCTTAATCTCAAACTGTAGAAATTCACCTTTTCAACAGCGTTCTATTTCAAACAAATCTTTTAATGTCTTTCAGCATGAAGTCAAATATCAACAAAAGTCTGGAATTCAGAACGTTTTTACAATAATAAGCACAATAAAGTTTTAACATATCATCAGATGCTTTCATCGATGCAAAAATCCCTTTTGCATCTTTATCTCATAGGCCTACTCAATTTGTCTAAGATGGCTAACTTTTTCTTTCCACCGTTTTCTTCCTTTAGGTTAGGCCTAACGTTTTATTTTTGGTTCGACGACATATTCTCATCCCTTCAGATTAGTCCTTTGATTTCTTTATTATCATAGGTATTCCTTGAGTTAAATATTTTCCAACACAAGGGTATTTTCAGCTCAGTATGGTTTTAGGTGTAAGACTAGTTTTGCAAATTTACTCAATCTTCGAACCTAGTTCTGCTGCAACTAGGATTTGAGCTCTATTCACAATATATTGAATGATAGTCACTACTTACGCAAGCAAGGAATATAAAACCACTCAATGTCCTGAAATACACATTTTATAATAAATGTTGCAGTTGATTTCCTCAAACTAAGGAATATGTAGAGCTGGACCAGACACGTCCTCGAAAGTTTCGCTCCTAATTCTGACTGCCAGAGCGTCGTGTTCTATATTCCCCGGGGTAAATCTGAGCTATCCGATTGGTCAGGGGAAATCACCCAATTATTAGAAATGGCGTGTGGAAGCGACTCTGTCCTAAATATGTGACACTATAATTTATTATTTTCTGTTTCTCATAAAATATAAAATTATGGGGTGGTCTGTGCTTCCTCTGTCTTGTTAGAATATAGTCTGTTTTCTGAATAAAGCACGGTATACACGGCTACATTACAAAGCAAGACCAGAAGTCGAGTTCTCAAAGTAGTCATCTGCTATTTGGTGTTGGGTAAACAGTCTTCAAGTCGTTTGTCGTGCGCCCATTTTATACGTCAAACTGAATGTTTCCATTGTCATGGTAACCTTTAACTTTTCCCTTGTTTCCTCTTTATAGAGTATGGGGATATAACTGCAGCTGGTCTCCGTGTGGAAACATTTCATCAAAGAGTTCAGTTTTCTTGCAGCTGTGCTGTATGTACAAACTTGTTTTACATAATAAGGATGCCAGCCCTATGTAAGGCAAAATATTTCATTATTCATTCATTCATTACCCTCCGCTTCCCACGGAGCATAGACCTTCAACAAACACATGCCAAGTTCTCATGTCACGTGCCATCATCTCAAGATCTTTCCACGTTCTCCTCATCATGTTCACCTCTGTTACCAGCTCTCTTCTCCATGTGCTTCTTGGTATACCTCTGCCTCTTTTGCCCTGAGGGTCCCGGAACAAGGAATGCCTCGTAATGCTATCAACAGGTTTCCTCAGTGTGTGTCTTATCCATCGCCATCGTCTTCTTCTCATCTCTTGTTCCACTGGCACTTGTCTGGTTCTTGTCATCAGTTCCACATTGGTAACCTTGTCATACCATTTTAATCCCTCTATTCTATGCAAGCACCCATGTATGAAAGTCTGTAGATTTTTGGTTGTTGTTTTTGTTGTTCTCCATGTTTCGGAGCCATATAATGGTACTACCTTGACATTTGAGTTGAAGATTATTATTCTTGTGTGTGGATCCGATTTCTCTTGATCTCCATATATTTCCCAATGCAATGAAAGCTCCTCTTGCTTTTTGTATTCTTAATTTGATATCACTGTCTGTCCCTCCAACTTTGTCTATATTGCTGCCAAGATATGTGTACGATTCTATATCTTGTAGTGATGTTTCTTCACGTTCTACCTTGTTATCATTTCCGGCATTTATTCTCGTGATTTTCTTCTTTTCTCAGTGTATTTTAAGACACAATTGCTGTGACCTCTCATCGAGTGTTTTCATTTTATCCTGCATCTCATTACGGTTATGGGGCTGGAGAGCCAAGTCATCAGCAAAGTCTAGATATCTAACTGTTTAGTCAGATTCCAATGGATTCCATTTTTGTTGTGTGTCGTCGATGTTTTCATAACCCAGTCTATTGCTAGTAAGAAAATAATTGGAGACAAGGGGCATCCCTGTCGCACTCCCATGTTATCCCAAATGGTTCTGTAAGTTGTCCTTCATAAAGAACTATGCATGTCATATCTTCACACGTTTCCTTTATTAATTTAATGATCTTCTAGCAAACTCCAAAGTGATTCTCTGTCTACCCTGTCAAATGTCTTTTCGTAGACCACAAATCCAATGTATAGTGGCGAATTCCATCCCCAAACTTGTTCAGCTATTATACTCAAAGTGACTATCTGGTCTGTACAGGATCTGTTTGGTCGAAAGCCTGCTTGTTCATCTGTAAGTACCTTGTCTATGGACTCTTTTAATATCTCGAGGATGATCCTGTTTAATACTTTTCCTAGCACCGATAGTAACATTATTCCTCTATAATGTGTGCACTCTTGTAAGTTTCTCTTCTTAGGCAACTTAACCAGATATCCTTCCTTCCATTCTGCTGGTATTTCTTCCTTATCCCAGATTTTACAAAGTAATTTATATAACATCTCTGTAGACGTGTCGATATCTGCTTTGATGGCCTCTGTGGAATGACATCTGGTCCAGCCGCTTTTCCATCTCTTAGAAGCTTCATGGCTTCCGTTAATTTTTCCTTTGTTGGTCTTTCACAGTTAATTTCTAGCTCTTCTTCTACTGGCTGGATGTCTGGGAGGTTTTGTGGAGCTGGTCTATTGAGAAGGTCCTCAAAATATTCCGTGTCCCCCCCTCCCCTTTATTTGCTCTTGTATATTGCTAAGCAGTTTTCCATTCTTGTCTTTTATGAAACAACCTGCTTGCTTGCTTTTCCCTGTTAGCTTCTTTGTGCCGTAATAGTTCTCTCATATTTCCGTTGGATGCAGCATCTTCTGCCCCTCTTGCCAACTCCTCAATATATTTTATCTTGTCTCTTTTGACGCTTCTTCGTACTTCTTTGTTTGCTTCTGTGTACACTTCCTGAGCTTGGAACTTCTGGTTTTGCTTCTGTTTAAATCTGCTTTCTTTTTTTTTCTTTTTTCTTTTATCTTATTGATGTTTTCTGTTGTTGTCCATGCTTTTTGTTGTCGTTCCCTTTTCCCCAGGTTTTCTGCACATGTCTCATTCCATATAGCTTTGATTTGCTGCCAGCGGTTTTCTGTACTCATTACATCTTCCAGCTGTTGGAGCACTTGGTATTTGTTGGATATTGTGACCGTAAATGTGTCTCTTTTTTCTTGATTTCTTAGATGTCCCACATTAAATTGTTATCTATAACTGTTGCATATCTCTTGAGTTTCATTTTTTACTTTGGCTATCAGAAGATCGGGATTTGATGCAACATCTGCTCCTCTATATACCTTTTCATCCTGCAATGATGATCTAAACTTCTTGTTTATGCATATATGATCAATCTGATTGTCTGTTTTATGGTCTGATAATATCCATGTTGCCTTGTGTATTATCTTATGTGGAAACATCCTTTCTCCCATAGCCAGTTGATTTGAAGCACAGAAGGTTGTGAATAGTTCCCCATTTTCATTCCTATCTGTGCATTCATGTCACCCATAAAAATTGTGATGTCTCTTATTTTTATTTTATCCATAATATCTTGCAGTCTATTATAAAATGCTTCTTTCCCAGACTTTCTTTGTCATTGGTTGGTGCATAACATTGGATGACGTTTACATTTATTTTCTTTTAAGGTTTTGAAAGTAGCTGTTATGATTCTGGGTCCCACGGCTTCCCACTCATTGAGTGCCTTCTGTGGTTCTTTAGATAACATAAGAGCTACCTCTTCACTGTGGTGTGAACTTTCGTCTTCATGTCCCGAGGACAGCAACAATTCACTTGTGCTGAGTTTCTTCCTGTCTACCCCCATCCACATTGTTTCACATAGTACCATGACTTCGATTTTATATTCCCTAATTTTTGCTGCTACCTGTGCCGTTTTTCCTTGTTTGTTTAATGTCCGAACATTCCAGGTGCTAAATCTGGAGGTTCTCCTAGAAGAAAGAAGGTTAGTCATTAACACAGACTTCTTTCGGCTTTCTCTGTGCTGAATCATACGCCTCCTTGCGGAGAGGACCTTCTCCTATCTTGGATGGCTGAGTTTTAATTTCCTTAATTGACTTGTCCATGTTTGTTGAAGTTTTTGCTGTTTAACATTTTTTTTAAACCGGATGGGGTAACCAGCCCCATTCCCAACGCTCCTTAGTCGC
Source organism: Oreohelix idahoensis (assembly GCA_024509875.1). Classification (NCBI taxonomy): domain Eukaryota; kingdom Metazoa; phylum Mollusca; class Gastropoda; order Stylommatophora; family Oreohelicidae; genus Oreohelix; species Oreohelix idahoensis. The sequence goes on along the minus strand of JAMPIV010000299.1, from coordinate 1,652,096 downwards.
TTGTTGCTACGACATGCTTGGTAGGAAACAGTGTTACTATTCTTTGCTCCCCTTTCGGGCCCCAGGTAACACACGTGTGAGGACACATTTTAGTTGCCTCTAAAGACATCCCTGACGTCACAGTAGTCCTAGTCTTTCTGTGTCCAAACAGACACCTCGTGACCTACATACTTGTACATGACGCTTGTTTGTGTTATGCTGTGGCAATACAGTACAAGATCCGAGATTAGTAAAATATGACGTGCAGACTTTTGTATGTTTTGGTACTTTCAACAATACAACGGAAAAATACCATGTTAATTTTTTTTTTTTTTTTTTTTTTTTTTAAAGGATAACATACAAAAATACTATTTTACCAATACAAAAGTTGCAAGAAACCGTTAAAATAATAACTGTATATCTTCTATCTGTTCCTGACACCAAAATGTCCATCTTTGAGCGAATTTCTGATAATCAGAACTATGGATAAGTAGAAGTATTTTAGATGTTCCCTTCCTCACTGTATTTTCCATTCCCTAACTCAAAAACAGAGACAGGTATCTATTTACAGCAGGGTAGTCTGAAACGTGGCGATACCAGGATAAAACAATACGTTTTCTTTCCATTACGTAAAAAGAGCAATACAGGATAAACAGCAAGGGAGGAAAACAAACAGAGTGAAAGAGAAATAGATTGCTTATCAAACATGTATTTATTATATATATATATATATATATATATATCTATATCTATATATATATATATATATATATATATATATATATATATATATATATATATATATATATATATATATATATATATATATATATATATATATATATATATATATATATATATTTGCTAACATGCAGGATTAGCAATTGCTGATATGGGATGTCTTATAACGCTGGTATGGACAAACATCAGTTTTACCCCAGCCTTTAGTGCAGCCGACTTTCCTTTCGAACCTTTGGAACTTCAGTACCTTGTCGGAGCAATGCCTCACACAACGTTCACTCGAGTAACGGCTTGGATCACTGCCATTATCGCGCTGGAGAGATGTCTGTGTATAACAGCGCCATTAAAGGTTAGTGTCTGCTTTGTTTTGTCACGAGTGGTGATATAGAGTCTAAGACAAGACAAAAGTCTGAGTGAGGAGTAGAAAATAAAAGAAGTCTGAAATAGCGAATGTGAATGTGAGTGGAAGTGTGACATTCAGGCGTACAACGATGAAAACACTCTTTTACCCTGCCACTCTGACCTTTTTTAGTTGTCAACTCCACTCACCCCTCTATTCCTCACCTATCGACAAAAGAATAGACATATGAAGTAAGGGACTGATACACACAGTGGTTTTCACATTCAACGATCACAGATGTACAGGTAGAAGACAATTCTGATCAGCGGCAACTTAGTTTTCTATGTTTGTTAAGATATAAATGTAGATAGAAAAAATACATACTATATCTGCATGATGGCATGAATTATAAAAAAAAAATCACTCAAATCAAAGTTGATTCGCAATAAATAAACACAAGAGTTTAAAAACCCATACAACCCCAACCCGAGTTCGGTTAATAATCCAAACTGGCAACCAAGTTGTACACAAAAATCCAAGAATTAACCCAATGGAAAAAGACCCACAATGAGTACTAAAAATAATAACCACCATTTGTGTCCCCGTCTTCTGGTCCCCAGGCTCAAATAAAAGCGACTTCGATAAGGTTCATCATCATCAGTTGCCATCTCCACAACGAAGGTTGGCTGTAAGGGATCTCCAACGTCTTCTGTCTCTTGTCTTGGTGGTGCACTCTGATAGACTCTTTCCTGTCCATCTCTTGATGTTATCTTCCCACTTATAGCGCTGTCTTCCCCTTGCACGTTTGCCTTCAACTCTCCCCTCTGTTATGGTCTTCTGCAAGGTGTTATGCCTTTTTATGTGGCCAAAGTATTTTAGCTGCCGAACCTTGATTTCCCTCATTAGTTCTCTTTTCATACCTAGATTTTCTAGGACCTCTTTATTTGTTTTCATCTCTTTCCATGAGAACGCCCCATTCTTCTATATATCCACATTTCAAGAGCCTTAATTCTTTCTTCCAAATGCTTATTCATCGTCCATGTTTCAGCACCATACAGAAATGCAGAATATATATAACACTTTATGATTCTCAGTTTTAATTTGTGAGATAACTGTTTAGATGTCAGTATATGTTTCATGTTATTGAATGTAGCTCTGGCCATTCCTATTCTCTTCATGATTTCTGTATCACATCTGCCATATTCTGTTATTATATGACCAAGATATTCGCAGCTTTTGACTTGTTCCAGGATTTTCCCATTTACGCTTATCTTTAATGTGGGTTTATCGTTTGTCGATAAGGTTACACAAATACAAAAAAAAGTAAACACCCCACAGCAAAGAATACGCCACCAATAGGTAAACCACAATGGTTACAAAAAATGTATAAACACCCAACTCTAGCACAACCAATACGTCACAAAAACCCCCACTAATTACTGTCCACTACACGTCCTGATGATAATGTCCCCTGTTTTTTGGTGCGGTAGTATCCTGCACTCTTAACCCGAATTACTTCCTAATTCGTGCCTTTCCAAGGAAGTGAGAAATAACTTAAATCCACGATTGACAAGGTCAGAAGGAAATATCCTTTCAGCGACTAAATGATAATGAACCCTGATATCCTGTGGGTCAAAATGAGTCCAAACTCGGGTTTGTGCAAGCGATGCGCCTCTATATACCCGTGAGACGCTGCCACTTCAATAGTAACTGGGCGTATAAATAAAGGGCCCACCAGTCTATAATTTAAGACGGGATGGGCGCTCTATTCTGCAGATTGGTGAGCTTGGACATTACTGGGGTGTTAAGTCATATTTTGAGTCAGAGTTAAGTGCTAAAGATTTTTATGTACGGGGCTGTTTTTTCTAGTAAGCACGTTTAAAGTAATGAGTTGATTTTTGTTTGGGTACTTTTTGTACGCTGTTTTTCTTGAACATTGCTCAACTGAGTAGGTGTTAGTCTTTTTTTTTAAATAAAGAAAGTGTTCGAATGTTCTTAGTGGTAGTTTGGGGGAGATACGGATGAGCCGAGCTCAGCTCTCAAGTGGTTAGTTTGCGCATGAGCAATTTTTACTGAGTTGTACTGAGAGACTGTGATCTCGGGATTAGTATGTACCTGGCAGAGCTTCGAGACAGTTGTTTAGTCTCGTTAGTGTGACCAGAGGATATTTTTGAAGAGAATATATTATTGAAGTGAAGATAGATAGATTATTGAAAAGGAATGTTCTTTCTCCCAGGAGATTTATTATTCTAATGCCTAAGATTACGTTGGCTCATTGATGTACCTAGTATTATGATGTATGCAATTCCTTTCTTGGTGGATTTTTGTACTTACACGATATATCATTCTAATGCCGTGGATTACGTCGGCTTATATGAACTGTATTGTAAGTTGCGGTTTATGCATCCAAGCTCTTGATATTTAAGATGCTATGATTTACGGTGTTTTCTGCAATCTATTTGCCATGGATTTTGTATGCCATTATAACTTGTGACAGTGTGCTGTTCCTGATGTCTACGTTACTGTGACAATAAACTGTATATTGTGAGTTGGAAACCATTGGTCTTACCCGTTGGTCTATTGCTAACTATCGTTACTGTGGAGTGGATGATTGCAACTTAAACAAACTTAAAGTACCCATGACATTTGCCTATGTTTATACATATTTACACACCTGTCGGCCACCTGTAAGCCCGACCAAGGCTGATCGTATTTATCAGCGAATGTATTAGCTTTGTCTAACCGTGCCACCCTTACTCACGGAAGTATCTACACAGTAACATAAGTGATGGCCTGTGTGGCCTGTTATAGAGAACATATATATATATTAACATAAGTGTCTACTGATCCTGTCTACAAGAAAAAAACGTCGCAACATGGGGTCAGAGGTTAAGCAGCTCCAGGAGCAGAGGGTACCAACAGCTGGGTACTCACTCGGCCTTCCGGTTAATGGGTTTTTAAGATTTAAACCAAACCTTTCTCAACTCGAGAACTCAGTCAAGGATGTGTATGATACGACCAGAGTTGTGATGAAATGCTTGTTTCTAGGTCCCCACATCGATGGTGTGTTGAAGTCAAAAGCCAAAACGAATTTAGGGATGTGCCTGAGCTCCAGCATTGTGCCAAAATTATAGATCCAGTGTCACAATCGTACCCCATTCAAAGTTCAAAAGTCCTTGGGGACTAAACCTGGGTCCTAAAATGTTGGTCAAAACATTATCAATTACAACTTAAATTCCTGTTCATCTTCCCTCTTTCTTCACGCCACCTAGCCGTACGTTTCCTCAGTTTATTACCTTTGCGTCCAGCGCGACGCGTACCAGCGTGTGCGCTCCCCCTACGACTAATTTCTCTGCCCTTAGGATCAACTTACTCTGGCGGGCGGTCTCTGTGTGAAATCGCCATAATAGTGCGTAACCAGCCACCCGCTAGCTCTCTCATGACCAGACGCGGAGGGGATGTTATTGTTTTTGTATGCTGCAATAAGCAGAGGCGTCTGCTCTAGAAATGAGACGGAGGGGTGGCCTCTCGATGTTATTTCTCCAAAGTTGGTTTTAGGTCCCAATCGGCCAGCAAGAATATTCAATGATTTATATCAGAGTGAATGGGTCTCCCACAGTCAGAATTCCGGGGCCCCGGGTTATTGGGCCCGACGAAAAGAAAGATACAGAATGATGAGATAAAGACTTACAAGAAGGGGCCGCTAATATATTTTCGGCGCCTCTATTGTCTACTCCCACCCTGGGGATATATTACGAGTCCAGTCTCCGGCCAGTGCCATCCCACGGTTGGTCTAAACCTTCTCTGTCGTTACCACCACCAGATTTGGCTTGGGTAATAGGAGCATCCAAACTCGTCGGTATAAAATGTATGCTTTCGACTCTCTCTTCTCCCACCCCTTCAGGAGGCATGTATCCGGGAAAAGAGAGATTGGGGTTGTCGGGCCTAGCTCTGTTCATAGGCGTAAGGTCGCTCTGTCCATTGTCTTCTGCCCTGCGAGGAGAGTGCTGGTCGGGTGCATAGGAGATAGCACTATTATCGACATTACCTTCACTCGAGGGAGTCAATGCCATCAGTTGCCTATTTCCTGATAATAACGGAGGTATTTCCAATGTCATGGGCGTCGCCACTGCCTTGCCATCCAGCTGAACAGGGCTATCAGAGGGATGCGCTTCTGCATAAAAATTGTCACTGTCTTTCTGGGTCTCCAACCCAGCATTCTGCAGACAGTCTTTCGGGTGCTCTAAATCAGCTCTCTGCAGGCTATTTTCCTGAGAGGTCTCAGCACCGGGAATTAGGGGCTCTCCTCTTTCACTCATAGGGCCTATTTTGGGGCTACCAGCGTTAGAAAAGACAGGCACTTGAGGTGTGCCCAGAACCAAATAAGGGCTTCCCAGTAGGAAGTCATTTGCGGGCCGAGTCATAACGGCGGCCTGGATTGTGCCACAGACAAACCTGGTCTTCACTTCAATATGTGCTATAGGAAGGCGGCACAGGTTATCTCCCCTCAAAACACCGCAAATGTTGACTTTGTCCGTCGTCATCTGCCCTGGCTTCATCAAATGTCTAGCCACTATACAAGGGAAAGTAAGACTTGTATAAAATAAGCGCTCTGTGATAGTGCCATTCACTTCTGCTTGCTCATTTTAAGTGAACAACGCCTTTGACACGATAGGTTCCCAAGTATTGCCTTTCTTCTCACGCATTGGTCTAAGACAAGTCACCTTCTGAGGGTCCGGTTGGTTAGGGCATCTTTTTTTGACCAATGGGGGCGGGCCAAAAGTCAAAAAGAATTTAAGGGTGTGCCTGAGCTCCAGGATTGTGCCAAAATGTTTGGTTCAGCGTCACATCCAGCACAAAAGGGCTCGATTTATGATAGATATTGTTTTCTGCTTTAATAGATTATTGTCAGTAGCAGCTCTTAAAACATTTGCTGCTCAACGACAGCTGTAGAGATGCACTAAAGAATAATCTATGCAAAAGAATATGTAAGTGGTCACCATTAAACAGAATGGTTGAAAAGTCAATTTCTATTTTTAAATTTGTATATCCTTATTTGTATTCATTAGAACGATGGTTTGGCCATATCTGCAGAATAGAGGAAGATCGGCTACCACAACAAGTACAGGAAACTAAGAGTCAGGGATCCAGGCCTCTAGGAAGACCCAGATTCCACTGGGAGGACAACATTAGACAATCCTTGAAGAAATGAGGACTAGATTGGAACCAGGCCTGAAGGAAGACAGCCATTAGGAGTGTTTGGCGCTCCCTTCTCCAAACCTCTACACTTAGCTTGCAGTATTGGCTCAAGTACGGATTCAAGCTACTGTTATAACCTTCATAATATGAAACGACTCACACATATCGTGATGCTACGGTCCTAATAGTGGGTGATCCCACAATATTCCCTTGTTACAAACTGACAAAATTATCTATTTTGACATTGTAACAACATAAGTTCACTCACATTATTTTTCTTCAGTCTTTTGCTGTTCTTTCCATCATTACTCTCTTTGTCATCTCCTTTTCTCGAAGACATGCATGGAATGTATTCCCCCATTTACCCCTCCAACTTCTCTGGGCTTTGCTCTACTTCCAACCTCATGAATTAATTTTACTCTGAATGTGTGTCAGAGCTGTCACTAACAAAACAAGTTAGTATTGCTGACAATAGACAGCATAGCTGTCGAGATTGAATGTTTGTTTTTCTCCACAGCAATCTCGTTGTTAATTAAAAAAAAAAAAAAAAGTCTAACTCAGGTTTTTTCATCCACATTGTTTTTCCAGATGTAATTGTGCGAACTAGAAAAATGTTCCGCCTGTTTAAAACCCTTTTGACGAGAATGGAATTCAGTTATTATTCCGTACTACCTGACAGCAAAAAACCTGACAAGCTTTGACTAGATTTCGGGATTTAGCCATCAGTAGACATTGTAGCTGACCGTCATAAACAGCTTTTGTAACAAGACTGTTAGCTTGACCCATAACAGGAGGGACAAACAACGCGTACAATTTCAGTGAGACATATGGTTCTAAGCATTAACCCTGTGTAACAAAAAGGAACCATAAGCAAAGATAATTCACTTATTTTAACATATCTCATCTAAATAACACTTCAGAACCTATCATAGCAAATACAAAAAATGTAAAAAATATTTCAAACATAGGCTTTTAATGTACTAAAAACCCAAAAATAATGTTTCAAATAGTTTATAGCTTGCAGTCAAAAAAGGTAACATCAAATTGACACAAAGCGTGGAGCGCTTAAGCGCTTTTCATATATTTTATTCATAAGTGTCTAATGAAGTATAAAGCAGAAGTTAATTTCATGCAGAATCAGCGCCCCACGATTTCTATCAATTTGATGTTTTTAGTGCATTAAAAGCGTGTGTTTAAAGTATTTTTTTATATTTTTTTTTCTTCTTTTTAGTTTTAGACAAATGATGATATACTAAAACATAAACAATATTTTTACTTATTGTAAATCTGGTCTAACATTTTTTAAGCGATCCATTTCTTTTAGAGCGTCAATATTACATGGCTTTCTGCCTGTTGATTTGGTGCAATCAAGTTCTTCAATTTGAAGGCCATCTAGAGATCGAACTCGACTTTCCCTTGATTCATAATTTTATAATTTGGATTGTTTCCCTTGATTTAACTGGACTCTTGTTTGAGTACTGCCCTGTTTTACGCATTAAAAAAAAATTAAGCACACCACGTGCTCTTGAATTTTTAGTTTACTTGATTATGGCCCCTGATTTGTTAACTTTCTTTACGAAAAACTTTAATTACTCATAATTTCATAATTACAATATTAAATTATTAAATAATTGACTGATTATTGTAGCGTCATCGGAATACACAACTATACCAAGTTTCAGAGCTATTGCTCATTTGGAAGTGATTGAAAAATCGATTGCAAGATTTGAAAGTGACATGAAAGTGACATACAAGTGAAGTTAAATAAAAGCGTGTAAAAATCACCCTAGATAAGAAAAGAAATGATAACACTCACATTATGAATTAGTTGGTCATATCCTCAGTGCTAATAGTTTTACACTCAGAAAACGCGTCTGCTAAAGATTTAACGAAATTTCAAATATGGGAAATATAATATCTAGTGCTACATTAGCCAGTGATAAATTAAATAACCACTAGATTCTGGTAGTTCAACCTAAAAGAAAATATATCCGGATATAGACAAGACTAATGCATGAGTATGTAACATATTTGCATGTAATTTACCAGCCTAAACGTATCTTAAGAGGACACAGATTTCTGCGATTATTGAACTATTGACTTTATATCATGCACATATTCTTACATCTCTACACTGTATTCGCCCATACCACCACAGACGTCACGAATTATAAATTAGGACCCGTTTTACACAACACACAAGTAATGTTTCCCAAGCTGTATTAGGACAAACGTTATTTTTCACCGAACATTTTACCTCGAAACTGCAGCTGTGACCGACAGATGTCCAGGTTGCATCATTAGCAACAGATGTTTCATGAAATAATAAACATAGGTCAGTGGAACGGAATCAAACATGATTAGAAAACTAATTAAACGAACGGCAGTGGATATAGACGTGATTTGCCTCGTTTGTTGCGCAGCGTGTCCCGTTCAACCTAGTCGGTTATATTAGGGTGTATGCCCACTTGTTAAAGACCTTTAGGTCTAATAATGTGTAGATAGACGTGACATACTGTCAGAAAACAAGATTAATCAGACATGATCTCTGAAACCGACAGGAGAAGGAGTGAGTGTTACAGCCATGGAGAATATCGAGAAGAATATGTGGAATATGAAACCAAAACAATCAAGACCTTCAGGGTAAAGTTGTACACTGTCATTATCATCCCAAAGGAGCAAAGAGCAATGGCTACAGCTAGTATCCTTGAAGGAAGACTGCATCCTTATCCTCTTTCAGCAGTAGTTTCTGTGGCGTTGTGTTTTAAATGATGAGGTCACCAAATGAATGCACAACCTCATATAATCACCTTCTGCGAATTGCATGACGTAGCAATAGTGTTGGTCCTTCTTTTTTGTCATCACGGGAACTACGCGGTGTCGTGGTTGAGTTAAAGTGTAAGAGTATTTGTCGAGTTAGACAATTATAGTGACATCGACAATGATAGTGGACTTGCAGAATTATAGATTACACATAGATAAGGTGTAAATAGGGGGTGGACTTGAGACCAACCTGGAAGAAGATTTATGAAGAAAAAAAAAGTTATCTCTCTCCAAGCCTCAACACACTTATATAGTCTAAGCACCGCCCGCTGTCTCTCTTTTCTCTTGTTAAAAATAGAGACTATAGTAAAGAGCTTGTAATATTAAGTATGGATGAAAGGGTCGTAAACAGCGCGTTAATAAATGAGTAAAATTTATTAAAGAAGAAATATATATGAAAATAATGCATATCATCACAACAACATAGAACAATCTCAATAATCACCTTGAGTATACACTTATGAAATTACACCCCAACGAACATACAAACCACAATCATAAAACCTGTAGACCACCGAGAAATGAATAAACTGAGTTCCAATCCTGTCCGCGTTCGTGGGACCAAATGCAATAGCTCCAGTAAGTGTTTTTTTTCGTGTAGATATCCTCCATGGGTGATGGAATAACATAAATAAATCCACTGCAGGCGCCATCGTTGGTTACACCTTAATGGTGAGATAGGCTGCAGATGACTCTGTCTATCTTCGGCTGACCACTCATACGTGCGAGGTTTTAAAATGATCAGAAACACACACAAGACGAGGTTACTTAGGACAAATGGTCCATTGCGCTATTATCCCGGCGCTGAAATTATGCCTGCGTGCTTGGTGTACAATCCGTTTGGGCTGGCTTGAACTATTATTGGTAACTTGGGTGCTCCGTTTAAGCACACACCTGGTGTATTTGATTCTGCTGAAGACGCCGGGCTGGTAGATATGTTGTAAGCCACATTGCTCTGACTGGTGACCAAAAGGCGAGTAGGAAACCACTACTGCAAAATGAGATTGCCAGATTTGCTATGGCTCGTTGCACACTGCGTGAGCTTATTTCCTATTAGAGGGATGGGCGTTGACAAAAGGGTTTTGCTTCAGGTATGGGGGTGACAACTCGTAGTGCTAATTGCGTTCTGGAGCCGTGAGAGCGATGAGAATGTTACGATCGTCGCCTGACTGGACTCTTGCGATAGCAAAATGCGGTATATTCTGAAACTGAGACCCAAAAAGAGACGATCTTTACATCAAGCAAACAATAAAATTACAATAACGTTATACTAAACAGTTATGCTCCACTATGGGATTTGAATTATTTTAATCATTGCTATGATAGGTTTGGGCTGTCTTTATCCATATAAGTCGCCCTCCTGTTCCTTCCACTCTATCAATTATCAGCATGCACCTGCATAGGCTAATATATTTTGTACACACATGTACCTGTCAGTAAATGTTCTGACAGCAAAATGTACTCCTTCTTCTTTCAACTCAACATAAGAGATATCTAACCCTGTAGGTCCAGCTGACTGGATACGCTATTCATCTTACAACATTAAGTGAATTTACATAAAAATACAGCATTTGACATTACATAATAAATGGTATGCGCCCCTTTGGGGTCGATACACCGAAAAAGAAAATGTATTAACCTCCCAAAATTGAATACATGGAAAATGCAATGTTTCTTCTATAATAATACAGTTGTGACTTAAACCTAAGATATAAAGTTATCTATGGCTGGTGACTGCTTTTTTTCTGTGAAAGTTATAAACTGGCGTCTAACTACACAAGTAGGCATATAAAATTTCCACACAACCATTAGAAGTTTCTATCAGAAAGTAATAAGTGACTATCTCCTATAATTAAGTGTTATGGTGCCTGCACATGCCTTTTCAGTTTTAAGTGAATAACCTACACCGCTGACAGTTCCTTACAGTAGTGACCGTTATTTTAGCCGACTCTTAACCCATGGTAAGCACTGAACGGATTACTCTGATTCTACGCCTAGTAAGTATCTGTTATCGTAAGTTTACCATTAACCATCGTAAACAATAACACTGACACCTGGCTTAAGCTCTCCTGTTAACTAAGGCGGTAGGCGGCGCTACATTATCACTGAATTAATTACCGGGAGAAATCCTATAAATGAATTCAAGTCACACTCCTATCAGGTATATATATATTATAAGGATATCTCTACTTACCCCGAGAATGACAAGAACATAGGCAACATAAATTTAGTTCTGTGTTAATGTCTGCCTTAGTCTCAGTTGGTCATCACGGGCAGGAACATTTTACGAGTGTGTTTGACTGATTAAAACCCTCTAGATTTATAGTCTAAAAGTGACGCTACCCCTGGACTGGCATAGCCTGTTTCCCACAGATGCACGGTGTATAACGTAATCATATGTAAGACAAATGTTATTCTAAAGGGACACATCAGAAGACTGCAGCGAAAAGTTTCATAGATAGACGTAATATTATTAGCACTCACTGCGGCGTCCACGGGCCACAACCACAAAGAACGAACGCGAGTGTTATCTCCCCTTTTGATCTCGCTACAAACTGTATTAGGCTAGCGGGTTCCTTCAAAGAACTCTTTCTCGCTGGAGATCAAACCCGTTACTCGCAAGAGACATTCTTCGAGCTGCTTCAAAGGACAGTGGATGACTGCCTAGATGAAGTTATTATGCTCGGAGATTTTAATGCCAGAGTTGGAAATTTCCATGCTAGATGGGGTGGAGTTATCGGAAGATATGGAGAAGATACTCTCAATGACAATGGAAAGCGACTCCTTAGATTCTGCAGTGAGCAGAATCTGATCATTACAATCACAAAGTTCCCTCATAAGCGCATACATGCATACACTAAATGTGAACCGACAAAGAATGAGAAGTCAGTGATCGACTATGCCATTGTAAGGAGGAGCTCATTCAAATATGTCCGGGATGCTAGAGTCTGGAGGGGGCCAGAGATTGGAAGTGATCACTACCTGCTAACAATCAAACGAACGACTGAAAGAGTTGCTCAGCCTAGGAACTGCCCAACATCACGCAAGAAACCAAGTAAACGAGCAGGAGAAATGAGCATTAGGACCTACAAGCTGAGAGAGCCAGAAATTAAGACCAGATATCAGGGGCTTATTGCTACAGCAGTGAGCAACATAGAAGAACGACCTGATGACTTGGAAACCCTCTGGAATAAATTCAAGGATATCATAAAGACAGCTGCTGCAGAAGCATGCGGTGAAGTCCGACTTGGGAACCAGAGAAAGAGGACACATTGGTGGACAGAGGAAGTCAAAGAGAAAATAAGAGAGAAGAAAATGGCATGGAAACAATACTTAGGAGCTAAAAACACAACAGGACAAATGGAAAAATATAGAGAATATGTGACACTCAGAACAGAAGCAAAGAACAAAGTGCTAGCAGCAAAACAGAAGTCCTGGGAAGAATTTGGAGAAAAGCTAGAAAAAAGATGCACAAGAAAACCAGAAATTGTTCTATAAGACCATAAAGAACATGAGGAAAGAAAAACAATGCCCTCTCAAATTTATAAAGGACAAGCAAGGCAAATTGCTTACTGCCCCGAAGGAAGTAATGGAAAGATGGAAAGAATATTTCTCAGAACTCCTGGATGGTGAGCATGATGAAGCATCAGAAATGATAACCACTGACACAGAAGAGGAAACCAATGATGGTGAAGATGACATAAAGATGGAAGAACTGAGGGCAGCACTAGAGAAAATCAAGATGGGCAAAGCAGCAGGGCATGATGGTATAACACCAGAAATGGTTAAGTACATGGGAGCATCAGGCGACCTATTACTCTTAAAGGTCCTACAGGCAGCATGGTGCAACAAGACCATACCAAAGGATTGGGAGATTGCCATCATAAACACCAATTTTCAAAAAGGGTGACAATCGACAATGTGGAAACCATAGAGGCATATCCCTTCTCAGTGTCCCTGGTAAAATCTACTCTAGAATCCTAGAGCAGAGACTCCGACGCCTAGCTGAGCCACAATTGGATGAGGTCCAGTGCGGATTCCGAGCAAACCGAAGTACTCAAGACCTAATCTTCACACTCAGACAGCTGAGTGAAAAGGCCCTTGAGTATAAGAGTGAGATCCATCTTTGTTTCATAGATCTGGAAAAGGCGTTTGACAGGGTCCCCTGGAGCAGACTTTGGGACTGTTTGGCAAGGAAGAATATTCCAGCACCTCTGATTCATGCTATACAGAGCTTCTACAAGTCTTGCAGAAATTATGTGAGGACAGCAAACCATAAGTCAGAAGAGTTCAGGACCACCACTGGTGTAAGACAAGGTGATATCCTATCACCTTACCTCTTCATACTTCTTATGGACGATGTCATCAAGGCATGTAAGGAGAGAACAAGAAAGTATTCAGTGGGGTACTGGAAGATGAGACAGGTTTATATTTCGGAGCTGGCATTTGCTGATGATGTTGCCCTGATTGCTAAATCAGAGGCACATCTCCAATCCAACCTGCAAGTCTGGAAGGAAGAGCTGGAGAAGAGAGGGATGGTCATAAGCAGCTCTAAAACAAAATCCATGGTGATATCACGAGAAGAAAGAAAACATCAGATTAAGTTGGGAGAACAGGTCCTGGAGCAGGTCGACTACTTTAAATATCTCGGAGCTATTATAGACCAAAAGGGCGGCATCAAAGAAGAGTTGGCCACTCGAAAAGCAGCGGCTGGGAGACTTTTTCAGGCCATAAATCGTGGATTCCTCAGCAAGAAAGAGGTTGGTAAGAAAACGAAGATGGCTGTATACCGCTCCACCTATGTCCCAGTCTTGACATATGGATGCGAGTCGTGGGCAATGACTACAACCCACAAAAGCCAGATCCAAACCTCAGAAATGAGGTATCTGAGGAAAGTGGTTGAAGTAACAAGAAGAGTGATGCGTGATGCCATATGATGATGGATGGTATCCGCATGTCTGGTTTTGTGTGGTGTGCAGATGTGTTCAGTCAAAACAATGTTCATACAAAAATAACAGGGCAATCCACATAGGACGTCAGTAAACTCACGACGTATAAAGTCAATGATTCTTGTAACAGCCGTTGACGTTTTTCTTCATTATTTATTGTGGACGCCACAGTGACAAAATGGTTACGCGAATATGTAGGCACATCAAACAGTCATTATCACAGCAACATTCAATACAGCAATAGACGGTAGACAGCATTACAATGATGAGTCAGATGCATGTTATATTTCATAGTGCTGTAAATGTAGTCAGGTGAAAAACTCCATCCTTTTCTATAACAGCCAGGAGATAACCAGATGTATGAGATCAGTTCACTCTCCTTAGTCTGACTTCAGCAAGACCGACACGTCTGCCGAAGTATAAATAATGTCCTCAAAAATATCCTCTAGATAATAAAGGTTTTCCAAACCTAGTTCATTTAACAAAGTAGCAAGTAATGGTCCTTGGTACATGCATCAACCGATGCAGTACAATGCAGCGACATGTGAGCTGGGAAAAAACATCTCGTGACGACGACTTTCGAAGACAGGCTATGAATCGAAATCGCTCACGACCCAAAATCGATAGAGTTAAAGAAAAAAGTCAATTTACCTTGCTTTCAAGAAATACAGAAATATCACGCCTCCCGGCATGTGCAAATACACTAGAGGTATTATCCCGAATAAACGAAATATACATAAGAGGACTACACATCCCTGACAGAACAAAAAATAGCGGAGATCCCCTCTTCAACGAGGCATCTCTTTCGCCATTCCAAATCGCTCACTCCACTAGTGGTGGGCGGAAACCGATCGACCAAAAGCAAGACAAGTCATGCGCAGTCCAGCGCAAAATGACCACAGCTCAAAACTTAACTGCATTCGATACCAACGCGAGAAGACAAATGCTTACCGAGAAAAGTGACTATAAATTTCAAGCAGTTGTTGCCCTTGCGTTATAAAATAGATATTGTAAAAAACGATGTTGCGAGAATTTATCACGCAACATATCACCACCTCCTCCCGATAAAAAAAAAATGTGGAACATATTTTTTTTTTAAATATCAAAGAGCATGCGATAAGCGGCTCAAAACGCACGAATTATGCGCTGATAATTAATTAAATTGCCTAACATGAGGCTAATTATAGAGTGTCTGGTGAGGATATACCTCAACGGAAAATAAATATGTCTCAAAAAATATTCACATCGGGGAGGTGTCACCAACACACATCACGTTAGCATGTAAACACAATATACGTATGCAAGTTACCATAATCATCATTAAACAGCATACTCTAATATTGTCTTTAAAAATGGATGTACAAATCTAATAGGAAAATTTAAATAGTAAAGTCTTTGACATGTAATGACATAAGTACATAGTAAAGTTAAACTACATGACGATCCAGGACATATGCTCTGGTATTCCGAGGGTAAGTACACAATCTAGAACTCGTCATGCTTGATACTAGTAAGGTAAGTCCTCAGCTCAACAATGACATTCTGAGAAAGTACAAGCAATATAATGCTAATTAATAACTAATATGCTTCATAAGGTACAATACATTATTAATAATTGTGGCTGTTTAGTAAACTAACGGCCCTTATATTAACTACTCAGTCCTCCTCTATCATCTTAAAAAACGAACAGAAGAAGATGACAACAAAGCACGATAGTGTGTACATATAGAGTAAGTACAGATGTGCTAATCTATTGTAGAAATATAGGTGTGTTATGACTCTGTAATATATGGAAATATAGGACAGAAGTATTAGTTGGAGTCATGTGGGCATCTAGACAAAATGTCAGCCATCACATTATCCGCACCACGGATAGCTCGTACCGTGAAGTGAAAAGGTTGAAGAGCTATAGCATATCGAGTGGATCTCGAACTCTTCAAATTCTTAGTCTGAATAGCTGTAAGAGCTTTCTGATCAGTCTCTAGAATGAAATGTGCGCCCAGGAGGAATCTTTGTAGCTTTAGAATTGACCAAACCATCGCTAACAACTCACGGTCTAAAACCGAGTAGTTCCTCTCTGCCGCATTTAGTTTTCTAGAAATGTACATAACAGGATGCAGAGTATTTGCATATTCTTGCATCAGTGCTGCTCCAATCCCAGTGGATGAAGCATCACTCCGAAGAACAAAAGTCCTATCAAGCGTAGGTAATCTTAAGATGGGAGGAGAAGAAAATATATTCTTGATTTGGTCTAGTGAAGATTGGCATTCTTCAGACCAACGGACCAGATTAGGCGAACCTTTCTTCAACAATGTTGATAGAGGTGCCATGATCGAAGATAAATTTGGAATAAATCTCCCATAAAATTGAATTAAACCTAAGAGACTCCTAACTTGTTTCTTCGTTTTAGGAACAGAGATGTTCAGTATTTTGGAAGTATTGTGGTCTTCTGTCATCAAGAGACCATGACCAACACGATGACCCAGGAAAGAGATTTCACCAAAACCAACAAAAGCTTTAGAAGGTTTCGCTGTCAAATTATTCTCACGTAGAGTGGACAGTAAGTCATATAACCCTAATAGTGATCTTCCCAGGTATCACTGAAGAGACAGATGTCATCTAAGTATGCGATGACATCCGAACGATGTGACAGAATTCGACGCATCATGCGAACGAAAGTGGCAGGGGCGTTCATGAGACCAAAAGGCATAACATTCCATTGAAATAGACCCCTAGGTGTAGAAAAAGCAGTAAGAGGTTTGGCATGCTCTGCTAACGGCACTTGCCAATAACCTTTAGACAAGTCAAGTTTAGTGAAGAATCTAGAATTAGAAAGTCTAATCAGTAGATCTTCTAACAAAGGCATTGGTTCAGCGTCGAACTTTGTGACCTGATTCAATTTGCGATAATCAACGCAAATTCGTATGTTCTTATCCTTCTTCCGGACAATAACCATGGAAGAAGAATATGGTGAAGTCGATGGTTCAATTATATTTAATTGAATCATTTCATCCAATTCCTTTTCCACTTGCGACTGAAAGTGTATAGGAATAGGATACGGCCTAACCCTAATTGGATTATTGTCGGTAAGAATTATGTCATGTTCTATGACATCTGTGTGTCCAGGAATGTCAGTGAGAAACATCCTGAAATGTTTGTAACATCGACGAGACTTGTCGATGTTCGTCACCAGAAAGATTAGGAGAAACAGAAACGTTTTTCCAAGATTCCGTGGAATGTAATGGAACCACTGGAAGGGGAAGATTGACATCTGAGAAGGTAGATTCCTCATCCTGTATGACAGACAGGGATGAATAATGACCGTGGTGCAGGAGCATCATCCGTTGCCTGGAAAATAGGCAGCAAATAGTCCGGACGTTCGTGAAATTCCGAAAGCATGTTTATGTGGAAAGTTTTATGCTTTCCATCAATATCGACCACATAGTCAACATCGGAAATCCGAGAGACTATTGCATACGGACCTTTCCATGCAATAAGAAGTCTATTTTCCCTACTGGGGAGTAGGACGAATGCTTTGTCACCTGGACAAAGTTGTCGTAGACATCTATTCTTGTTAGCAAACTGTCTTGCCTTCTCTTTAGCAATTTCTGATGAAGCAGTTGCTAGCTTACATGCCTCAATGATCTTTTGTCTAAGAGCAATGACATACTCATATGAGGATTGAGTTTCATCGCTAATATCATCGGCAGTGATGAGATCGTGTAATAAAGACATAGGGCCGCGTGGACGCGCGCCAAAGACAAGTTCGAAGGGAGAAAATCCTGTGTGTTCATTAGGGACTTCTCTATAGGCAAAGAGAGCCGCGGGTAAAACCCTGTCCCAATCTTGAGGATGATCTTCAGTTATCTTACCAAGCAAAGTCTTGAGCGTTCTATTCAGACGCTCAACTAACCCATTAGACATAGGATGGTAGATACTACTGAGAGATCGTTCAATATGTAAGGTAGACATTACCTGTGACATAGTGTCAGATATGAGTTGAGTGCCATGGTCTGACAATATTTCTCTGGGGAACCCCAAGCGAGAAAATATCAACCAAAGAGCATCTGCGATATCTGTAGTAGATATGCTCTTAAGAGGAATAGCCTCTGGCCAACGTGTGCACATATCGACACATGTAAGGATAAACTGATGTCCTCTGGCCGACCTGACCTTAAAAGGGCCAATAATATCTATGGCCATTTTCTGAAACGGCCGAATAGGAATGTCAGCAGCCTGGATAGGCGCAGCATGTCGTGGTCCTCTAGATTTGACCTCCTGACATACCTTGCATGATCGGCAGTAAATACGAATGTCCTTATTGACAAAAGGCCAAAAGAAAGCCGCAAGGACTCTCGACTTCGTACGGGCAAAACCCATATGTCCAGCACATTGCGAGTCATGAGCATGTTGCAATATCTGCACTCTCATGCTCTTGGGAACAAGAATTTGCGAATGTGCCGACGTAGTCGAATCTTGTACCATACGTACAAGTACGCCGTTTCTCATTGCAATCCAAGATTTTCTATTTGTATCCTGATTCGGATCACCTTTCTTCGCAAGAACGAAGAATTTTTTTAAAGAAGGATCTTCTTCTTGCAATTTTATGAAAGAGTCACGAGTGATTACTAAGTGACTATCTTGGCTATCAACTTCATTATCACTATTCAGTGAAGTTTCGGGTGTTTGTAGAGCTTGTGCTCTTGTAACTACTGCATTTGTAGCTTGCATGTTATTATCTTCCCAAGCAGCAATCTGCTGTGGGGTACACTCCCTAACTCCGTGAATACGACCAATAATAAGGTCCGCAATAGGATTAGGTAAGAGACAAGCATGCACATCTCCAGTAAAGAAAGGAGTGGCAATGCGAATTACAGCAGTAGGATATTTTTCTAGAGTGCCGCCAAATGTGACACATTTAATAACCCTTCCTGTAGCACAAGATGGATCTACAAGCGATTGTCTAACACCAATAGTGGTGCATCCGGAATCGAAAAGTAGTGAGACCGGAGTATCATTAACAAGACCCTTATGTAGAATTAAAGAACCCCTCCCGTCATGCGCAACAGCAGCAGGAAGAGCGGGAAGTGGGTGACCACAACTCAAAGTAGTTATGGTACCCGGTTCGAATTAAGTACTGCATTGGGGGCATTTGTTTGCTCTCTCAAAGTCAAAAGCAGAACCAGTGACAGCGTCAAAGTTTTTACTATCAACAACATGATTACAGGCTCCCTCAGTTTCCTGTTGTACAGCATTAGCCTGCTGATATCTCTTTTTTTTGTGTTGAGATCTACCCCGACTATTATTACCTCTGAAGTTATCAGAGTTATTATTATCTCTGCAGTTATTATTGTCTCTATTGTAATTGTTATCCTGGTTCGAATTCCAGTTTCCACGATTACTATCATGTTCACATTGATGCGAACATCTATTTGTTTGGTTCTGAGGTCTTCGGCAGGAATAACCTCTATTACCATATCCTCTTTTGAAATGCTTATAATTATTAGGGTGATAGTAACGAGTACTATCAGGTTGTCTCCAATTCTTCGAAGAAGAATCACTATGAAATTGGTTTCCATGATTTTGACAGAAATTACCGCTACTCTTTCTATCAAAATTTTGTTGGAATCTACGAGCAAAGTTTTGGCCATACGGAGCTGCCGAAGCAACTGGTAAACCTTCTTTCACCTTAGAGTTACCCATGGTTATGTGTGGGTGCGCAGTTACGTACTGGCAACAGAAATCTTCCATTTCTTTTATTGTTTTAGGTTTACGTTCATGAAGGAAAGCAAGGAAAGACTCATTGACAGACGACATGACTTTGTCTCTAAGTATTAAGTCCATAAGTCCTTCATAAGTTTTTTCCGTCTTAGATAGTTCAACCCATCGTGAGAAAGTAATGCGTATTCTTGCAATAAACTCGGAGAATTCAACTCCATTTTCAGGTAACATGTTTTTAAATTGTACACGATAGCCGTCTTCGTTAAGCTGATATTTCTTTAACAAAGCGGCCCTGACAACCTCATAATTGTTCTTGTCAGGTTCATCCACCATATTTAATATACTTAGAGCTTTACCTGTCAGTATCCCTGATAACTGATAAACATATTTTGCTTTGTCTATGTTATGAGCTGTACATGCTTGTTCAAATCTGTCCAGATAGAACATTATGTCATCACTGGAAGGACTAAATGTTGGTAACTTAATCTTAAAAGTATCATTATTAGCCTTCCCAGAAGATGAACCCTTGTTTGAATCATTACCATTACTCATGCTCGTCAATTTCAATTTCTCCAACTCTAAAGCTAAGAGTTTTTCTTCATGTTCCATTTTTGCTTTCCTCTCATCAGCCTCTCTTTGTAACTTCCTTTCTTCAGCTTGAGCCTGCATTTGAAGTCTTTCATTTTCAGCTTCTTTTTCAAGTCTTTTATTTTCAGCTTCTTTTTCAAGTCTTTTATTCTCAGCTTCTTTTTCAAGTCTTTTATTCTCAGCCTCTAGCTGTAGCTGGAGTTTTCTCTCCTCAGCTTCTGATTCCCTTTTTTGTTTTTCCATTTCCATTTGGAATCTCTTTTCATCCAACTGCATCTGCAGTTTCTTTTGTTCAGCTTCCATCTGCAGTTTCTTTTGTTCAGCTTCCATTGCTTTATCATATCGAGCAGTTGCAAATTCTTCTAACTTATCACCAGTCTTCCCAAGCAATTTACCCTGCTCAATAAAGTGCTCAAATGTAGACATGATGAGTAATATATAAGTCCAAAACCTGAAATAATTAACTAATTTATTTCAAACCTAAGTGTAACAAGTCTTAATTAAGCACTTGTATATTCACATCACCTTATATTATCCCAGTCTCTGTGGGAAACAAGTCTCCAATCAAAGAACTTGTATATGAAATATCAACAATCAATTCTTGATCATAAGTGCACTTCTCATTCAATAGTGCACGACACTATTCATCATTCATTTATCATCAGTGTAGTAGTAACAGTGCATTAGCATAGCCCATTAACTAATTACTATAACTGTAAACAATGACTATGTAAACACATGCAGAATGTAAACATTGAAAATGTAAACAATACAAACAATGTAAACAATAACAATGTAAACAATAACAAAGATCAGCAACAATACAAAAACGTTCGCAGAAATCAACTAAAAATAAAGCAGAAATTAATGACATATCACAAAAAATGTGACGATATCTGCGCTATAATTAAACAAAATACATGACACCACAGTGTATAAACAAAAATGTTGTATGAAACTAAATTATAGACAAGAGTAGGCTAACAAATACAAACAAATCAAAACAAAACTAAAGAATGTGAAATAATAACGAAAACAATATTAAAACATGTCATCACAGCTAACATAAATAGCAACAGAAGTCGCTTAGCAAATTCCAGTATCGGAAATTTGCAAACCCTACAGAAAACGCTCACAATAGACGACCTCTATGACGTGGCATAATCTAACGGAGACACCACCCAACCGAGAACCCGCTGAAATATAAACATATAAATATACAAATAACATATAAACATATAACATATAGAATGAGATGATACACAGAAGACTCAGCAGAAGTATAAGGGCACAGTTTACATACAAACAGGCCACTTAACTTATAGGCTTCCAATCGTTGAACAGCAGAAAAACGGATGTCAATCAACGTCCTAAAGAGCGAAGCTCCAACGATGATGGCACATCTGAACTGCTTCCACTGCTAACACGATGGTACAAGAGCTTCTGAAATACTGTGTGTTGAGTTGTTTCGGCACTTGACCTTCTAATCCAAAGTAAGTTGATGGAAATCGGTACTTGGCCTTCTTCAGAAAACAACCCGTTTCAACCGGCACTTGACCTTCTCAAAAAACGACAGCACTGGAACCTTGACAGCAGCAACTTGCTTGACTTGCGTAAAAGATAACAGCAGTCCGAGTTATCCGGCAACATGTAACAACGCCGGGTACTGTCAAATTCTTGTTTCCGTCAAAAAGTTGAAATTTTGACTTTTACCGGGCAACGCCGAGTACTTTGAAAATTTTGAAGATGTTGACTGTATTGAAGAATGTTAATTTCTTGAAGGATGATGATGAATTCTTGTTGAAAATGAAGTGGGTAAGGGACCCCGTGTTTGCTAGTACCAGAATCAAACCAGCTTATGGCCACCAAATGATGCGTGATGCCATATGATGATGGATGGTATCCGCATGTCTGGTTTTGTGTGGTGTGCAGATGTGTTCAGTCAAAACAATGTTCATACAAAAAATAACAGGGCAATCCACATAGGACGTCAGTAAACTCACGACGTATAAAGTCAATGATTCTTGTAACAGCCGTTGACGTTTTTCTTCATTATTTATTGTGGACGCCACAGTGACAAAATGGTTACGCGAATATGTAGGCACATCAAACAGTCATTATCACAGCAACATTCAATACAGCAATAGACGGTAGACAGCATTACAATGATGAGTCAGATGCATGTTATATTTCATAGTGCAGTAAATGTAGTCAGGTGAAAAACTCCATCCTTTTCTATAACAGCCAGGAGATAACCAGATGTATGAGATCAGTTCACTCTCCTTAGTCTGACTTCAGCAAGACCGACACGTCTGCCGAAGTATAAATAATGTCCTCAAAAATATCCTCTAGATAATAAAGGTTTTCCAAACCTAGTTCATTTAACAAAGTAGCAAGTAATGGTCCTTGGTACATGCATCAACCGATGCAGTACAATGCAGCGACATGTGAGCTGGGAAAAAAAACATCTCGTGACGACGACTTTCGAAGACAGGCTATGAATCGAAATCGCTCACGACCCAAAATCGATAGAGTTAATGAAAAAAAGTCAATTTACCTTGCTTTCAAGAAATACAGAAATATCACGCCTCCCGGCATGTGCAAATACACTAGAGGTATTATCCCGAATAAACGAAATATCCATAAGAGGACTACACATCCCTGACAGAACAAAAAATAGCGGAGATCCCCTCTTCAACGAGGCATCTCTTTCGCCATTCCAAATCGCTCACTCCACTAGTGGTGGGCGGAAACCGATCGACCAAAAAGCAAGACAAGTCATGCGCAGTCCAGCGCAAAATGACCACAGCTCAAAACTTAACTGCATTCGATACCAACGCGAGAAGACAAATGCTTACCGAGAAAAGTGACTATAAATTTCAAGCAGTTGTTGCCCTTGCGTTATAAAATAGATATTGTAAAAAACGATGTTGCGAGAATTTATCACGCAACAAAGAGACATGGTCCGCAACCAGACGATCCGTCAAGGCCTAAAATCCCATCCGATGCAGACCCAAATAGAACTGTCCCAACTAAGATGGTTTGGCCATGTCTGCAGAATGGGAGAAGATCGGCTACCACGAAAAGCATGGGAAACAAAGAGCCAGGGATCCAGACCTCCAGGACGACCCAGAGTCCGCTGGGAGGACAACATTAGACAATCTTTGAAGGACCGAGGACTAGAATGGAACCAGGCCAGGAAGAAGACAGCTGATAGAATGGTCTGGCGCTCTCTCTTCCAAACCTCTACACCTCACGGTAGAAGGGGAACGACTAAGTAAGTAAGGTGCCTGCACATGCCTTTTCAGTTTTAAGTGAATAACCTACACCGCTGACAGTTCCTTACAGTAGTGACCGTTATTTTAGCCGACTCTTAACCCATGGTAAGCACTGAACGGATTACTCTGATTCTACGCCTAGTAAGTATCTGTTATCGTAAGTTTACCATTAACCCATCGTAAACAATAACACTGACACCTGGCTTAAGCTCTCCTGTTAACTAAGGCGGTAGGCGGCGCTACATTATCACTGAATTAATTACCGGGAGAAATCCTCTAAATAAATTCAAGTCACACTGCTATCAGGTATATATATATTATAAGGATATCTCTACTTACCCCGAGAATGACAAGAACATAGGCAACATAAATTTAGTTCTGTGTTAATGTCTGCCTTAGTCTCAGTTGGTCATCACGGGCAGGAACATTTTACGAGTGTGTTTGACTGATTAAAACCCTCTAGATTTATAGTCTAAAAGTGACGCTACCCCTGGACTGGCATAGCCTGTTTCCCACAGATGCACGGTGTATAACGTAATCATATGTAAGACAAATGTTATTCTAAAGGGACACATCAGAAGACTGCAGCGAAAAGTTTCATAGATAGACGTAATATTATTAGCACTCACTGCGGCGTCCACGGGCCACAACCACAAAGAACGAACGCGAGTGTTATCTCCCCTTTTGATCTCGCTACAAACTGTATTAGGCTAGCGGGTTCCTTCAAAGAACTCTTTCTCGCTGGAGATCAAACCCGTTACTCGCAAGAGACATTCCTCTGGTCAGACGAACGCCAGGTGCTGCTTAGATAATATTATCCTAAGCTGGCCGCTACTGACCAGTGGGTAATTTATAATGAGGCCAGAACGACAACAAAGCCGCGGGGTGGGGTCTGAGAGGGGAATAATGGGCTACGTAGGAAAAATCCGGAAGAAAAGAAAATACAAAAAGTCGAGGAAACCAGAACATTAAAAGAGTAATAAAAAATATGACGTGGTGGTAAAATAAATTATCAGTCACCGTGACACGCGGCTCTAGATTATACTTAATAAAAACTAATGGCGAGCTATAATGCGGTCGTATGCTCCATTTGGAACGTAAAAATATGAATGATGATATAGTGAATGATTATAAGCGCTGTAAATGTAAGCAGAAAAGACTGCGGCAGCATAAGTAGTAAGGACATTGAAGCAAATCTACTCACTTCTGCCTGAGAGATAAAATGAAGAAATACACAAAGTATTTCCAGAAGCGTGTTAAAATGCTACGGAGTGGGAAACACGAGAATGCGTTTGAAACCACTTGAACTGAAAATGTTTGATAAATAACTTTCAAATGAGAGAAATAGCAAGTAACCACTTAGAATTTTTATTATTATCTAATGCACTACAAGGAAAAAAAAATATTCCACACATTACATTTAATAGATTACAAGTAATTTGCCGTAATTTGTCACGAAAAATATCAATTTTTCAGCGGCCCAGACACCTGTCTGCTGTATGTGATTGCATCATGAGTCTTCTTATCATCTGTCTGCAATAGCTGAGTTTAATTATTTTCTTGACTTGACTTATCTATATTGAAGGCGTTTCTGTTTAAGCTTACAGCTCCTACAAGATAGTAGTAGCCTGCTACATGCCCACCCCTCCGTAATCGCCTGTTGTTACATGCATAAAACAGTCTCTTCTGTTACAACGCGCGTCTGTAATGCAACTAATGGTTCATATGCGGTAGATAAGTAAGGAAATACAACTACCAAAACCCGAAATCGTGTTAGCTCAAACGCGACTTATCACAATGTTACCATCATTTGAGCTACCGAGTAATACCAGGTGAATGCGACTAAGGTATTTCAATTACCGATATTTTTCATAGATAGGAAATAAAACTGTCTTGCGTTTGTTCAAGTGAAACGTTAAACAAATTTCCTGCGATCTTCTCTGTAACAGTACATGTTGTAAGTAACTTTTTTTTTTTTTTGTTAGATCAACGTGTCTAGCCTTTTTTTGTCTTACTGTTAAGAAATCAATCCGTTCTACTGAACAATTAACCATTAAGTAATATCGGAAGAAAACTGTTTACATACCTTGAGAAATATAGTTAACGTAATTACGTCAAATAAAAGTATCTTTCTGGTTTGTCATTTGATATCACAAAGGGATATAATCGTTGACACAAATTGATTATCTTTAGTTATCTCCCTTAAAATATTGCTGTTTGCAAGGGTTTGTGCAGATATTTGAGATCCTCCACATGTGGCTTCTTGCAATTTTTGCCATTTTTAACACCCCCTACCTCTCCTCCACCTTTTTTCCATATTACGTGACAAAAACCCAGACCACTCCTCTTATGTGACGTCACAAAATTCCCCCCCCCCCCCCACCCGGTTTTTTTCCGTACGTGTTTTTTAATAGTGAAAAGAAGAATGTAAATGATTAAACTACAGACATCATAACAATCTTTTATGTAAAATAACGTTTACTTAATCAGGCTTTGCCGGTTAAATGTTCCTACATTTATTAAAAATATCGGTCATTTGGCTTAATTTAATTTCATAGATTCAAAAATAACTTAAATGTAAAGTAAACACATCAGTACACGCAATTCTTACTTTTGTTACAGTTTCATAAATTAATGTTAAATTTGAAAGCAAATAAAAAAATAAATAAAACTCAAAGGTTTAAAAACTGAAGTCGTTATCACTGAATTATTTTTCTTCGGTATCATTTTCCCACGGTAAAGTAAGATACTCCTCCATTGAACGAAATCCATCAGCTTTAGATCAACAAATTTTTATGGATAGGCCTGTATTATCCAATACCATAATTACCGCCGTAAGTACGTCGGTTGGTCACATCATGCACACCGCCATTTGCGCACTTTTTCTATTTTCGAGAGAGTACATTAACTTTCAACCACAGCTAAGGGGGTGCAACTGTGGTTGAAAGTTAGACAATAATTGTATTGTTTCCTTTACATGTACTCTCCCGAAAATAGAAAAGTGCGCAAATGACGGTGTGCATGAACAGTTTGATTATGGAAAGAAGCCAACAACACAATTGATAAACAGTACATCAACTGGAGACAGGAAGGTGCGGAGATGCAGATTAAATCAACAGACAATCAAGATAATCTTCTGTGCAGTTTCATTCGGGAAACGGATTTAACTCATCATTTTCTTAAAAATAACCTTAAAATGTAAGTTTTTGATTGTTTCTTTAAGACAAAATTTTATTTTAAAGTATTGCAGACTTATTATTATGGATCAAAAAGATAAGATGGCTGCACTTAAAAACCTGCCAATTTTGACGGTTGTTGCTATTATTATATATAAAAACAGAAGAAAAAAATAATTAAAGAACAAATTAAACTAATTAAGAGTTATAACAAAGGTCCTACATGTGGGCAGATATTATAATATTTAAATAGGTAGTGCACCAGAGAGTTGCTACTACTGTGAAAACAGTAGACTTTGAAGATGAGCGTAACACTGTCTTTTTGTTCTGACATCATGCATTCAAGAAGCGATCCTTACTTTTTGTGTGACGTCACATTTCCCTCCTATCGTCATACAATTTTGATCGCCTACCCACTCACTGCGTGACGTTGTATGTCGACGACCCCGTTATGACTTGTGAAATAATTATAACATCATCATCAAGTATCGTTCAAGTGGTTCAGGCGATGATGTCTCTCCACATGTTGTCTCCGATACGACTTTCCATGCCTTGATGACAAACTGCACAGTTTTGTCTCTCTTTCAATTCACTATCTCCTTTTTTTTTTTTTTTTTGGTTTTTTCTTTAATCTGTTAAGTTGTCACGATATATTCCAGTATTTTTCTTTCATAAGATGCCTGAAAGAAGTGAATTTCTTCATTTTAATTCGAATAACAGGCTTCCTTTGTGCAATGACCTTTTTCACGATAATCTCATTACTTTTTTAGCTGTCTATGGTCTTTGTAACATTCTTGTGTATTACCACATCTCCGTAGCCCTTAGTACATTTCCTACTTGTTTACTAATAGTCCATAACTCACTGCAGTATGTCAGGATTGTTTCTATGTAACACTGAAAAATTGTCGTTCTGACTTCCACTGACAAGGACTTGTTATGTGAAATGCTGCTTTTTCCTAGGCTATTCTACTCTTCACTTTTCATATTGCAAAAGAAAAGAAGTCCAGTCTTATGTAGAAGAAAATATGTCAACATACTATAATTATGTAAACCATTTGTTTTCTGTAATATGTTTAAGAAGAATGACAAAGAGAGAAATGTGTACATAAACTGATCACCTGACTTTGCTGTAATTAAAAGCACAGCTGATTCCAGAACACGAGACAGTAGAAAACGGGGATATTTGATCGCATAAGTGTTTGAGGTCACGGCTTGTCAAGGTTGCATAAAGTTTACTTAATCTTCTTTATTTTCTGTTTTTCAGGTAAAAAGTATAGTTACACCACGACGTATGTTCATTACGAATGTTTGTGTTTTCATCATCCTAATGTCTAGTGTTGCTCCTCTGTACGTCGTCAACAGACTGGGCAGGAAGTTTGTCCATCAGAAGAATAAAACTATCCTTGGCCTACTGTACATGGACGATCGAGAAAATGTTGAGAAGTTTTCGTATGCAATAAACAACGCTTTGATCCCACTTGTCGCCTTCATAGTCATCACTGGTTGCACAGTAACATTGGTATTTAAGTTACATAAAGCAACAGAATGGCGGAAGATATCAACGACTACCTTACAAAGTAAAAGCATTTCCACGCGCAATCAGAAAGTAGCTAAGATGGTTGTGATGATTTCTACACTTTTCATTGTTTGCTTTGTCCCATTCTGTATGCTATTTATAGCAATGTCCTTGGAGCCGGGGATTTCTATTGATGGTAAATACAAAAATATATTAGCAACTGTAGGAGGTTTTTGTGCTGTTCTCGAGTCTATCAATTCTTCAGTGAACATTTTCATTTATTATCGCATGAGTACCAAATATAGGTCAACTTTACGAGGGCTCTTCTGTATAGATACCAACAATTCTAACGATGGCTTGCAGTAGGGGTATCTCCGGATGTACACTTAAATCTATATGTACCAGTTACTTTAGCACTTTTTAGAAGTTGTTTTGTAGTACGTTTTAAGACGTGCAGATATCTTGTATCTAGCTGAATGTGTAAAATGTTCATGCCACTTTCTTTAATTTCACAGAACTTCCAGATATTACACTAAATACAAAATATAGTGCTGACATCTGTGTTGTCTTATCATTGCGTAATAAGACTTCGGATAAAGTTGTAATCATTCATGGTTAACAGATTCATTTATTTATTTAGTGCAGATAAAATGGACTTTCATTGCATTATGAATCATACAGAACTTAATAAAATCACGTCTAAAACAATAATGTGCAAAAACTAAAATTTCATTGAAGTCCTAATATCTGACCTTGAAATATGGGCAACAACAAAATGGACAACCCAGAAGTTACTGAGTTTTAGAAATGTATGCTTGTCCAGTGTGAAAGGTTAAACAGCACTAAATGGTGTGGGTTTGATGAATACAGTAAACAAAAGCATACGTGAAGTAAAGAGGTCAGACACAGGCGTTGATCCTTACAACAACACACAATGAGGTAGTCAACTAATATATTGAAGCTAGCTATTGATCTGGGAAAACTATACAGAGCAATTACCCTTTGCTCATTTTTAAACTAACTGAGGTCTAACTTAAAGGGTCAACACAATATGGAAAGAACTTAAAATGATGGCACCTTTCAGTGTTGTTTAATGGAAAGCCAAAAATACATAAGGTACTGAAAGGTGAGTAGAAGGATGGACATTTGCTTCTCGTAACTTGTCGTTGGAACTCAGGGTACTCTTAGTTGGTGTTACGCTTATGTTTGTACACATCGGTGCATTCTCTAAGGGAAGGCATTGCTGTGAACCTATGAAGTAACCCCATGGCGCACCACTAGTGAAACCACTCCACTGTAAGTATTAGAGACGTCAATTTTCAGTAAAAATTACGTATGCATGTGTGCGATAGACTTTAAATGCTCTCTTTTGACCTGGGTACTTAACGGTGTTCGGACGCAAGTGAGAGAGCTCCGATTGTATGTGTAGAAGTCCACTGCATGAGTTACAGATTCTATGAAGAATATATTTCTATGTGTGCCTGTGATGGACGGATTGTAAAGGAAAGTATTTAGTACAATATTAAATGACTTTTCGACGAGTTCGTTATGCAACATTAATTCGTGAACATTACGACTTTTACTGACGGTAACTATGCCTACCAGTCTTTGTATTTGATTCCTTGCTGATATGAAAATGCATGCCACCATTTTTCATCAAAATTTGGAGCTCATCGTTTGTCCAGAGTAAAGTAAATCTATATACATGACTTCGAAGTGAACGTCCCTTAATCGCGTTACATGTTCAAGTCCAAACACCGATGCAAAAGCCAGTACTAAATAATATAAGCGTCCTGAAAACACCTTTAACAGTTGGGTTCACATTTACTTGGCTGAATATAAATTACGTGAAGAATAATTGAGATAAAATATAACGAAATAACCAAACCACACAGGCTTTTATATTTGGGCATGCGCCCTTATATTAACCGATGGACCCTGTGTCTAGGTTGATAGGGACTCGCATCGCCAAAACAAGTCAAAGTGTTAGAAAAAATAAAAACGAAACAAAATTGATGCCAATGATACCTGTTGTGATTAGCTATGAGCGCATCCAGAATAAAAAGTAATTGTGTTCGGGGAACAAAAATACAATGAAGTTGTTAAGTCGCACTTTAATCTATTACACATAAAGGAGGGAAACCCGAGGCCTGTAAACAGTAAATTAATATGAAACACTTCTTTATTTCCTGCGAGTGCCTGATAACATACCTTTATATTTGTTTCATATTAATGCACTTTAAACTCCAGTTTCTTGTACTGCTATAAATGGTGTACATAATTAGTCATGGTGTTTTTTCTTAAATATTGGACATTGGTACGCAACTAAATAATTTTGTCAACAAAACTGGATAATAGTTTTATTTAGGTATCATTTTCCCCTGTAAATGAAAACAAACACACGCACACACACACATACACACACACGTCTATTGCTGTTACGCATAAGTACATTGATATATATTTTAAAAGCACGGCATTAAAAAAAACTGCAAATAACAGGGTATTCTACTACTGCCGTAGTCGTACGGACTCAAACAACCACCTTCTATTTCTTTCATAAAGATGGCTGTCTATTTTAGAGACGATTTCTTGGACAAGCTACCTCAGTCTTCTATTTCAAACATCTATGGACCTAGCTAAGTGACCTTTTACTTGTTCCAAAGTTTTCTTCATTCTTTTTGTTTCGTTTCGTTGATTATTTGTTTCCTTGTTTCGATATTTCTTTCAGGTTTTACGATTTTCTTGCATTATTATTGTTCTTTATTCACTCATCACTGTGGCTGTTTACTTTTTCCATCTGCTTGTATCGCTCATTTGGTGTATGTTTCTCCTCATCGTATGTTTTTGTAGTACCTATATGTAATTCTTGTCCTTGTCACCTGTTTGTAACTGTGGCTGACGAAGGGTAAAACCCGAAACGTCCCTTGTTTCATGTGAACCGTTAATTTGTATGCATTTGTCTTTCTATTCTAAACAAATGTTGCTTTGACTAAGCATTTCAATATTTTGTGATCGCTTGTCTTTCTGAAAATTATCACTTGGTTTATTTTTCTTGGTAAAAAGTAGAATCTGTCACGTATCACTTTAGATCTTTTCCATACTAAATGTTTTTGTAAAGCGATCATTCATTATTTCTTTCATCTCTTCAAATGCTGTCCTGTTGTTTTCAGGTTAAATTTTTGTCTCCCTTTGCTTAACAGGATATTTGCCTCCCCCCCCCCCCCATGTTTTACTTAGTTAAACAAGTAATGTTATAAGCAAATTTTATTACGTGTTGAACAATGCACAAGTAGTATGTACTTCCCCTATTTCAATTGTAGTATTAATAAGTTTAAGGCCTAAAAACCCAACCCCTGCAGAACCAAGTAGGATAGTCCCAATTAAGATGGTCTGGCCATGTCTGCAGAATGGGAGAAGATTGGCTGCCAAGGCATGTATGGGAGGCTAAGAGCCAGGGACCCTGACCTCCAGGACGACCAAAGAGTCCGCTCGGAGGACAACATTACGGCTCCTTAATAGTGCTTTATTCCATCTACACTGTAGCTTGTTTTGAGCAAAAAGTGATCGAAGTTTTTTTGTATTACTAGTTGAAAACAGGATATATCACATTAAAATGAAACTTTGCATGATGATCGAAACTGCTGACTGCAAGATTTGGCGTAGGATGCTATATCGTGTCGATTTATGCCCTCATGTCAATTTTTGTCAAATGTGGAGATGGAATAAAGCAGTATCTCTGAGAGACTTGGGACTAGAATGGAACTAGGACAGGAGGAAAACAGCCGATAGGATAGTATGGCGCTCTCTCTCTTCCAAACTTCTACACCTCACGTTAGGAGAGGATCGACTAAGTACCTAAGTTTAACAACAAGTGACCGATACTTCAGCAAATGACACATGTATTACATTTTGGACATATAATAACAGAGGATGCTAGATGTGAGTCAGAAGTCAAGATGGAATGACCATCACTTCCCTCAACAACTTGGAACATGTATAATAGGGAACAAAAATACAAATATGCGCTTGCAAATGTTATATATACTCTTCAATGTTTCGCAGTGTTCATATATGGAAAATGTATAAAGAAATAAGACGTATGTCATAGAAGTAGATGAACATGTACATAGCAATTAATGCAAAGCAAAGAACAAATACAGAACATGAAAAAATATAGAAATTATATTTGCTTAAAATGCAGAAAAATAATCGTACGCTAAAAACGATAATAAGAATAAACAAGTTGCAGTTAGATGGGTAGGAACAATCATCGTTTATGTACATAAAATAAAATCTACAACCTCGCAGGTAACTACTGAGATAGATCCCAGAGATTTGCAAGCCAATTTTGCCTACACTTTCGTTGCCTTGCTGTAGGACTTTCACAGAAGGTTATATATAGACAGAGAGGTTCAGAAATGTAAAACAGAAAACATACTGATTGTGTACTTAAGACAAGAACAAACAAACGAGAGAAGACAACCAAAACGTTATAATACGTCTTAAGAGGAAGAGCTTACACTTAAAGTTCCCCCCACCCCCCCACCCCCCCCCCCCCCCCACCCCCCCGCACAAAAAAAGTGAATAATAAATTGTAAACGAAAGGGGAGATTTGTTCGTAAGAGGACAAGTGCAAACAAAGAAAAGTAGATATGAAGCACCGAAGGGTTTGACAGTGCAAGCTAAGCTTGGGGACATGACTTGCGGATCCCAGCTTAATCACAACCATACGTCTCCATGGTTACTAACTATGTGCTGGGTTCTGCTATATCCAAGGGACTGAATGTCCCTATCTCAGATATGCAGCATGTGAGGTGCTTATAAATCCTTCTATTTTGGTGGCACCATCACCCATGTAATTACTGGTTGCAGGATGTCCATAGCCTTCTCTAACAAACAAGTAATACAAATAAAACACACGATGTTAATGACCATATCCAAAATCAATAATAACAATACCGTGATAAAATTAGTTATCATTATCGTTACAGACCAGCAATAATTTTTTTTAACACAAATCATGTAAACAGGAATAAATACATATTTGTCAGATATAATTATACTTTGAGAAAAGAATTTATCTAATTTAAAAAAAAAACAGAAAATCATAAGGAGCATTAACACGAAAAAAAAGGTCATTATGACACAATTGTAATGAGGAAAGCGAAAGAACAACATAGGAGTAAAAAAGATCAGCACATGAAAACACCTACCAATAAACACATTTTACTTTAAAAAATCATTAAATAATCATTAAATACTATAATAAATGACAAACACTCTGTAAAAGTAATAGTAAATTTCAATCTGATCAAAATAAAACACATAATGAAAAAACAAATGTTCACCCTTTTGTCTCGAAATAACCCCATTCGTTACATTTTTCTGTTCCATCCTATCATTCATTCTGTACTCTTCACTTTCTTTTTTCCCACCTATGACAGTTGTTGTCATTTTCGATTCATTGTTTACACTTTCTTCTTTCAATTCTTATCACGTCTGGACTTCATCACCCATCTTTACTGATTTTTGTAATGACTGACTTTCGATTGAACCTATATTGACTCCTGGATCTGTAGAGTGAAATGTTGCTTATGAGTGCGTAACACATTTCCGACCAGACAGTGAATGAGAGCGCCTGGATTAATACGTAAACAACGCTGGGATGGCCATGGGCAGTTGTCTTATCATTGATAAGGTTTTCGGTCTGGCCAGAATGTTGCCTGATGGTGTCGGACAATATCATTCCGGTGATAGATTATGGACACACACTAAAGATAGCGCATTGGATTTGGAACAGGTAAATGATATAATCATCTCTGGACAGACTTGTTGTAGGCAGTTGTTACGATAAGTTGTCAATCTGGAAAGATATTATCAGTGATAGATCTATGAAGTTGTGATTGTAATCATGATCAATATCTCCGGAAGAGAGAATATTTATATGGGAGTGACTTGTGAAAAAAAAAATCATATTTTATTAGTTAGGCAGGAATTTACCCCGAATTTACCAGAATACGCAAAGTGAATGCTACTGGGGACCAAAAGATGCAGCAATAGAGAATGCAGTCAGCGACCCATAGCTTGACTGCTTGCATCAGGGTCAGCGAACCAGAGCTGACCAAGACCGTACTCCACTTCCACGTGGTGGTCCAGGAAACAGTCTGCAGCAGTGCAGTCTGGCTGACCGAGTACGGATCGAAGAGGGAAGGCAAACCCGGTCCCAAAAAATGCCGTGCTGAAGTTGGATGTGTCGACCGAAAGGTGCAGATATCACAGCTACGGCGTAAACAGACACAACGCAACCACCGTCCTTTTCAGGGCGAACGAGGAAGAAGAAGGAAGAAGAAGAAGAATGCTACTGCATGTACGATGTTAAAATACAACATTTCTCATTGAATCCTTGTCACATAGTAGCAACGTCGACGCGTGGGCAGAATGTTGCTTATAATCTAGTGCATTCTGAGTCTAAGGCACTACTATTTCAAGAAAAAATGAACGAGAGAAGATACTTGGGATAAAATACAAGAAAGGAAAACAGCAAAACTTAAACTACTAGCGGCAAGTACACATAATGCAGTTGAATCTTGCAAACTAACTTATAACTTGTTAAATAAAGAAGTGAAGACAAAAACTCGAAGAGATAAAAGACATTTCATCAATGAACTGGCCGTAGAAGCTGAAAATGCTGCAAGAACTGGTAATAGTAGGTGCCTTTATCAAATTACAAAACAACTATGTCACCAGCCTACTGCTATGGAAACACCTGTTAAAGGTAAATTAGGGAATTCAATACCAACAGAAAAAAGAACAAATGAAGAGATGGGCTGAGCACTTCATGGAGGTGCTAAACAGACCACCACCAACAGTAACACCTGATTTTAATAATGAAACATCCACAACCACCTTGCCAATAACTTGCGATGAATTCACGCTGGACGAGATCAAACAAGCCGTTAAAAGATTAAAAAATTTTAAAGCTGCTGGAGTTGACGAAATTTCAGGGGAAATGATTAAAGCAGTTAATGACAACAACCTCTTGAGAATTTTAGATATTATAAATGAAGTATGGAGAGAAGAACAACCACCACAACAATGGAAAGACAGTATTATTGTAAAGTTACCGAAGAAAGGTGATCTATCAGACTGTAATAACTGGCGTGGTATATCTCTATTATCAGTACCTGGAAAATTATTATGTTGCATGTTTAGAAAGACTTAAATTGCATGCTGACGAAAAGATCAGAGAAGAACAAGCGGGTTTCAGGCCGAAACGATCATGTATTGATCAAATATTCACACTAAGAACAATTATAGAAGAATCAGTGGAAAGGCAATCGCCACTTATTATCACCTTCGTCGATTTTCAAAAAGCCTTTGATAGTCTACACCGCCCATCATTGTGGAAGATACTTACAATCTATGGTTTTCCAACAAAAAATATGTGAATATAATCAAAGCGCTATATGACAATGCAAGATGTTGTGTTAGAACAAATAAAGGGAATACAGAATGGTTTACAGTAGAAACAGGGGTGAAACAAGGCTGTATTATGTCACCACTACTTTTTGGAATAGCTATTGATTGGGTTATGAGAAACTATACCCACAATGAACAATTGGGTATAAAATGGACAAATGGAAAATTCCTGGGGGACCTGGATTTCGCAGATGATGTAGCATTCTTAAGTTCAACACCAAGACAATCCCAAGAAGCAATAAATAATTTGTGTCATCTCTCGGTTAAAATTGGTCTCCAAATAAATGCCTCTAAAACTAAAGCTATGAACTTTTCTAACGAGACCTTTGATATCATCTTGAACGGGGAAAAACTACAGAAAGTTGAAAGTTTCAATTATTTAGGCAGTAAAATGACTCAGGATGGTGACACAACAAGAGAAATCCATACTAGAATTGCTTTGGCAGCTAGCGCCTTCAATAGATTATCTAACATTTGGAAATTACGATCATTGAATATACATACCAAGCTTTGTCTGTTTAATTCAAATGTTATCTCAGTGTTAACATACGGCTGTGAGAGTTGGAAAATAACAAAATCATTGGAGAACAAGCTGAATACATTCGAGAACAAATGTCTTAGAAAACTCATGAACATCAGTTGGAAAGAATTCAAGACTAATCGACAAATAAGAGAAGACTCTAGGCAGAAATATGTCTCCGACTATATAAGGAAAAGACGATGGTCATATATCGGTCATGTCCTACGAATGCAAAACAACAGAATACCACTACAGGCGCTCACTTGGGTTCCTGAGGGTAAGCGGAAAAAAAGGAAGACCAAAAGAAACACTCAGAAGAACAATAATAAGAGAAGGAAGAACGTTGGGCCTAAATAATGTGCAAGAGCTAAGAGGAGTGGCGTCACAACGAACAACCTGGAGAGCACTGGTTTCTGCCTTATGCGCCGTGTTTGGCGCTTAAAGAATTTATTATTATTATTATTATTATTTCAATTCCTCAAGAAGACAGTCACACAAGCCAGAATGAGAAATAGAATCATGATTCTACTTTAAAGGACCGGACAACGTGTTTCAGCGTCTTGTGGAGTTAACGCCGCGAGAAATATCTACCGTTATTAATACGGAAAGCCCGGAATCCTAGGAACCTGAACACTTAGTCAAAGTGGGACTCTATTGCAAAGCAATACCCCATACCATGTGTAAGAGACATCTTAACCAAGCTGCCGAACTATTTCTCTAAGCCATAAATCTGTATTGCTTAAAAGTTAATTGGTACGGTGGTACCAATTGGTGGTACTAGACTGTGGATCACATGTGTGGTATAAGTGGCTTTCAGTCAAAGCTAGACACCTACATCAGACGGGTCTTGGAGACACTGGACCTTCTTCGTAATTACCCCACAATACTACGAAGGACGTGTTACAGCCACCAGACTTGACCAGTGACGTGAGTGAACCATTCTACAATCAGCAAAGAACCAACATTGGCTGGAGCAGAATCCAACCGACATCTTACTGACAGCTAAGTATCCACTTAAAGCTTCCAAGTGAACTCGAATAACGAAATTCCCTAAAAATATCCAGATCTTCACCATTGATGAATCTTAAAAGAAATACTTCCTATAATACCTCACCCTTATTTATTTTACATTGTTAACTATAATTGATTATTACATTTGTTATTGGTATATATATAAATGTATAGCTGATTTAATAATTTTGAGGGAACTGTACCCGTATATCTCAGGCATTTTAAATACACATAAATTATAACTAACACATAACTTATTCTCCAGACCTAAAAGGTCTTTTATATTTGGACATGCGTCTTAATATAACCAGCTAGGTTGAACGGGACGCGCCTCGCTAAAACGAAGCAAAATTGTATTTAAACAAAAAAGTACACATAAATGGAGCTATTGAAGTAAGGTGTTACTGATTTAAATCCATTTTAGTCTCATCAAAACTAGCAACATTCTTTCTCCTCATAGAAGGTCTAGAAAAATAGAAAGTTTACACGGCCTGGACCATTTCAGCCGAAGTACGTGATGTCTTAAATTCCCATGAGGCTGCCTTGAATTGAAGCACCATTTTTCAGTTCACATTTCTGCTAAGCGTAATCTTGAGCTAAAGGTAGATACACTTGAAGACATTCAGTAGATAATCTAAAGTTTGACCACTGTTGGACCATCACTGCAGAGCAAGGGGAGTAATCCCATGACATCTTTTTATAACCAACACAATGAATAGACTTTCAGCCGAGATTGTGTTTATTTGCAGACAAATGAAGCTCATGTGACACAACTCTTGATCTCCTGCGATTAAGAAAAAAACATCAAGCTGATGTTTGTCACAATGATTTCTTACAGCGAGGTCGCAAAAACAGAAAATAAATTACTTGAAGCTTGAATATAATCGGCTGTGGGTAGTGGAGGTGAGGTAAACAATATGTCACATTTACCCTTAGGCTCGAAATACTGCAAAAAAATGGTAGAAACTACCGAACTATAACTTGCACCAAGCACCGTGCAAGCACGTCTAATATTATTACAAAATAATACAGACCTGGATGATCTAAGAATAGTGCTCCACAAACTACGTCAAAGATTGAAAAGAGTTGTGATCTAATGGATCCCATTTCATTGTAATATCACCAGCAATGAAGAGGCTGACAGAATGGCAAAGGAAGGTGGAAAGCTGCTTCAGCCTGATGCTTGCATAACTTTCGAGGAGAGAAAGAGTTCTGTCAGAAACAGATACAGAAACATACTGATACAGAAGGTCACACACAGAATGATGCATACTACCAGCTCAATAGAAGAGAACAAGTGGTAATCTTCAGACACCGCACAGGCCACAACAGATTGGGATACTATCTACTCAACCAGCCAAAGATAGAAACTACATATGAGTGTAACTGTTGCACTGATGAAATGACTGCTGAACATCTGCTTCAAAGATGCCCAAAAATGAGGAACATAGAAAGCGCATATGGCTGTCACCAGTACCATTCGTGGAAGAGCTCTACAGAGATGCAAATAACCTCAGGCTGACTTCTGCTTTCTTTGAATACGTTCAAGCAGACGTCTGAGAACATACGTAGAACAAGAAGAAGTAGTTTACATGATGGCGATTTTCGTAAAACTGAAACGATTAGAAATCTTGTCTAGATTTAGGGACGGCAAAGGCAGCAAGGAAGGGAACTATTCACAACACCTCATAAAGCTAGACCTAGTAGAGTGGTATCTAATAATCCTCTCCAATACCAGCATTCTGTTATCTCAGGCGTTTCGTTCTACGCACGCATATTTCTAGAGCTGAGATGTATCCCTTTCTCTTCTTCATGAGTGGTCAACAGTTGTTTCCAACTATTTTAAAATTTACATATTTTTGTCTGTCACTTTCTCTCTCTTTTTAAACATTTAGTTTTTCTCCCTTCACTTTTTTTTCGTTTCAATTTATTTCTTTATTTTCTCTCTTGCCTTTTCTTATTTTAAACTTTTCACTCACTTAATTTTTCGGTTTTTCCCGTAATTAGTATTTTTTTCTTTCTACCTCCAGTAGGAGCGGCAGTCATTTCCTGTCAGCCATGACATTCTCATCAGGTTGTACTAGCTTTTCTTTTTTCATTTTTTTGTTTTACTTAGTTCTCAGTTTCTTTCCTTTCTATTTTTGTCCGTCTGGACCTGACGAAGACCTTGTGGCCGCAAGGTAAGTTTTGTCTCGTCTTTTGTCGTATTACCTTTATTGGTTTTTTTTTCTAGCTTCACTCTACCGTTTACCAATATCATATTGCAGGCCTCCTAATTTCCATTTAACACAACACTAAGGTTGTATCTTCTATGATCATTCATTATTTTCTCTCCTCATGAGCTGGAAGCCTGCACCTCATCCTCAAATACTCTTGCAGCGGTGGCGTCTAAAGCAATTAATTTTAATAATGAGTTTGCCAGCCTCATGCAAACCTCATATTAGACGTCTTGTACGACATGCATGAGGAAGCAAGTTTCCTATCCTTTGTTTGTCTCACACACGACCCCTCACCCCCCCCCCCCCCCCTCTCCATGAGAACAACACGTGACAGTATCTGCTATGGGACTACCTTTAATGTGGATTTGATGTGGTTTAGGTCGGATACTGTCACAGGGGAGTGAAGTGTTAGAGATACCAGCCTAGTCCAGCATCGGAGGGTGGGGTGGCTAGTTGCCTTTGTCGTTGTCCTGTCCTTCCCTAACAAGTCAGGTTATCCATGTTTACAAATTCGCTTCAATCAATTTTACAACTTTCAAGCCACGACCAACAGCTTATAAATTATAGACCGGGACGAATGAGACATTTCATTATTCACTTTTACTGTAAAATTTACCAGTTAGGAAGTATAAGTCAGTTAACGCACAAATCATAAACCGGTTAAGAAGTATAGGCCAATTAACACACAAATCATAAACCGGTTAAGAAGTATAGGCCAATTAACACACAAAATATACTGTAACTCTCGTGTCAAGTAAATAATAGTATAATAAATATCGCCATATTATAAGTATCTACGTCCGGGGTTGCCAAGCGGTAGATTTTGATCTGCGGTAGATTCCAGGGCCTAATTTCGTAGATATCTAGGCGACTAAGGGACAAAAACGATTAGGTAAAATTCGAACTAGTTATCTCAAACCGGCTCTTAAAAGCGCGATGTCCCCAGGTTTAAAAGTACGTTCACCGCATACCCAGTGACAACCCACAAAGCTATCTTACTAAAATTCACTTTTTCGTGTACTGTTTAAGACAGAAAGCGATCTTTTCTGTGAACTGAAGGTCTCATTCGGCAATACATTTAGTTTTAATTTTCCTCGTTCTGTTGATGGAATTACAGGAAATAGATCGTGCAGCACAGATAAAAGTTACCTATTGGCTAGACTTACTCCACATTCCAGTTACTCTGACACCTGAAAAAAGACATGATTTCATCAAGGTACAAGGTAGGTTTTCAGAAAGCTCAGTGTTTTTAAAGTAGATCCCCACAATTACTGGGTTGCCTACAGCTGGTCTTAGTGAATCATCTGTAACGAACAATGAACAAATCTGTAACGAACAATGAACAAATCTGTAACGAACAATGAACAAATCTGTAACGAACAATGAACAAATCCTATCAGATTTTCTGGAAAAAATACGGGTACGCACAACACCGCAACAGCTATGTTGAACTATTATTAAAAGAGCAGGCAGGCATGTACATTTGTTCACTAGATGCATTGACCATTGATCACAAGTTATCATAAGTTTGACTACAAAGATCTAATGAAGTTGAAAAACCCAACACTACCCCCTACTTTTACTAAACCCCTACTACCACCCACAACCCACTCCCTCACCATAACCCTTACCCCACCTTCCATCCCCTACCCCCTTCTCCCACCCCCCCCATATACCCCTCCCCTTCCCCCTACCAACACTTACTAAAACATCAACCCCTCCCACC
The DNA here is from genome assembly GCA_024509875.1 of Oreohelix idahoensis. NCBI lineage: Eukaryota > Metazoa > Mollusca > Gastropoda > Stylommatophora > Oreohelicidae > Oreohelix > Oreohelix idahoensis. Next base: position 1,610,828 of record JAMPIV010000299.1, on the reverse strand, counting down.
CTATACAACCCCCCCTAAACCCCCCTCTTACCCACCCGTCCAAAAATTACTCCCAATACCTTATTCCTCCACCCTCACCCCCCCCTCCCACCAATCCCCCCCAACCACTCCCCCCCACCCTTTTCCCACCCCCTCCCATCCCTACCAACATACACCAAACTCCCAAATCCCCACCATAATTAAATCATCCCAATTCATAACCACCACCCATTACCACTAACCCCTACTCCCCCTAACCCTCCCTTTCACTCACCCCACCCACTAGCCCCGCTTAACAAATATTCCCCACGACCCTTACTCCATACCAACCAACCCCCCATTACCCCGCGTCATACACCCACCCCATCCCCCCCACCCCAGCATTCCTTAACCCCCCAACCACACCCCCAAACCCCTAAACCAACATTACACCTCACCAACATACCAACCCCCATTCACTACCCCTACACACTTTACCAATCTATATAACCCCCAACTAATATCTCTTTCCCTTATTTTCTACCATCAAAAAAACAATCTAAACTCCCACAATCCATCCAACTCCCCAACCAACCCCCCCATATTCAAACCCCACATACAATCCCACTCCCTATCAACCCCCTACTAACCCCCCTAACCCACCCCCTCCCCGCATCCAACAACTCACTAATACCATATACATTTTTATCCCACCTTCACTCCCCCACCCCCAACATACCCACACAACCCCTCCACCCCACAATACAAAACCACTAATTCTCATCCCTCCAAAATTCATCCCATCAACCCCAAATCCACCCCAATCCCGCCAAACTCAACAACAATTTCAACTAAAAATAAACCTATTCCGTCCCATAACCCACACCCTAAAATAAATACAATTCCCCAATGTGTATACCCCCCCCCTACCCTAACCCCCCCCCCCCCACTTAACAACAATCAACCCAACCAAATTAACCCTACACCACATACAAACCCCATCTCCACCCCGTAAACCTACTACAACTCACCCCACTATACCAACTTATCCCCTCCCACCATACAACACCTCCCCCCACCTACAAACTCACTCCTAAACACCAAAAACAACAACACAAAACACCCCCCCTCTCCAACCATTACAATCCCTCTTACCCCCCCACCCAAACATAATTACTCACCCCCCCCCCACAGATCCACCACCCAGTCCTACAACACCCAACTTATCACCCCCTTCCCCCCCACACCGCCCCCCCCCCCCCAACTCCCAACATACCCCACCCCCCCCATCTTTAAATACCCCCCCCCACCCCCATCACAACCCCCAATAATAACCCCCCCCCCACCCCAACAACCAAACTCCGACCTTTCACCCACATTACCAACCATCCCCCCTACCGCTCCCCCCCCCACCCCCCCCACACCCCCTGCCACCCCCCAAACCAGCCCACACAACGGCCTTAACTACCCCTCCAACACCACTATCTCACCATTATCCCCTAAACACCCCAACTCCCACCCAATAACCCATACCTCCCACCCTACCATACCCACCCATAACAAACATCATTTATCATTCCAACCCCCTTCCATCCCCCATCCCCCCTTACCCATTCCCCCACACCCCTACCCCCCCTCCCACAAACCCAATTCGCCCCCCACCCCCCCCTCCCCCCCATTCATTCAACTCACCATACCCCCCCCCAAACCCCTATACTCCCACGCTACTCCATATCCACCCCAACCCTGCCCCCCAAATCCATTTCCCTCCCCTTAAACCCATTTCCACCACCCCACCCTACCCCCACCCCTGCGCACCTCCCCCATTACAACCCCCCCCCCCCTACCCCCCCTAAAACCTCCCCCCTATAGATCTCACAACCTCATGTCCCCCAACCCCTATCCTGCCCCCCCACCCCCCTCCCATTCTATTGCCCAATTCCACCACCCCCCTACAACCTCTACGCCCACCCACCCCTCCCCACTATTACTCCCATAATTATCCCTCCCCCACCCCAACCTACCCTTCCATTCCCACTAGCCCATACCCCCCACTCGCCCTTTCCCCACCCCATCACCCCTACTACCTCCACCCTCCCTCCAAACATCTATATCCCCCCTTCCCTAATCTCAACCCCCACCACATCCCCACAACTACACCCCCCCAAACCCCCACACCCCCAAACCCCCCCTCCCCAACCTTCCCCCATCCCTCCCACCCCCCCTCCCCCCCCCTCTACATATCTTATCCCCCCCCAACTCTCCCCCTCAACCTCTCCTTATTCCCTACCCCCACCCTACAATCCGGCCTTACTTCCACTATAACCAACCCCCTACCCAACTAAACCACTTCCACCCCATCCCCCCCCATTAATTTTATCACCTCCCTCCCCCCTAACCCCCCCTCCCCACCCCCCCCATCTTACAACCATCCACCCTCCCCCCCCCCCCCCCCCCCCCCCCCCCCCCCTTCCCCTCATATCCACTATTCCCCCCCTTTCCCAACAACCCCCCCACCCCCCCCCCCCCACCCCCCCCCCCCACCTCCCCTCCCCCCCCTCCCCCCTACACCCCCTTCCCCCACATCTCCCAAACCACTCGACCCCCCCCTCACCCTCGCCACCCCGAACCTCACCTCCCTCACCCCCCCCTAACACCCCAGCCCTCTTATCTCCCTTCCTCCCCCCATCATCTCCCACCCATATTCCAACCCAACCTTCGCACACCCGCCTTATCTCTCTCCATATTATCCTATTAAATTCCCTCTCTACCCCCAATTATTCCCTCTTCTACCCCTCCTCACACACCTTGCTCTCACTCCCCCACCCATTCCCCTCCCCGACCCCCTTCTACCGCCCACCTGTCCACCCCCCGCACCACTCACCTTCACAACTCCACGCCTACCCTTTCCTCCCCCCTCCCCATCCACCCCCCCACCCCCCGCTCCCCACCCCCTCCCACACTCACCCCCCCCCCCATCCCCCCCCCCACCACCCCCCCCCCGCTCCCACCCCCACCCACTCCCACCCCCACACCCTCCACCCCCCTATCCCCCCACCCGCCCCCACCACCACCTTTCCCTCCATTCCCAATAACCCCCCCCCCCCCCCCCATCCCCTCCCCCTCACTCCACAAAACCTCAAATCGCGCCCCCTCCCCTTACTTCCTTCACTCCAATCCCCCACTCTCCCACGCCACTCCATCTTAACCACCCCATTATCATCCTCAGCATCCCCCCTCAGTCCTCCCCCTTCTCCCATATTCGCACCCGCCCTCATCCCCTCCCACTCTTCGACCCCACACGCCCCTGCACTCCCCATTAACCTACCCCCCCGCTTCACCCCCTCCAACAACACCTCCCGCCAAATACCCCCCCCCCCCGTGCCCCCCCTCCACTCCACCTTCCCACTCCCCCCCTCACTCCCCCCGCCCCCTAAACCCCCGCAACTTTATCCCGCCGCCACCCCCCCCCCCCCTCCACAAAAACCCTCACCCCATTACCCCCCCCCACCCACACCCCCCCCTCCACCCTCATCACTAATAATCCCCCCCCCATTCATTCTCCCCCTTATTTCACTCTCTCCATCGCTACACTACAAACCAACTCCTAATCTATATCCCATCAATCTACCCCCTCTCTCTCACCCAAAATCGACACTCACCCCCCCCCCCCTTCTAAATCTTTAATCCCTCCCCTCCCCGCTTCGTAAATTAAGGTAAGACCAATCCATCCCCCCCCCCCCCCCCCCACCTCTCCATACTCCACTACAATCCTCCCACCCCCGCTCTCTCCCCCCCCACCACCCCCCCCCCCCCCTCCACCCTCCCCCCCCCCCCCTCCCCCCCCCCCCCCCCCACCCCCCCCCCCGCCCCCCTCCACCACACCCCCCCTACCCTCCTCGAAGCCCCCCCTAGCCATCTCGCCCCCCCTAACTGCACCACCGCTCTCACCTCTGATCTCCTCCTTCACACTTCTCCCCCTCAACCCCCACTCCACCCCCCTCTCCCACCCTTACCCCCCTTACACGGCCTGCCATGCACCCTACCAAAATCCCACCCAGCACCCCCACCCGCCGCCCCTCCCCCCCCCCCCCCCGCACTCCCCAGCAGCTCCTCCCATTTCTCATACCCTGCCTCGCCAAACTCCCCGACCCACTGCCCCCCCACACTCACCCCTTTTACCTCGCCCCCCCCCCCATCCCCTCCTCCCGCCCCCCCGCCCCCCACCCCACACCCCCTCCCCCCGCCCCCCCCCCATCCCCCCCCCCCACCCTCCACACCCCCTGGTCCCATTTGCATCCCGCCCCCCCACCACACCCCCCCCCCACGCCCCCTCTCCCTCTTCACCTCCCACCCCCCACAGCACCCCAACTGTCCGACCACCGCGCCCCCTCCCCAGCAACGCCGCCCGTTCCCCCCTCCCCGCCCCACCCTTGTGTGCGTGTGTCCTCCCCCTCGTGTTTATACTTGTGGTTGGGCGGTGGGGCGGTAGAGGTATGTGGTGGGGGATGGTTTTGGATTTGGGGAGGGGGGTCTGTTAAGGGAGAGGACCCCCACCCCCCCCCCCTCAACAACCGGCCCCAACCTCACTCCTAGCTCTTCCACGCCCTCTCACTCCCACCCAACCACGGACCCCCCACTCAAACCGCATTCCAAGCACCACCCCCCCCATACCCGATCCCCCACCCCCCATCCATCAACACCCCCCCCCTCCCCCGCGCCCTCAGTATCCTTCAAAATGTCTCCCACCCCCCGCACCATCTTAACTTTCCCACAGTCCATCACGCTTCTTCCCCCTACATCACTGCTCCACCCGCTCTACCCCCCCCCCCTCACCCCCACCCCTCAGCGCACCATCCCCCCCTCCTCCCCCTACGCCCTAAGTCGTCCCCCGCCTCGCCGCCCCCCCCCCGCCACCCACCCCCCCCCCCAGCCGCCCCCCCCCCCCCCCCTCTCCACCTAAGACTGCCCCCCACCCATCCCCCGTTCCCCCCCTGCCCCTCCCAGACCCCCCCCCCCTCCCCCGCCCACCCCCCCCTCCCCCCCCCCCCCACCCTCCCCGCCCTCCCGCCCCCCCCACCTCCCCCCCCCCCCCCCCCCCGTCCATGTACCCCCCCCGCCCCCCCCCCAGACCGCCCTCCTCCCCTTACCAATCTAATTCATGAATCCCCATAATACCCCCCCCCCCTACAACCCCCCCCCCCCCATCACCTCAACCCCAAAAAACCCCCCCCAACCCGCCCCCCGCCCCCACACCCCCCGCCCCCCCGCCCCCCGCCCCCACCCCCCCCCCCCCCCCCCCCCCCCCCCCCCCCCCCCTCCCCCCCCCCTCCCCCCCTCCCTGGTGGACTCCCCCCCATCCCCCGCCCCTCACATCCCCCCCTCCCCACGCCCCCGCCCCCCCTCCCAATGCCCCCGCCCCTTCCTGCCCTCCCCCCGCGCCCCACCCCCCCCCCCCCCCCCCACCAATGCCCTCCGCCGCCCTCACCCCCGTTGGCTCCCCCCCCCACCCCAGCCACCCACCCCCCCCCCCCAGGACCCCCCACCCCCCCGCCCTCCCCTCCCCCCACCTTCCCCCCCTCCCCAACCCCCTGCCCCCCCGCCCACCCCGCCCGCCCCCAGTTCCTCCCCTCCCCCCCCCCCCACCCCCCCCCCGCCCGACCCTCCGCCCTACCGCCGCCCTAGCCCCCCCCACCCTCCCCCCCCCCGCGGCACCCCCCAACTTCCGCCCACCCACCCCACCCCCCACCCCCCTCCCCCCCCCCGCCCCCTCCCCGCACCCCCCCCCCCGCCGCCCTCCCCCACCCCTCCCCCCCCCCCCTCCCTGCCCCTCCCCCCCGCCGCTCCCCCCCTCCCTACCCCCCCACCTACCCGCCCCCACCCGCCTCCCACCCCGATCCCTCCCCCCACCACCGGTTCCCCCCCCCGCCCTATATTGGTAAAAAGTCCATCCCCCGCCTCCCCCCCCACCCCCCCTCGCCCCCCCCCCCCCCCCCCCCCCCCCCCCCCCCCCCGCCCCCCCCCCCCCCCCCCCCCCCCCCCCCCCCCTCCCCTCCCCCCCCCCCACCCCCCCCCCCCGCCCCCACCCCCCCCCGCCCTCCCCCCCCCCCCCCCCCACCTACACGCCACCCATCCCCACCCGCCTCCCACAGGCTCAGTATCCCACACCCCCCCCCCCTCCCGCCCCCCCCCCCCCCCCCCCCCCCCCCCGCCCCCCCCCCCCCCCCTCCCCCCCCCCCTCCCCCCTCCCCCCCACCCCCCCCCCCCACCCCTCTACCACCTCCCCCCCCCCTCCCCCCCCACACCCCCCTGCCCCCCACCCCCCCCCCTCCCCCCCCCCCCCCCGCCCTCCCCCCTCCCGCCCCACCCATCCCCCCCGTCCCATCCCCCCTCTCCCCCCCCCCCCTCAACGTTCCTCGCCCCCCCCGCCCCCCCCCCCCTCCCCCCCATGCCCACCCCCCCCCCCCTACCACGCCCCTGCCACCCTTCCGCCACCCGCCCCCCACCTCCCCCCCCGACCGCACCCCCCCCCCCCCCCCCCCTCCCCCCCCCCCACCTCCCAGCCCCCCACCCCGCCCGTCTCCCCCCCCCCATCCCCTCCCCCCCCGCCCCCCCCCCCCCCCCCCGCCTCCCCCCCCACCCCCCCCCCCCCCCCCCCCCCCCCCCCCTCCCACCGACCCCCCAGCCTCCCCCGCACCACTCGCACCCACCCCCCCCGCCCCCCCACACCCCCGCCCGCCCCCCCCCCCCCCCGCCCACCCGCCCATCCGCCTCCGCCCCCCCCTACGCCTCCACCCCCCGCCCCCCCCCCTACCCCCGCCCCTCCACCCCATGCTCCCCCGCGTTTTTTTACCCCTCCCACTCCCACCCCCCCCGCCCCTCCCGCCCCTCCCCCCCCCCCCCCCCCGCCCGCCCCCCCCTCCCCCCCCGCCCCCCCCCCCCCCCCCCCCCCCCCCCCCCCCCCCCCCCCCCCCTCCCCCCCCCCCCCCGCCCTCCTCCCCCCCCCCCCACCCCCCCCCCCCGCCCCCCCCCCCCCCCCACTCCTCCTCCCCCCTCCCACCGCCCCCCCACCCCCCCGGCCCCCCCCCAGTCGACCCCCACCCCCCACCCGTACCCGCCAGCCCCCCCTCCCCCCCCCCCCAACCCGGGTACCCCCCCCCGTCCTCCCTCCCCCCGCCCCCCCCCCCTCCCCCCCCCCCGACACCCCGCCCCCCCCCCCCAAATCCACCCCCCCCCCGTTTTAAAACCTCCCCACTCCCCCCCCCCCCCCTCCCCCCCCGCCCCCCCCCCCCCCCCCCCCCCCCCCCCCACCCACCCCCCCCCCGCCCCCCCCCCCCCCCGCCCCACACCGCCCCCCCAATTGCCCCAGAACATATAGCTCACGAGCTAAACCCAGATCACAAAGACCCCGTTAGAACTTATCAACCAAAAAAAAAAAGAACTTACGAGAGATGTACACAATCAAGTTGAAAAAAAAGGACTTACAAAAAAAACTTTTCTAAACCAAAAAACAAAAGAAAACACAACATAGTAGCCGAAAACAATAATAGGACCCCCTAACAAAAATGAAGACTAGATCACAGAAGAAAAACTAAAAAGATTGAACAAAAAACAATCCCTAATAACAACCATGTTGTATGTGGTGCAAAAAACAAAAAACGACTATTGCTCAAACACCGTGCAATCTACTGCCAACACCACGAAATACCTAACCACGGCAACGTGTATACACAACACAAAAAACACCCAAAAAACAAAAAACCTACCCAACAACAACTCCGGCAGACGGGCATACACTAAGCCGACATTCCCAACGCTCAAAGAATGTCAATACTACACACCACCTCACCACCAAACACTCTCCCTGCCCCCTCACCCTCATACCACCCCTCCCCAGTTCGCCCGCCTCCTACACACCTGGACATCCCAACCAACCCCACCCCCTACCTTGCAATTCAGGCCATCGCATACGGGTAACAATCCCATCCAACCTGCATAAAATAAAACACAAAAATACACAAGCGAAACTTGTCACGCTGAGTAATGCACAATACAAATCTCGCCTCGGCACTGGAAAAAAAGCAAAACTGCCTATAGAACATGATTAATTACAAGTGTAAAGACATAAGCACTAAAACTGATAAAAACTATCACCCACCCTGTCAAAAATACACCCAAAAAACTAACTCAACACCCCCCCCGCACTTCCACAAACCCCACCTCCCCTACCCCCGCATCCACATACCACGTTGTAAATTCCCTTCCCCCCCCAATCCCCCTCATCCGCCTCCCCCAGCGTCACCCCGCCCCCCCTGTAACACCTACCATTGTACTATGTCGCACTTTCCTTACTGTCTCCTCACTCCGCCTCTCACTCGCATAACCTGGGCACCTGTGTTGTCTTAATCTCCATCCCCCACTCTTCCACCTCAATTGTTGTGTGACCCATACATCCACTCCGGATGTGTTCACCACGCAGTGTCCTTAAGTGTGTGTGTGTGTGTGTAAGCTCTCAAGACCCGGCCGCACCGCTCGTCTGTGTCTCACCGTCACCCACATATTCAGACCAACCAGGCCATCGACCGCATCATGCTTCCTCATCCATCCAGGGGCCAGCCGTGGCCGCCGCTAGTGAGCTTCCACATGTAGCGCTTATATCTTCGAATGAGAAGAGCTCCTGTCTGCCCTATTGTCCGCTATCCTGGTGCGGAGGCATACCCACACACTACGAGTGATCGCTCCCCTGAACTTGTTCTCGCTACCCATGCCAATCCCTACCTACGCAGCTAAGACCTCTACCGACGTAGTGTGCTCTCACGGCAGTCCGCACTGATCCCCGTGCTCCGAGTAGTAATCACCACCCTCTCTCACTGTGTTGAATCTAGCCCGACCACCCCACTCCCCCAACCAGACGCCCCGGCACAACACCTACATCATGTCTGCGCCTTCCTGTGGGCTATAGTAGGCATCGTGCATTAACCGCTCACCCTCTCCTCCTTTTTACTCTCCGTGCGGCAGCCTGCGGCCACCCCCCCCCCCCCCCCACCCCTCTCCCCCCCACCAACCCCCCCCCCCCCCCACCCCACTTGATACCTGCGTTTCCCTGATACACCATCATCCTCGCTCCGCCCGTCACACCCCCCCCAAGCACTTCTACTTCTCACTTACCCCCCTCCCCACTCCGCTCACACTCTCGCTCGCGCTAGTATCAGCCCGTGCATGTTACACCTCTCCCCCCCTGCGTATGCTCTCGCGCACCATTTACCCTCAAATTCGCCCCCCCCCCCCCCCCAAACCCCACCCAATCCCCCCCACCTTCCCCCCATAACCCCCCCCCCCCCCCATCATCGAAGCACTATCCCGATCTTCCCCCCTAGCACCCCTCCGCGCCATCTTATGCATACATTTCGCACGCCCTTCCCTGCATAGATGACTCATGGGCCCCTGCCGCGTCGATCCTTGCAGTGCGACCTCGCACCCAAGAGGTAAAAAGCAGGGGTTACAACTCCTCGACTTAACCCCTCTTATACTATCTCGTTTCTAGCGCCCGTTGCGCCCCTTCAGTCACAGAGTAGCTAATATCTTGTCCCCGCCACCACACCCTTAACGCGCCCCCTTCTGTCGTTGTTCCTCCTAGACGTAACGTGCATGACCTCATCCCCTGCCACCCCCCCCCCCCCCCCCCCCCCCAAAACTCTCGCGTACCTAAAAGTTGATCTGTCAAATGATGTGTTCGTCAATATCCCCACTCACGGAGCCAGCAAGTCGCTGCTTACCACCTCTTAACCTATCAAGTGTCTCTCATATCAGCTTGCAGTAAGCGAGTAGCGTGTACTGCCTCGCCGCCCTCATTCACGTACCACCATCCCTGGACTTGGTGCGCCACGCCACCACTGCGAACGTGACATCTCCTTGAGGCCAGCGCCCGTCGCCTGTCGCAGTGTCCTCGACTCATGACCAAGAGTTACCACTGTTACTACACTCCGATGTGCCCACCGCGACCACCCGCCCCGACAGGTTCAGTTCTGCCAAGACTGGGCAATGTGGCCCTATGACCGCGAATATCTCAAGACCACCCAGGCTCGCTACCTGACGTGTACCCCCCCCCCCCGCTCGGCAAGGTGTGTGGTGTGTGTGGTGTTAGCCCCACATCCCCGTCACACACACTGTTCGCTAGATCTCACACCGTCCGCTCGTCAGCCTTTGTAATATTCTCGCTCCCTGTGTGTGTGTCGCCCTCACGGATACAGACCTGTCGGTAGATCCCGCCGCTGTGGCCCTGCGACGGGGCCGCGAGGTATCCACCCAGTATTGTGAGTTGCGCCCGTACCTCTCTACTCCTCCGTGCTCTGTCCGTGCTGCTAGCTATGTGTTCCGCTTCGCACTTACCACTCGCGTGTCAGGTGTGAGAGTGCTCCACCCCCACGTGTAGCGCCCCCCCTAGGCAGTCACCTCCTGTAAGCCCCTATACGGCCGCTCAGTGCACACCCCCTCATGTATCACGTCCTCTGTCGTCCCCCCCTGTATTGTGATGCCTATAAATAGCCCCGATAGACAAGCCCCCGCCGAACGCATACCCCTTAGGCTGACTCCCGGTTGCTCTCCCGCGTGAGCGTCGCTGTGTGCATATACTGGACGCTGCCACCCTCCCCTTATGTGCTCCTCGCGCGCGCCCCCACCGTCGGTTTCCTGTTTGCTTGCTCCTTGTGTCTTGTATATGTCTCTGAGTCAAAACTGGCCTATCCCGCCTTGCTGCTTCTGACCCCGCTCACACGCTCCCTGACTAACGCTCCTCCAGTAGAGTTCCTTTTTCCCTCCAGCACGCACCCCCATCTGCACACTATCGCCCTATGGACAAGGTCACAACTAGTGTGACTCTTCTGAATGTTCTTCTTTCCAAAAATATCTTCTTCAAGGAAGAAGATTCACATGAAAGGTCCATTTTTTCTTTCACCCTGCCTTCTCTAGCTTATAATTATAATTTGTGTCTAGACACCTTCTTCTAGAAACTTGTTATATGGACCTTTGCCATCCAAATTTGTAACTTTGTATCTGAATTTTAACAAGGAGAAGAACATGCCAGTTTTACCTTCCTCTCCAACAGCCAAATTCATATCTCTGTTCTTTAAGCTTTCCTGTTATATTAGGCATAAATATTTTCCTCTGCCTTTTCATCAGTCCACGATCTTAACAGAGCTTCGAGTGGACCTTTTATTGGCCTTCAAAACAATAATGGTGCCTGGGCCATACCGGCTGAACTATGGGGTACCTCCCGATAAGCAAAAAGGGCGGCGTGAAGATACTGGTCCCATGTATCTGGTTTTTTGTGTGCCAACTTTATCAGGATCGACATCAATGTGCCATTAAATCTTTCCACTTGGCCGTTCCCTTGGGGGTGGTACACACTACAATGGAAGTGTTTGGCCTGGAAGATCATGAAAACTTCTTCTGTTAGTTTCCCCTTGAACTGAGAGCCATTATCAGTCAAGATTTGATTGGGAAAGCCTAACCTTGTGAAAATTGTGAGTAATGCCTCTGCCACATGCTTAGAATCAATCGATGACAGGGCTACCGCCTCTCCCCACATAGAACAAGTGTCCACCAGAGTCAGAATGTAGCTGTTCCTCCTCTTAGTTCGAGTGAGAGGTCTCACAAGATCCACGGCAACTCTCTCAAAGGGTGTTCCCACTATGGGCATTTCCCCCAGAGTTGCTGGTGCAGTCCAATGCTTAGGTGCTACTCGTTGGCACTCTGGACAGGATTTTACATATCGTTTGATATCTTCAGTTATTCCTGGCCAGAAATAGTGACAAGCTATTCGCTGTCCTGTTGCGCTGATCCCCATATGACCACTGAAGGGAATCGCATGCCCTAGTTCCAACACTTTAGTCCTATATGAAATGGGAAGGACCAGCTGTCCATGACCATTGGATTCAGATCCAGCCTTCCTATAAATCAGTTTGTTCTTCATATAAAATTCTCCCTTGCCTGGAGGTGTATGAGATTTGGGCAACTTCTTGAAACACGGCCTGTGTGTCTTGTCCTCCGCCTGTGCCTTCCTCATCTCATCTGGATGAGTATTTATTGGATTATCCTCCACCTTTTTAGACTGTGATCTGGTCTGCACTGTTGCCAATATCACAGGTCTCTTGGGATTCACCAAGAAGACATATCTACACCCCAATATTAGAGGGTAGATTGGATCATTTATCACTGCTGCTTTTATGATTCCTTCCACATATCGCGTTTTCACCTTTATCCGGGCGACGGGAAGTGTCATGGTAGCTACATCCTTGGTTCCAGTTTGAATCTCCACTGTTTCTGTGGTGTATTGATCTGCCTGCACCAGGTGAGAACTCACAACGGAATCATAATCTAAACCTGTATCATATAAACACCTTATGGTGACACCATTACAGATGACATCTTCACACACTGGGGGATGGTATGGTTCCTGTAGTTCCTCAGGTTTGACCTTTTTTCCCTTTTTTCCAGATGTCATAGCAGCACAATGAGGAGGTTTCCTTCTACAATGGTCAGTGTCATGATTGTTCATCTTACAATTTTTACACCATCTCTTTCCTTGGTTGTAAGATTTTCTTTCATCATATTTCCTTTCATCGAATTGTGGGGTTTTATTTTTATTGTCATACCGTGGCCTATCAAACTGGTGCTTACCTTTGTTTTGATCTCTAGGATAAAATTTATTAAAGTTCTGTGGTGCCTTAAAATTATCTACCTGTTTCTTTTTATTACCTGATACCTCTGCTTGAGCTGCTTGATACCTTTCAGCAACATTTAGTAACTCACCCAGCCTCTCTGCACCTTGTTCCATGAGAAACTTTCTCAGGTCTGGAGCCATGGACTCTCTTAATTGTTCTATAAGGACCATTTCCTTAAGATCTTGGGTTTTCCCCAGAGAAGTCAATTTCTCCAAGTATGTCTCTAACCGTGCAGAGAACTGGTGATAGGTTTCACCTGACAGTAGTTTAGCATTCCTAAATTTTTTTCTATAAAATTCTGCGTTCTTTTCGTATCTTAACAAAAGAACCTGCTTTAGCATGTCATAATTTTCTTGATCACTTCTGTTCATTTTGGCAAAAACTTCATAAGCTGCCCCACGAAGACCTTGAGATAACTGTAAGCTCCACCTTTCTCTCTCTAACCCATACGTAGTAGATAATAGTTCATATCTATTTAGATAGCTCTCAATATCATCTTCTTTCTCAACAAAATGATCTAAATGAAAATTCATAGCTGAGGTTGAGGCACCCTGACTAGCAGTAGCATCGGAGGTAAAGGGACTGGCACCATTTTCAGGAGCATGGCCTTGAAACTCAAACTCCCTTAGTCGTAACTCATGTTCCCTTTGTAATCTTTTATCTTCTGCTTCCCGTTCTGCAGCTAATCGCTTGTCTTCCCTTTCTGCAGCCTGTATTCTTTCCTTGGCTTCCCTTTCTGCAGCCAATCTTTTGTCATCTCTTTCTGCCTCCAATTTCTTAGCCTCAGCCTCAAATTGTAACTTCTTAATTTTCTTTTCAGCCTCTAACTTTCTTTCGGCCTCTTTTTCTAATCTTCTTTCTTCCCGTTCAATATATTTGTCACATTCAGCAGTGACATAAGCAATCATAATTTGCCCGTCCATTCCTAACTCTTTTGCAGTCTGCACAGCAGCAGATCGAAATTTGGTCAGGTCCGCCATTTTCTAACAGGTAAATGTATATAATGTCTAACTAAACAATACAATTTCTAACTAAATAGCCAATACCCACCACAGGCACTGAGAGCTCAACGTTATTTATTTTCACCCAAGGATACCTTTTTAATTTTTATTATTCCCTGAAGTGAATTACCCCCAATATTTATAATAGGGAAAGATTCAAAATCCCGGACAGGACCCCAATATATGTGGTAAAATGTGATGTTATAAATATTTATAGGGACTTAGTGTACTGACTGAGATCAGCTGTGAAGGTATCTGTATCTAATAGGTGTAGTGTTTTACAGATAACCTTACTTGCTACCACATTTATACCTCAGTCAGAATTATTCTGGAATATTGTGATGACTACGTTAAATGTCTAGGGTTATGAAAATGATGAAGTGTAAGTCACAACAACAATAGACAGATAAACCATTTAATTATTCCACAACACTTTACACCAGTGTGACTCTTACATACATATAACACTCTATAAGATTATTTTAAATGAGGCAAGTGTTAAAGGTTAAAAATATATGTATTAAGTTCTTTCAATAATAGAGATCCTGATTCAACTACACAGTGAACCAGGAAACATAATAAAATGTAATTACAAGTATTATGTACACAGTTTATAGATATGATCTTTGTATTGACATATATTATTATTAGTATTCTATGTGTGTGAGTTGTGATGTGGTACTAGGAGGTAATACTGGCTGTTCAAGCTATGTTGTTGATTGTCATCACGACTTCAAGTGTTTGTTTCTGTTGGAACTAGTATTGGAGATGTTCTCAGTTCCTGGCATTAAAACAATTACTTGCCCCTCTTTATTTAATACAATGTCAATTTTAGAGGGGGGTACATAATGTTGAGCTCCTCTGGCCACAGAAGCTTATCTTTCGTGATGGCGGCAGGAAAAGACTCCTCTGCTCAATTGCTTCACTGTGTTCTGGAGACACCTCACTGGTTGCTATCTGGACCAAGGAGTATACTGTCAGCAACTGGATTCAGCAACACTCAGACCAGGTGCTGCTTCAATAACTAGGACCACAGTCCCTGAAACAAGAAGGTTGTACCTCCTACTTCAGAACTAATTTATACTCTATTTCCACACTGAGCACAATACATAACAAACACTGAGTTCAGAGCGGTAGGCCAACTGCTATCTTCATCTGAAACAATTTACACCAGTATTCTCCTCCCTAATGGTTACTACGCCTCTGCAATTTCAGCTGTAAGTCCTTCTATACAATAAGATAGGTGTCAGTGTACTATTTGGTAATTCCATGTAGGCCTAGGCAGTTAAACTCCTCTCCGACAAGTTTGGTTCAGGTTGGAGCAATATCTAGGCTTGGCCTCATGTTTGCTACTGAACCACACACATATATACAGACACAAATTATCAATTCACATTCAATTTTCATCAAAAAGATATCAAATATTTCAAGCTTACCACAATTCATGAAAATATTACACAGATACGTTGACTAGCGATGAATAATGGCACAAATTATGGCACAAATTCCGATCCGCCTCTGTCCCAGGCTTGTATTTAGAAAAATATGAGCTGGATCTCAACGCACTGTTCCTTTAGTAAGTTTATTTTAAAATGTGGCACTGAACTGACGCTTCTAACTGACTATATTGGCGGGTCTAACCAATCGAGCCATGTTTACCCAAGCGTTTGAAAAAAAGTACCCTTCCATCCGTCTCCCCTAACAACAAAAAAATAGTATTTATAGTCCGACTAATCGTGTTTAGCGTTACATTTATTTCTATCCAATCAAATAGGATTTTACATGGTGGCCCATTTCCCGTACAATGGTCGTTTCAAAACCTGCCACTGCGCAATTCTGATTTTGGTGTTGTCTGACAGCACCACCATTTTATTTTGGCTATAATTTGTTAATTCCTAGACTATTTGCGTAACGTTTAACATATTCTTTGTCAGCAAGTCCTAAGGAACCCAATTATATAAATTTAAGGGAGCTAGGTGGCTGCGTTCAAAATGTGCATTTTCTTCTACCTCCTGTTCACTTCGATACGATGTGGTGTCTGGGTACTGTTAGGATTTCAAACGTAAACCAGTATAATGTCATGTTTCCTAATAAGCGTTTTTCAGGTTTTTAAACCTAACTCTCGTATGGGTAGTGTTTTTTATCACTGTCGATTTGAAAAAAGTTAGTGCTTCTGGCCTTACGCTTGTTGGGGGTGGCATTAATATCGCGAGACTGTGGTAGTATTGCCTGCGTTCCTTCGTACATCGCTCTCTCTCTCTCTTTCTATCCTAAGTTCATCTGTCTTTCCGTTTATGTTAACGTAGTGTTATTAATGTTAGTATTAATTTAGGTCATTACGCGGTGTGCCTAGCTCAATGTTTTCTTAGAAATGCAGTACACGTTTTATTGTGTTGTGGAAACGCGTGTATGCTGCTATAGGCTTTACTATCAACGTGGAAACGTTACAATTTGCAGACGAAGTAGAAAACAAGGGGGATTTCGAGTACAGTCATTGTGACAGCACTGTTCTTTACCATTCTTCTTTCCTTTTACTGAATTTATTTGTTAGGCTTTACATTTACCTTTTAATTTATATATGTGGATTTAGAATGTTTCACGACACCTGCTTCTCCTTCACGACAATGCGCGCCCTCACACAAGTCTGGCAACACGGGAAGCAATCACCAAATTGGGTTGGACTGTACTACTCCATTCACACTATAGTCCCGATTTGGCACCCTTTGATTTTCATCTATTTTGGTCCACTTAAAGATGCGCTCCGTGGGACAAGGTTTGAAGATGATGAAGGAGTGATTCATGCAGCGAAGAAATGGCTACATGATTAAGATAAAATCTGGTACGGGCTAGGAATACATACACTTGTTTCGCGCTGGCATAAAGCCGCACAAGTTGATGGGGATTATGTTGAATTATACCGATGTTTACATGACATATCCATGTATATTGTGTATAAATTTCATGCTTTTTGAATAAACTGCTCCTGAGAAAAACGATGCGGTGCATTACTTTCTGAACGCCCCTCGTATTTATGGAAATGGTTTGTAAATAGTAACCAAAACGTTTTGAGGAAACAATGTATATCTTTTCTTTTATTTTGAGCTTACCTAACATTGTAGGGGAAGGAGCTGTCATGCCCTTGTGAGGGCAGCTCGGCCACCTTTGGACCAAATCTCGTATCCAGCTCTCACCTATGGCTCCTCGTAGCTGTCAGCATGCGACAGCGGCCGCTCCCCGGGCAACGGCTTTGACAGGCTAGCTAAATAAGTTAATGTAGCCGATTGGTTATAAACCTTCCGTGAGGTAGGGTCTGCCTACCCATGCATGCGAAGACTGGACTCGTTAGAATGCGTGGAAGAAACCTCCTGCTGGTTCAACGGGCATAACGGCGATTACCAGCAACGCGTTGTGGAGCGTAAGGAGCAGGGCGAGGCACGTAGAAAGCCCTGGTCATCCACTGCACCTGACGTCATCTCCAGTCGTCTTGACTTGTCTTGCACTGGATTCTGATGGACCCAGGCGAGAGAGGGAGGTTGACGAATTGTGTAATTCTTCCTCACTTTAAACCAAATCACCGCGCAATTTCATCCACTCATCCATCCACTCACAACAAGTCAACTGGCGATGGGCGAGCGGCGAAGCGGCAGGCGTGGGTACGCTGGCAGTCGTAGCCGCAGACCGACACACAGGCGGCTCAGGCCATATGGTCGTTTCCACTGATCGGAGCAGCAGTGGGATTTGGCAGCCCACAAAGTGACTGAGGATAAGTTTTACGAAGAACTGCATGCGGTCATTGCATCAGTTCATAAAGATAAGCTCATCATTCTTGGTGACTTTAATGCAAGAGTAGGATCAGAAAACATCTCCTGGAATGGCTCTATTGGAAAGCACGGCGTGGATCGCTGTAATGGCAATGGACTTCTTTTCCTCCAGAACTACGCAGAACATGACCTCGTTGTCCCTAACACCATTTTTCGACTTCCTACACGTAACATGACCACTTGGATGCACCATCGCTCAAAGCATTGACACCTTATTGACTACGTAATTGTTATGAAGAAAGACAGGCAAGATGTCCGGGTGACCAAGTCCAATTGTGGTGCCGATTGCTGGACCGACCATCGCCTCATTGTGTCTAAACTCAAAACTCGTATCCAACCAGCAAGGCGCCCTCAGGGGAAGAAAACTAAAAAAAGGCTAGATGTTACCAAACTAAAGAAAATAGAAATCAAACAGACATTTGCTGACACCCTGGAAGACTCTCTCCAATGTTTCTCGTTAGACGGCTAAAGTGTGGAAACACATTGGGCAGCCCTAAGTGAGCAGATCTACAATACTGCTACAGAGATCCTGGGCCCCGCCATCAAGAATCAAAATGACTGGTTTGTTGAGATGTGACAGGTAGGCCTACTCCTACTACTTAAGCGCGAATAGCGCTACTATTAAGTAGAATATTGTATTACAGTCTAGCTAGCTACTTTAGCACTGGTCGTAAATAAATGACGTCATCGAATCATGGTGTAGGTAAACGAAATGGCTAAGACTGGAACGAAAAAAGAAAGGGGAGTTAAGTCAGGAGAGAGTTTTGGTTGCGGAGTGGGAAGGTCGTCATGCTGGTTGTGTTAGATTTTGTAGCTAGAAAGTTTTAAGATTGACATGTATAATTCAAATGGATGTGAATGCCTAGAAAGAACAGTGATAAGTAAAACAGTGTATTAAAATAGTTTTCAGTGAACTTGAATACATTGTGTTGTATGATTTGTACGGACAGAAAGATCGAAAGAACAAGTAACCTTCTGACATGTCAACATTGGGTCACTGAACACAGGCACGCTTAACAGTGAGCTGATTGAGAAGTAAGTGGGTCATGTGTAGGCTCATACAGTCTCTAAACCAGCACCAATTAACAAATACGTATTGCTTACAGTGTAAGTGATAAACAATACTGCCTTTGCATTTGAAAAACAGTACTGCCTTGTATGAGAACAACATTATTGACAGTATAAGAAATAAAGAAGAACAGTGTTGCCTACCATTGTATAGGAAAAACAGTATTGCCTACCTGGCATAAGAAAAGCAGTGGGGCCAGTGTTAAATGATAAAAGTGGTGTTCCCGTCAGTAAAAGTCTTCATCATATATGAGTCAAGAAAACCTGGGTTTAAAAATAGAACATCTAGAAAATTACACCTCTTGCGAAAGCGAGTCTACAAACTAGATGACTTGGCCATTAGTCCGGGAGAACTCAGGTGATATAAAAAAAAGATGTTGGCTGACAAATACCATCTCCATAAAGCCTACTTAAATGATCCAAAATCCACATCCAAGAAAGACGCTTTCAACAACATGTGTAGAATCGGTCAACATAAACTACGCCAGATGCGTGACTATGGCTGAGTAATAAAGCAGATGAGCTCAAAGGCTTTGCTGACAGCCATAACATGAAAAACTGTTACCATGCACTCAAAGCGGTCTATGGTCCAACATCTTCAGGATCATTCCCTCTCCTTAATGCAGATGGAAAAACACTAATTACAGACAATGAAAAAATTCTCCACCCCTGGGTCGAACACTTTAATAATATTCTGAACCAGCCATCATCTATTAACGATGAAGCCATCAATCGCCTGCCCCAAGTTCCTATAAATGAAGCACTAGATGATAAACCAACTCTCGAGGAAACTCAAAAAGCGGTTCGTCAACTTTCTTGTGGAAATTTTTCCCTGGTTCCGATTCAATTCCTGTTGAGGTCTATACAGATGGCGGTACAGTTCTGATGGAGAAACTTCACATGATCTTTCAACAAATGTGGCAGAGTGAAACCATTCCACAAGATCTCAAAGATGCGAAAATTATACATCTATTTAAACATATAAGTAATCGCCAAGCCCGTAATAACCATCGAGGCATCTCCTTTCTATCAATCGCAGGAAAGATATTCGCCAGAATCCTTCTGAATCGCTTTACGGCTCATCTTGACATATGTCTTCTACCGGAAAGTCAGTGTGGATTCCGGAAAGAACGTGGGACCACCGATATGGTGTTTGCTGCAAGACAGATACAAGAAAATGCTAAGAACAACATTGTGACTTGAACACAGCTTTCATTGACTACAAAGGCGTTTGACACGGTCAGTTGATAGGGTCTATGGAAGATCATGACAAAATACTGCGGCCCAAATAAATTTACCTCAATAGTGCAGCAACTGCATGATGGAATGCAGGCTAGAGTTCATGAAAACGGTGAGCTATTGGAGCCCTTCCCCGCCTCAAATGGAGTTAAACAAGGGTGTGTACTTGCAGACTCTATTCAGTATCATGTTTTCTGCTTCGCTGACTGACACTTTCAGAGACGGGGACACATGAATCGACATCAGGTTTCGTATTGATGGAAATTGTTTAACCTTAGGAGGCTTCAAGCAATAACCAAGGTCAAATCACACACCATCAGAGATCTTCTGTTTGCTGACGATTGTGCCCTCAATGCTGTCTCAGAGGCTGATCTGCAGAATAGCGTGGATCGATTCTCCGAACCCTGTTCAAACTTTGAGCTTACTATCAACACGGAGAAAACAGAAATCATGTGTCGAAGTGGCATTAGTTTACAGACAAAGCTGAAGGTGTACATAGCTGCCATGCTTCCAGTGCTGCTGTATGCATATGAAACATGGACTGTATGCAGACGCCACGTAAAGAAGCTTAACCACTTCCATACAGTCTGTCTCAAAAAGGTGATGAACATCAAAGGGCAAGACAAGATCTCAGATACCGTCGTTCTTGACAGAGCTGGTATCCCTAGCATCGATACTATTCTGATGCAGTCGCAGATTCGTTGGGCAGGTCACGTAGTCTGCATACCAGACTATCGGCTGCCAAAAATACTCTTGTATGGTGAATTACAAAAGGGTAAACCCTCCCACGGTGGCCAAAAGAAGTGCTTTAAAGACACGCTCAAGACTTCATTAAAAACCTTTGGTATAAATCCTGACACTTGGGAAGCTGCTGCGCGAGACCAAACTGCTAGGCGCACATCTCTTCGTAAAGGAGCCGCGGCATGTCAGGCATCCAGACAAGCAGCAGCGGAACAGCGGAGAAAGGCTAGAAAAGCCCGTAAAATAAAACCTCCACCTGAAGCGAACATTCCTTGCCCATACTGTCCAAAATCTTTCCAGGCCCGCATTGGGCTTATCAGTCACCTTCGTACCCATAGACAAACTTAACACATTCCTAATAATTGGATGAACAGAGTGGTCTTCATCACCTGTGATGGACGAACAACACAGTGTTTCAATTATAAATCACACTTTTGTTTTACATAAACAGACATAAATAAACACAAGTAATCGCAGAGAAATAAAAGTGTACTGAAATTTGGGACAGTTTATTTTTTGAAATACCGTATATGTGTAATCTAGAATTTTTACTTTTAAGAATGCGAGACTGCCTTTCTTTTCGCAGTGAGGTCTCTAATCCTCCTTAATAGCAGTATCTCAGTAGAACAGCATTTAGACTGTCACTCACACCATGCCAGTGCATTGAGGCTTTGGTTGTTCTGAAAATTGACGGTTCGGATAATTGACGTTCGGATAGTCGACGATGTACTGTAATACCTTCATATTTTCAAGTCAACACGTAACAGGTATAGGTAAATAAATACAAACCATAAACCTTAAAACTGGTGGCAACGAATTAACTGTAGAATAACACTAGCTGAATCAAGTAAAGAAATTCGCTTTTTCCTTTATGTTCTAAATAATTCATTGATTTACAGTGAATTAGTGCTTCCTAAATCGGGACTGATTACGGTTTTATCTCTTGCTCCTTTTATGAAAATAATTTCAGTCGTATTTGCCGTGATTTCTACCGTTTAACATTATGATACAACTAGCAATAACTGTAGTGAAATTGACAGAGATACAACGGTAAAATACCTCCAAAGATAACATGTAAGGATAAAAACATAATGCGTAGGCTGCTGATAGTACATGATCGCCCAGACCGCGGGTCATCACCCTCCATAAAAATTGACTTGCTAGACAGGAGGGGAACGGCGGATAAAAGGAAAAAAATATGACTGGAAAGATTGCGTGAGATTAGAAAGGCTAAGGAGACGCAATTGGGGGGGAAACGGAGAAAAGTCACGTTTCCCAAGTTGACATAAAGTAAGGAACTCGACAGAAGGGACCTTGGATATGTTACGCCACAGTCATTTATTGGTCGCTTTTGCGATACCAAGCCTTTGATTTGAATTCAGCGGCAGAACGCGGATGTTTGGAATATTACAAAAATTAAAAAGTAACTTTTTCGTAATATTAATGTTAGGAATATAAAAATTAGCTGGCCGGATGGCCCATTCTGAGCAGTGAACTAATATGTTCTTAATTTTACAGACGGATAGATAATATTGAAGATAATGACAAAAGACAGTGTTGTTCACATCAACGACAGACTGTATGGAATAAAAAGTGTCGCTATTTGCACAAAAAAACACGACCTCGAGACGCAGGTGTTCAAATCTACTTAGTAGGGAAGCGAAGGGACATTGGTGGGAGCTGTGTCTAAATATAACTTTTAACGACAAAATTTTGGAGGGGAGAGAAAGGTTGGTTCAAAAATCAAGTACATTTTGAAGAAAAAAACAAGTAGAGACGGACAGACTAACAGATAAACATCCATACTTGACTGAAGCATGACTGAAATGACTTTAGGGTAGGAAATTTGAATTTCAAATAAACCTAGGCAGTGATTGGCCACAGACAATCATTTTATCGGCGCTCAGACGCGCAAGTGGGGCCATTCCTCAATAGATGTTCGATGATAGACACAGTATTTTAAAGTGTGGTGATTTCCAAATGAAAGAAAGTGAAATAAGTTCAGGGACGCCATACTATAGCCAGCAGCTCAGCTGAGTTTTGCTAGCATTTCTGTGTTCTTTATTCATAATCTGGTAAGATTGAAATTATTTCTTTGTATATTTTGAATATTGTTTAATGTTCGAGTGATTTGATACTGCCATATCGAAATCTAGCCTTACAAACAAGTAGGGATTTGCTCTAGACCCCCCGCCCAAGTCAGGGTCTAGGGACCAACAATATACATAAACTCCAACAAGGGTTAGGAAAGACAGATCAAGTGTTGAGAATAATGAAACATATTACCTATCCACTTTTAGGGAAGGAAACTAATAAATATTTTTCAGAATCTATAGTCTGGGAGGACCTATCTGATGTAAAACCACCATGGTAAATGTGCTGTTTGGTCAGAGAGATCTGACCTGTCTGTATGATGTGGTTGTTGTGTCCGTGTTGTGTCCAGACGTGGGTAGAGAATAGATTTTGACACATAGCCAATACTTTGATTGCAGAGCTGTGAGTTTCAGCTGTCAACAAGGCGGTGTCCATTCAGTTGGTGATCTTACTCGAGTGTATCTGTGCAGTACGTTGTGACAGAGACCACTATTATTGCCCGCCAGCACGGAGAGGTGGGACCATCAGATTTCAGCACCAGAGCTACATATGCAAGATGAGTGAGCCTCTGGTCTGCTGGAAGTTCACCAACGCCTTTTAGTTACTAATACCCCATAAAAATTCCTGCAATTTACTGGACACTGTGTAGTCAATATAGACAGGTGTGATGAGGCCACCCCAACAGCACAAGCATTAACTATCCTCCCAAGTAGATGACTACTAGAACATTTTAATAAAACTAACTAGTCTAGTACTTATATATGTACACTCTTGCATTTATTATGTAACATTCCATGCATTTCTTTCATAAATTTTAAATCTTTTTTTTCTAAAAAAAGTTCTGGTCAACATAAAACTTGATCCAGAACAAATAAATGTAATATAATTCTATCAAAAATTTTACACACGTGAGTTAGTTCAGTGTATTTTAACATTTGTTAATATTAGTAGTCTGCTTAAATATCTGTGGGTGTATCTATAATTATCACACCACATTACATATCATTACCCTAGACATTTTACATAGATACATTCATTAGAAAGAAAAAAAATAAGTGTGAGGTCGTAGTGGTAGCAAGAAAGGCCTTCTGTCAATTCACAACTACATTTTATCTCAGGAGCCTTCACAGCTGGCCTCATACATTACATTTAGTAATATCACCATCATACAATACCATCAAACCCACTACAATAACCCGTCAATATTGACAGGTTTTTAACTATAGTGTGTTGTTTCGGTTACATGTATTACAGACGGTACAATTACCACTGTGGTCATTTCATTGCAGGCGACCGTCATTAGATATTCGTAGTGAAAATTATATGGATGTATTAAATATGAAGACATGGAGTAACCTTACCTAAATGACATTGGATCAGTGATAATGATCTAATGGACCGTAAATTGACTAAATAACTAACATTTCTTTTATGACAACACGTCTCGTAATTGTTCGTGCATCTTTTAAAATCTTGACTTTCTATAATCAAACTGCTCATGCACTCCGTCATTTGCGCACTTTTCTATTTTCGGGAGAGTACATATAACGGAAACAATACAATTACTGTCTAACTTTCAACCACAGTTGCACCCCCTTAGCTGAGGTTGAAAGTTAATGTACTCTCTCGAAAATAGAAAAAGTGCGCAAATGACGGTGTACAAGATGTGACTGACCGACCGACGTACTTATGGCGGGTATTATGGTTTTGAAATGTTTAAAAATCTATGTGACTTAGCATCTCTCTTAATCATATCATTTATATGGCTGTAAAATTACAGAAATCATAAAGTATACTCTCAGTTTGACTTATCTGAGTCTAAATTTCATTTTCAGTTCACTAAGGATCTTATAAAATTCTAATTAGTATCTTTTTTTTTTTTTTAAACTATCTCAGAGTTGAATATGTCATGGACATATGTATGGTTTTTTTATTTTTTCAGAATTGCAATGTGCACTTCATCTATTCTACTATTACCATTTAAACATGGGAAATATTTATCAGTCTCATGATTCCTTGTAATGAATTTATAATTCAAATGTTTGCCTTGGTCAGTCTTTTTCTGAGTTGAAGTTTTATCTTTACGCTACCACTATGACAATATTTGCCCTTACATGTCCTTGTGGTATTTTGCCTTCTATTGTTTGAATATTTATGAAGATGCAATATTACTATTAGTTGTCCCTTTTAAGGCATTTAATTTATTCCATACATCTGTAAAACATGTATTGTATGAAGTAGGCATGCGCTTTTCCAATAGTTATCTGTTGTTCAGAATTTATGCAAATATTTTTAAAAAATATTCATATATACAGTACTCTTAACATATTTTACGGCCAAAGTTAATAAAACAATGAATAATATCACTGAAATTTAACTCGCAGTCTCAGAGCTGTAATCACGCTGTCAAAACGTGTTCGATTACTTGGGTGTAACATGAATAGATGGATGACACAGCCCGACTATGACTGCTCAACAAACAGGGTTCTGAAAACAACGTGTACTTCGAAAATGATAGGATATTATAGTTCTGACAGCGTGCATTTAGTAGGTAAATTAAACACGTGGGTGGATACACTCAGTGTTAGAACTGATATAATCCGGTTTTCATTCATCTAATTTACATGCCATTACAATTCATTTCACTTGAGTGACTCAATATCATAAAATGTTATATAACTTTTAATATTTGTGCTATAATGATGTGGGTCATTATATTTAGGCATTTCTAAAGCACTTCATACCAGCTAGCTCTTGAATGTATTATGACTTATGAGTTACACAAAACAACAATTTAGAATGTTATAAGGAAACTGTTCATTCTTGGTTCATTTACTATACTATACTATACTATACTATACTATACTATACTATACTATACTATACTATACTATACTATACTATACTATACTATACTATACTATACTATACTATACTATACTATGCTATGCTATACTATGTTATACTATAATGTACTGTACTGTACTGTACTGTACTGTATTATACTATATGCTATATATACTATACTTTTGACACTGACAGTGTGGTTTGGTTTAGTGTGATTTGGTTTAGTGTGGTTTTGGTTTAGTGTGGTTTGGTTTAGTGTGATTTGGTTTAGTGTGGTTTGGTTTAGTGTGGTTTGGTTTAGTGTGATTTGGTTTAGTGTGGTTTGGTTTAGTGTGGT